>JBBPBQ010000001.1:34199002-34242680 GCA_037974755.1 Cicer yamashitae | reverse complement strand
TTTATCAATCTGATATATTTATTCATTTTAAAATATATAAATTATTTACTTTAAAATATTAATTATTTTAAATTTTAAATTATTTATAAATAATTTAAAATTATAATAAAAACATTTTATTAATATGATATTTATTTATTTAGCTTGTTTATTTATTTTAAATGATAAATACATAATTTTAAATTATTTACTTAAAATTATTATTTATTAAAACTATTATAAATTTTAAAATATTTAAATTATTTAGAAATAAAAATATTTAATTTAAAAAAAAATATTTTAAAATTATTTATTTTAAATTACAAGAAATAAATTATGAATGGTAAAAAATAATTTTAGTTACAATATTAAGAATAAAATTATAAGAAAAAATTATAAGCAATAAGTCCATAAGCTACTCGAATTAGCTTATAAGAATATGCTATAACTATAAGCACATAAATGATTGGTACCAATCAGGTCTTGTAACTTATAAGTTATAAACTATAATCTTGTTTCTTTGTCTTGTCAAACAAATCCTCAATGTATAAAAACCTTCATGGTCATGGGGTTCCCATTATTTTATTATACAATATACGTCATTCGTCTTATAGTAACTCACATTTTATCAAATCATTGTTACAAAAAGAGTGTTATTTTGAGTTTTCCATATAATTTGAATTGCTTTTTCTAAATATATATATCTTTAATTAATAATGTACATGCGTCGATTCTAAATTACTACATATGCATTAATTCTAAGTTACTCCCCCGTTTCTACAATGATTGATCTATTTGTACAAAAAAATTGTCTCAATAAATAATCATTTCAACTTTCACTTTTGTATTTATTAGTACTTTTTTCAAGTGTATCTTCTAATTAATACTATGTCTATCGCTCAAATTCATTATATTTGCCTTTGTATTCATAATTATGGTCAATACACCAACATTCCATAATAGAGTTGTCAAATGGGTTGGATCGACCTGCTTTGCCTCGAAGTGCTTGATCGCACACATGAGCCAATACATGCCGACCCACATTATTATTGGGTTACAATTTATCTAGATATTCTGCCCAGTATGGGCTATGAAAATAAATGGGTCAGCCTGACCCATTTTTAGAACCAAGTTGGTTTAAAGAAATATGTCCCTTACTTGTTTTAATAATAACAAAATCGTTTGTGGAAACAATTTATTGCACTAACACTTTGATTAAGTGTGCAGATCTTAGATTAAGTGAATTATACAGATTCTAATGTCGTATCCTCTGAAAAACGGACTAAGACAAAGAAAATCAAGATTTCGCTTCAGCTCTACATTCTAAGTCTAGTGACACGCGACTTTGATAATGTTGCAAGCTTCGGTTGACTCTGATAATGCAAACAACGTTCTTTTTTAGTTTCCTTTGATGAATGCAACTATGTTCTAGCTAGTCTGCCTTTGATAATTTCAATCTGCATTCGTTTGTCTGCCTCTGATAAGCGCGAAAAGCAAGTAATGGCATCTACGTTTATTCGTCTGACTTTGATTTATGTTGTACACTATGATGAAAGTTAACGCTTTGATGAGAGTCAACGCTCAGATGAGAGTCGACACTATGAAGAAATTCAACGCTCTGATGAAAGTCAATTCTCCAAAGAAGACAAAGTGGTTGTCCATCCTCTAATGAACATCCTTAATCTGCTACTTGTATAAAGATCTTAAGACATGCTCTAACCAATATATCATATGCTTTTTAATTGTTTTAAATAAGATACGTTGAGTCAATTACAAGATCTGTTTTGAAAAGTTTCTATGGCAAATCAATCTCAAAAGATATGATACTAAACTTCATGAATTATGCGGATTTCTTGGAATCAGGACAACAGTCTGAAACCCTAATCGATCTCTACAAAAGAGTGTGTATTCTTCAAAAAAAAAAAAAAAACAAGAAACACACAAGTTATAAGCACGTCTACACTCTTGCTCATTATCATTCTTTTTCACTTTAGTGTTGAGAAAAGTGTCTGAAGGAACAAGTTTGTAAATACTCTCTGAAAGAGCTAGTTCAAATAAACCCAAAATATTTCATTTGTAACCTAGCCCAATAGTGGTTACCTTCCTCAACAGCTTAATAGTACTAAGCTAGAAGGTTGAGAAGATTGACCACAGTAAGTGTGACTTGTAGGTGTTCAAGTGTAAGTTTGATTCCATGGTGAATTAGTGAATTAAATCTCTCTGGCTGAAAGGACTGAACATAACTACCTTGTTAGTGGTGAACTAGGATAAATTGGTTGTGTCTTCCTGCTCAAATGATGAAGAGTTGTCCTTTATCTCAAGAAAAATCCAACACATGTGGAACAACAAAAAGAAATCATTTCCCAAAAGAGATTTTATGCGGTCCTAAAATAGCAGAGAAGGAAGTGAAAAGCTAGACAAAAAGAAGCTCATCTACTATGAATGCAAGGAACCAGGTCGCTTCAAATCAGAATATCCTAAACTTGATAAAGGAAAATCCTAGAGGAAAGACTTCAAGACTAAGAAAAAGGTCTTATGGCTACATGGGATGACTCTGATGAATCATCTGATGAAGATGAAGAGCCTGCAAACATGGTTCTAATGGTAGATACTCACTCTGACTCTAACTTTAAATCTACTGATAAAGAAGTTGAGGTATTATCTACCCTATCTCGTATTGAACTCATAGATATGTTAAATGAGTTTCACAACAAGAATCATAAGGTTTCTTCAAAACTTAAGTCTCTTAGAAAAGCTCATGACATATAAATAAACAAATGCAATTCTCTTGAAAAAGATTTTGAAAACCTAAAAAGGGAAAATCTAACTCTAAAAAGAAAGGGTTTCAAAAACTTCATACAATAAATTATGAAATAGCCTTTCAAGAATTCCTTGCAAATGACATAGATAGAAGTTAACAAGTTTTTATGATGTATGGTGTCAGCAGAAACAATAAAAATGTGGCATAGGCTTTGAAGAAACGAAAGAAAACCCTAGATTTAATCAGCATGATATTTTTTGTGCATACTGCCTTAAGAAATGTCATAACAAAATAACTTGTCCTGTGTTGAAAACATCGAAAGACAAGATACCTTTTAGAACTAACAAACCAGGACCTGACCAAATTTGGGTACTTAAGAATAAAATAATTCATCTTGTAGATATCCTTAGCAACAAAGTTAAAACACCAGTCATGGTACCTGAACAATGGATTCTCACGATACATAATGAAAGAAAAAGTCTATGTTCCAAGACCTTACCCTCAAGAACAGAGGACTCGTAGGATTTGGAGGTGATCAGAAAGGTAAGATCATTGGGCACAACATAGTAGATAATAGTTATCTTCCCTCTATTAAGAATGTTTTATTTGTAAAAGGACTAATGCATAGTCTACTGAGGATAAGTCAATTAAGCGACAATGGTTATGATGTAGTATTCAATCAAAAGTCTTGTAAGGCAATAAGTCAAACATATGGTTCCATACTATTTACTAGCCAAAGGAAAAACAACATTTACAAAATAAACTTATATGATTTAAATAAACAAGAAGTCAAGTGTCTTATGTCGGTGAGCGAATAATAACTGATATGGCACAAAAGATTAGGACATGCCAATTTGAGGTTAATCTAAATTTGTCAGAGGCTTGCCTAGTCTTAAGTACAACTCATATGTTCTTTGTGAGGCATATCAGAAAGGGAAACAAACAAAATCTTCTTTTTCTTCTAAAAACGTTGTTTCCACTTCTAGACCACTTGAAATTTTACATCTTGGTCTATTTGGCCCTGTAAAGACTGCTTCTGTCAGTGGTAAAATGTATGGACTCGTTATTGTTGATGACTATTCCGGATGTACATGGGTAAAGTTTCTAAAACACAAGGATGAGTCACACAAGGTTTTCACTACCTTCTGCAAACAAGATCAAAATGAAAAACGTTTTTGTATAACAACAATTCGTAGTGATCATAGAGGTGAATTTGAAAATAAACTCTTTGAAAACTTCTATGAAGAGAACGATATTTTACATAGTTTTTCCTCTCCTAGAACACCCTAACAGAACTGTGTTGTAGAAAGGAAAAACATATCTATTCAAAAGATGGCACATACCATGATTCCCAAAATGAACGTTGCTAAACACTTTTTGGTAGAAGTAGTGAACATTGCATGTTATATTCAAAATAGAATCTTTATTAGACTTATTCTCAATAAAACTCCTTATGAATTATGGAAAGGAACAAAGCCCAACATTTCATATTTTCATCAGTTTGGTTGTATATGCTATATTTTGAACACCAAAGACAATCTTGGCAAGTTTGACTCACAATCACAAAAGTGCATCTTTTTGGGATATTTTGAAAGGTCTAAACCTATAGGGTATACAACAAAGAAACACTGATTGTTGGGGAATCAATCCATGTCAAGTTTGATGACAAAAAGCTTGACCATAAAAAGTCAAACCTAGATGTAGACTTTGCAGATCTATAGATTCAGATGAACCAGATAAAATAGAGGAATCAACAAAGTCCGTCCAAAGTGAATCAGAAGATCCACCTGACAACTCATATTAAAAGCATCAAGAATCCAAAACTAGATGGAAATACAAGTCCTCAAATCCAGATTCTCTAATCATAGGAAACTCAAATGATCATCTAAGGACCAAATCTGTTTTCAAGGAAACGTCTATGTTTGGACTGCTATCTAAAATTGAACCTATATCCATATATGAAGCGCTATTAGATGATGGATGGATACAAGTTATGCAAGTAGAGTTAAATCAATTCAAAAGGAATGACATATAGGATCTCGTCCCCAAACCTAAAGAAAATAAGTCAATTGGAACCAAATAGGTTTTCAGAAACAAACTCAATGAGAAAGGTGAAGTGGTTAGAAACAAAGCTAGACTTGTAAACTAAGGATACAATCAACGGGAAGGTATTGATTACATTGAAACTTTTGCCCTGGTGGCAAGATTAGAGACTATCAGACTTTTACTTTCTTTTGTTGTATTTAATAATATCACTCTATATCAAATGGATGTGAAAAATGCTTTCTTAAATGGTTACATAAATGAAGAAGTGTATGTTAAACACATGCCCTAAGAGCTTGGTATGATCGACTAAGCAATTTTCTATTAAAAATGATTTAGAAAGAGGTTAGGTTGACACTACTTTATTTAGAAAATTATCTAAGAATGACCTTCTCATTGTCTGGATATATGTCAATGATATTATATTTGGTTCTACTAATGGCAATCTGTGCCAAGAATTTTCTAAGCTAATGCTGAATGAATTTGAGATGAGCACGATGGGAGAATTAAAATTCATTAAAACCCTAGAGGGTGTACTTATTCACCAAATCAAATACACACGAGAACTGCTTAAGAAGTTTAAAATGGATGATTGTAAGCCAATGTCCCTGCCTATGGATCCAACCTATTCTCTTGACAAAGATGAGTCAGGTAAAAAGGTAGATCAAAAGATATACATAGGAATGATAGGTTCCCTCTTTTACTTAACTTCCTCTAGACTTGATATTCTGTTTAGTGTGTGTGTGTGTGTGTGTATGTGCTAGATTTCAGTCTGACCCTAAATAATCTCACTTAATAATTGTTAAGAGGAATTTTAGATATCTGAAAGGCACTACTAAACTTGGTCTGTGTTACAAGCCATTCAATGAGTACATGTTAGTAGGTTTCTATGATATCGACTATGTGGGAGATAAGCTAGAAAGGAATATTACCAGTGGAAATTGTACATTCCTTGGTGACAATCTGATCTCCTAGTCAGGAAAAAGATAAGGCACTATTGCTTTGTCTACAACAGAAGCAGAGTATATCTCAATAGCTAGTTGCAACACTCAACTGTTGAGCATGAATTATCAACTAGAAAATTTCAAAATTTATTAAAGTAACATTCCTATCTTCTGTGATAACACTTCAGCCTTATGTTTAACCACAACTCCATTTTAAATTCTAGAGAGAAACATATAGAGATTAAGCATCACTCTATAAGGGGTTATGTCCATAAGGGTATTTTAGACATTAAATTTGTCGACAATGATCATTAGTGGGCTGATATTTTCACAAAACCCCTTGCCGAGGACAAATTAAATCTTATAAAAACACATTTAAAGATTTTGTTTATGAAAGAATGATGTTCAATTTTCCGTATGCGTTGCCTCTGATAAAACAGAGTGAATGGTTAGAAATATGTTTGCTCTTCCTCTAATGACATTGAATTTATTTGTGTCTCTGATTAATCTAAATTCAATTAATCTTGAATATGAACAATTATTTTTTTCTCGAAAGATGTAATTCTTTGACAGGTGTCTCACGCGTGCGTCTAATACTAACTTTGAAAACTCAACTGTTTTGGCTCTTAAATTGTTTTTACTCATTATCACTCATAACTCAAACATTTTCGTTCTTTGCAAACCATTAATCTCCCCGTTCTCCCTAAATCCCTCCTGCTTTAATGGCATCAAGTTCATCCTCAATCCCCTCAACTACAAACGTCTCCTATGTTCCAATGCTTTAATGTAACTTAGATCAACTTGAGATTCTTCACAAATTAAAGGTCGATTTTGCAAGCCTAGCTGATAACCAATTCAACTTCATCGACGACCTTGTTGAAGTAGGTTGGTTTGAGTACTTTAACCTAGAACAAGAGTTTGCTTTGGACGTCCTGGTAAAAGAGTTTTGGAGGTCCACAGATGCAAACACCAATGGCGAGATTTCAAGCACTATGTTGGGTCTCCCTATCAAGATCACTCAACAAACCCTTGTTGCAATCACAAGATGCCCAGATGAAGGCATGATGCTTGAAAATGGGTATGAGTCAAGGGTTGGCTCTTTCAGAATCAACAAAGAACTCTTTGAAGACCCCAAGGTGAATTCCAAGTCTGTTCACCTCAAACATAACTATATAGTTCTTTTCAAAATCCTTATTGGGTCCGTGGTGCCCAAAGGTGGGTTGGTGGACCATTTTAACAAAGACCATAAGGTTCTAATATGGAACATCCCTAAAAGGATCAAGACGATCCTTCCCCGCGTCATCTTGGAACACCTGAGATCATGCGTCATCAACTTTAGAATAGGGAAAATCCAGTCTATCCCTTACCCCAAACTGATAACTGCAGTGCTTATAGGTACTTCCCTCAATCAGGCTCTGGATAAAATTGGAGGTTTTGTTCAAGAGGAACACTTGGTCTCATCATCTGCTCCCACATTCCACAACTCCAACCTTATCAAGATACGACTAGTGTCCCCCAAAAATTGTATTCGACCCAATGGTGACACCAGAAGAACAACGGGTCAAGAAAGTGGCTATCTGGCTGCTCTATTTGAGGTTGATGATTTTGTTGCTCCCATATATGCAGAAGACAACAAGGAAGTCGTTCCGGAATATCTGAGAATGTATCATTTTGGCCAAGTTATGGCCCCAGTCTGCTTGCCTCTACCTCAGTTTGCACAGGTTTTTGAGAAGAAGAGGAAAATGGTCGCTCGCACTCTAATCATTGAAGAGGATGAGAAAGAAACAACCATCATCGATGAAGACACGACAACACATCTTCAGAGGAAGAAATGGAAGGTACATTCAAACTCTGAGCAATTTATTCCTATCCCCCACATTGAACCTGAACCAACTCTCTTCTTTCCCTCTCCCCAACCAATGAACATTGTTCTTTCTCCCTCTGACCTGGCACCCATGACCCCTCCTACTTCTAACTCTGATACCTCAGATGAAATGTTTGAAGCTACCCTGGTTGAAGACTTTGCCTCCCTCGGATACAAAACCCATTATTTCCTCACAAGCTTAGCACTTCAGCTCAAACACCTACCCCCTCCACTACTTTACCACCACCTATACCTCTTCCACCTAAGTACCTTACCCCATAACACCACATTTTGTCCATCCCTTTCCGTAATAAGTTGCGCCTGTTGCGCCAGCTCTTGTCGACCTAGTCTTTGATACATCATCAGATGACTTATCTGCATTTCCCTTTCCTCTCTTTCCCTCTGAATTTACTACCTCCCATATTCCTCTAGCAACCATTATCTCCACACAGTCTATTCCATCTGGTTTCCCATACCTTCCTTACTTCCCTTTCTACCAAAATCTCCTGCACCCGGAATAAAAATGCTCAAAGTTTGGGTCCTAATGATGCTTCAAACCAGTGATGCTCCATCTCATTCTGGTGATATTCTTCTTGAACCTTTAATGGTTGCTCCAGTCGCACCATTGCAGTTTCCTATGTTCATCTTGTAGACTAAGATTCACACTTTCGATGTTCCTCCTGCTACTGTTTTAGGATCTAAAGATTCTGCTTCTACAAGCCCTTATGTATCTCCCTATGGCCCCGTGTTCAATCCTACTCAGTTTGTTTAAAAGGAAAATTTTGATCACTTGGAGACTAAGACTAAGGCGTTTATGGAAAAGATTGCCAAAAATCAAGAGGATATTCATAATACCCTTAGTTTGATTTTGGCTAGGCTCATGACTCCCCGCCTTTACTTGTTTTATCTTTGTTGTTTTTGTTATTTTTCTCTCTATGTTTTCTTTTCCTCTCTTTTTGTCTGATGACAAAAGGGGGATAACGTATCTTTTAGATAAATTTTAAGCAATACATTTTATATTATTCTGAACTACAATTACTAATGCACATTAGACTACTCTGTCAGAATATCTTTCATCTTTATGAATTAAACATGCATATTTTAAGGGGGAGCTTTGTTGTAACGCTTTACTATATTCTTCTTTACTTTATCTTAAAAATTGTTCACAAAAAAACAGAAGTTTGCCTCATAAAAAAGGGGGAGATTGTTAGAACCACGTTGGTTTGAAAAAATATGTCCTTTACTTGTTTTGATGATAACAAAATTGTTTGTGGGAACAATTTATTGCACTAACAATTTGATTAAGAGTGCAGGTCTTAGATCAAGTGAATTATACAGATTTTGATGTCGTATCCTCTGAAAAATGGACTAAGAAAAAGGAAACCAAGACTTTGATTCTACTCTACATTCTCAGTCTGGTGACACGCGACTTTGATAATGTTGCAAGCTTCGATTGACTTTGATAATGCAAGCAAAGTTCTTTTTCAGTTGCCTCTGATGAATGCAACTATGTTATGGCTAGTCTTTCTTCAGTTATTTAATATGCATTCGTTTGTCTGCCTTTTATAAGCGTGATAAGCAAATAATTTCATTTGAATATGATCGTTTGACTCTAATTTATGTTGTACACTATGATGAAAGTAAACGCTCTGATGAAAGTCAATGCTCCAAAGAAGACAAAGTATTTGTGCATCATTTGATGAACATCCTTAATCTGCTACTTGTCTGAAGATCTTAAGAGATGCTCTGACCATCGTATCCTCTGCTTCCCAAGTGTTTTAAACAGGATATGCTGAATCAATTACAAGATTCATTTTGAAAAGTTTCTATGGAAAACCAATCTCAAAAGGTATGATACAAAACTTCATGAATTATACTAATTTTCTGCAATCAGGTCAACGGTCAAAAGCCCTAATCGATCTCTATAAAAGGACACGCATTCCTCAAAGAAAATAACAAGAAACACACAAGCTATAAGCATATATGCACTCTTGTTCATTATCATTCGTTTTCACTTTAGCGTTGAGATAAGTGTCTTAAAGAACAAGTTTTTAAACACTATCTGCGAGAGCTAATTCAGATAAATCCAAAACCTTTCTTTTGTAACCTAGTTCAGTAGTGGCTACTTTTCTCAACAGCTTAATTGTACCACACCACACCACCACCAAAAATGTAATATAATAGTCGTAGAAAGTAACATCCATAAATATAAAAGTCTTCACCATTAATCAAATTCAAGAGTCTATATCCATTGTAAAAAAATCATCTGATATCTTTCTACACATATTTAAGCAATAAATTGAAAAAGAAAATTAATTACATTTATGTGCCATGAACTTTAATTAACATAAGTTTTAATATATATAGCTTTCAAAATCCAAACACTCTCATTTTTCTCAGTATCTTAAAAAGTCTTTTAGTTCATTTATTTGCAAAGGCAATAAATTATGTATAGGCAATAAATTATGTATAGGAAATAAGACAACAACTTACTAAGGTTGTGTCATGTTACTCTATGATCCACAAAATTATGATTTTGTTTAGACTTAATTGCAGTTTTAGTCCCTCTATTATTATCAATTCACGGAAATAGTCTCTATTTTAAAAGTCGACAGTTTTGATCCCTCCCTCAAATTTTTGAACTAAAAAATGTGGAATTGACATATTTTTAATGACGTGACGTACAATTCTATGATATAGAATCATCTAAATGCATTAATTATTCATTTAGATGAGGAATCAATGATTTTTAGAAGGTAAAAAGAATGAGACCAAAACACAATCCAAAGGATTTGGTAGGAGAAAGAGTAACACATAAAAAAAAGTGTTGAGAAGGTGCAAGAGAGAATAAGTGTTTGAGAAGATATATGTTAGCATTGGCATCAAAAATACTATATTAGAAGGTGTATTGGCATGAAATAGAGCCTAATGTGTTCCTTAGCATTATCCAGACTAATTTATTGTATGTGTACATTGATATTATGTATGTGCTAGAATTATAGCATCAATGCACATTATTGCATGCATTGGTATTATGCACGCCATTTATTATCACTTTTGATGGGATTAAGGTTAGTATAAGATAAGAAGACATAGACCAAAACACAACTTTTGGCATTATTGGGAGAATGAGTAATAAAAAGTGTTGGAAAGATGTAAGAGAAAATGAGTGTTGGGAAGATGTGTGTTGTAATTATAGTGTTGGTGCAGATTGTTGCGTGCATTGATAGTATGAACACCATTTATCATCACTTTTGGTCGAATTAGGGCTAGAAATTGTGCATTGAGAAATGATTGAACATTTAATATTTTATAGTTGCAATGTTCAAACAGTGTTTCCCATTCAATTGTTGCATAGTTTGCATTGATAACTACTTAGCATAATTACTAATCACTCATTGTTTCTCTTAGTCCCAATAATGTCAGACAAACATTAGTGTACAACTTCCCAAATTAAAACGAGGAGAGAAAATCCATGATTTGTATGAGATAAGAAGAGAGATACCAAATCACAATATTTTGGCTTTGATAGGAAAAAAAAAAAAGAACTAAAGAGCGTAGGAAAAATGCTAGAGAGGAGTTGTGGGAATATACATGTCGGTCTTATAAGTAAAATATTGTATTGAAAGGTGTGCCTTAGTATTACCCACACTCATTTATTACATATGTGCATTGATATTATGTGTGTGCTAGAATTAAAACACTAGTGCTGATTGTTGAGTGCATTGGTATTATGCACACAATTTATTATAACTTTTGGTGGAATTACAGCTAGAAATTGTGTATTAAAAATGATTGAGCATTCAATTGTTTTATAATTTTAATGTTCAAGCAGTGTTCTTTATTCAATTGTTATATAGTTTCGAATGCATTAGTAACTACTCATCTAAAAATTTGTGATCACACATGATGCGTCTTAGTTATAATAATGCGAGACATCCTTGATTAATGGACAATCATTTAAATTATAAGTCATAGGTGCAACATGAAATGGGCGGAGGAATAATTTTTTTGTACATTCTTTGAAGTAGTTTTTTTTATTTGGATAGAATTTGGTGCCTTCAAAATCTAAGATGATTTAAATATTATAGATAGATTATGATAATTCATAAAATTTATACTATATTTATAATTTATACTATACAATTGGAATCAAATTTACAATAAATGCACTATACAATCGTACATGACTTCAATTAAGCAAAAACATTGACAATACACTCTATAATCATTTAAGATTATTAGAAATAAATAGAATCAGATGACATGTATTTCTTTCAGCATAATTAGAAATTTCAACTTTAAATCAAGATAATATGATAAGTTTTATTTATTTATATTTGTTACATATACTAGTATTAGAAAAGTATGTAATGTATTTAAGATGTCTAATATATTTATGAATGTTAATAAAATATCATTTTATGTATAGATGTGTCCAATCTTAACTTTTTATCTCTCAAAGCAAATTAATACTATTAGTAAGATATACTATATTTTTAAAAATAATTTAGCTGTATATATCTAATAATTTTAAATAAGATTTACTCAAGAGAACTATTTTTTCTAAAAGATGCTTGTAATCAGAGACACACAGTGATAACAGTCTTTCATTATCTTTATTGAATTTGGAGGAGGTTTGATCCAGTGAAAGAGATTAGGTTTTCACAATATGACAAATCACAATTAAAATTTTGACGGGAAATGTGCTCCCATTTACACTATGTTTGATTTTATGAGAGAAAGACAGAGAAAAACAAATTAAAAGAAGAGAGAAAAAAAAACTTATTTATAAAATGGCAAAATATCCCTCATTAAATTTAAATTATTCATACTCAAAATATTTGATCAAAACTAAAGATAAACTAAAAATTGAATGCAATGAAAAATTGCCTTATATATTAATGAAATAAATAATTGATTATAAAACAATTTCAAATTGAAGGTAAAAAATATAGTAACGCTAAAAAGATTAATTAACACAAAAACTACAACTTATATCTAATTACATGACGGCACTATTGCGATTTTCATTGTTTTGCATTACTTTTCAATTATTTAATTATCTATTTTTAATTATCGTCAAGGACCTAATTGTTCTTTTTTTTTTTATAGAAATTATACTTGGAGAATCAAGTTGATGAATCATCAGACAAGTTAGCAAAAAAATTCAATTTTCTAAATGTGGTTCACATAAAGACTAATTTGATCAGGTTTATTTTTCTCAGAGACTAAAAAGTGCTTTTATTTTTTTGAATGACTAAAATGGATTTTTAAGAATATCTCAGATACCAAAATGAGTCTTTACTCTAATATTTCTAAATAGTAAAATCTTTTTTTCTTATGAAATTATATATTTTTTTAAAGTATAATAGAATATAAATACTCTTTAATTTATAAAAATATCATTAATTTGTTATTTAAGAAAATAATTCTATTGAAATCAAATAATTTATCATATACCATAGAAGCTCGCATATAATATTATACTTTTATTATAATAAAAAACTTCTGTCATTTTTTTATGACATATTCTGTAATTGATGATTCTCTACAAATTTTTCTGTAAGAAAAAAAAAATTGATTCTCTACTTTCACATGCCGCCGCCACTTAATTTGAACTTATACAAAAATGTAGTATAATAACGACGGACATATAAGTATCAACATCCCTCTGAATTGGATAACTAGACTCACATGAACATCATTTAGTATACTCACTCAATAATAAAATATAAATAAAAGTCACCCACAAAAATTAATACATTTAATATAAAATTTGGATAAAATATGTGTATCTTTATTAATTTATTTTTAAACTAAATACATTAATTTCTATTGATAAAAAATTAGTTACATTTAAATTTCAAAAGATTATCTCAATAACTATCTAACTATATATTTAATGAAAATGCTAACAAGTGTTCTTGAAGCATTTGTTAATAGATTAAAAAAATAAATAAAATTTTGAATTTTTTTATTTATTTATTTATTTCTTCTTTTAATTTTTTAACAAATGCTTTTTAAGACAGTATTAGCTCAATCTATATTTAATATATCTCGCTACGAGTGTCCTAAAGAATACACAAATAATTAATTTTCATTTTTAAAAAAAGCACATTTAGAATAATATTGGAAAGTATTAGTGCTTTATGTAAGTTCGAGCCACACAAATATCAAAATTAAGCTTTAAGGTTTACAAGTTCTCTATCTTAAATTCATCTATCTCATTTTGCATCTTTAAAATAAATTTTTTTTCACTTTTGAAATGTCATTTTCCAAAACTCACCATGAAGTTCTTAAAAGGCATCAAGCAATTCATTATATGAAGACAAAAGTTCAAATTCAAAGCTATTTACCTATTCATCAATTAATATTTTCATGATTTGTCATAAGACAAAGATTGACTTCTTCATCTTCATCAAAGTCATTAGATGAATCTATGTCGTTATCTTTCCAATCAATGTATAGGATCTTTGTCCCTTCTTGTCTTTCTTATTCTTTTCAAACTTCTCCATCTTCTTTTAATATATTTGACACTCCATCTTGATATGGACGAGCTTTCTATATTCATGCTCTTCGTGTTGTCCAAATAAAGTATCCAAGGTCATGGTTGTGAGGTTCCTTATTATGCTATAGCCTTTATCTAACAATCAAAGTTGAAATGAACTCTGGTTTCCATAAAATTTGAAGTGTGGAATCTTGGAGTTAAAAATATGAAATTGGATAATTTTTAAGAATGACGAAGAATTAAGGAAAATCAGATTTTATTTTATTTTATTTTATATTATTTTGTTTATTTTTATTTTATGATTCTGTCATTATTACTCATTATTACTATTGTAATTTCTTTTCCTATATAAACAGCTTAGGACTGCAGTAATAAAATATGAAAGTATTTTACCTCTTGGTTAGGGTTCTGTAAAGCTTTCTAACACCTAGTGGGGTTTGGGGCTCCAAACTTAAAAGGCACCAACATTTTCTTTTTTAATTTTTGAACGACCCGACCCGGTTTTTTGTCTACCTAATGGCATACTATCCCATGGAAGGCGGCCCTTATGGATAGCGGCGGCGGCAACAATGGTTTGGATGAAAAATTAGAAGTAGCCAACAACGCCGACAATATTGGTTTAGACAGCGGCAACCCTGGTGGTGGCGGCCCAAGCAATGGCAGCCCAAGCGGCGGTGGTGGCTGGAATGGAGTATCTAACAATGGTTTTTCCAATTTTTTGGCCATGAGGGAACTTCTAATGCCCTCAAGGTTGAAGTCCAGAAACTCAATGGAAAAAATCATGTCGAATGGTCCCAAACCGCAAGATTGATACTATACGGTAAGGAAAAATACGGTTTTCTCATAGGAGAGGTGCAAATGTCTGCCACAACATATTTGAATTACAGGTTTTGGAAATATGAGAACAGAGCGATTGGAAAACTTTTTATGTTCTTGCCTTCTGCGAAGGAAGTTTGGGAGACTGTAAAAAAAAACATATTTTGATATTCAAAATTCTTCTCAAATTTTCAATCTCAAATCACGATTCTGGCATGCCAAACATGGAGACATAGATGTCACTACCTATTACAATGTGTTTATGATACTATGGAAAAAATTAGATCTCTGCTATAATGATCATTGGAAGTGTTCTAGGACAGTATTTTGTTTCTTAAGAGACAGGAGAACGAACGAGTATTCATGTTCTTGGTTGGGCTTAATAAGCGGCTTGATGAAGTCTAAGGCAGAATATTGGGAAATATTCCATTGCCATCACTTCATGAAGCGTTCTTAAAAGTTAGAAGAGAAGAGGTGAGAAAAGGTGTTATGATGGGTAAGTCACCTTTTGTTGCTGATGTTGAAAGCTCTGCTCTAGTCACTAAAAAAGAAGACAGGAAGAGAAATGGCAAGAAATCATTGTGCGAACATTGCAAACGTCCATGGCACACACGTGATACATGTTGGAAGCTCCATGGAAAACCTCCAAATTGGAAGGGAAAAAAAAAAGAGAAAACGAAGGTCATACCTTCCAAGCTGGCACCTTTGATCAAGAAAAGTAGCCTTTCAAGCCCATCTATTTTCACCAAGGAACAATTAGGCCAATTGTACAAACTCTTTGAGTCTCAAACTCCTTCTTGCTGTATTGCTCGGAGAGGTAATTTTCCAAATACTGTTTTACTTAGTGTCACTCCCAATCATACTTGGATTATCGATTCTAGTGATATTGATCATAGGACTGGGGAGTCAAGTCTGTTTTCTTCTTATAGTCCTTGTGTGGGTAACCACAAAATTAAAATTGTAGATGGCTCTCCTTTAGCCATTGCAGGGAAATGTTCCGTTATTCTGTCACCTTTGTTAACCTTAAAAGATGTCTTACATGTTCCTAATTTATCATGAAATATGTTATTCATTACTAAATTAACAAAGGATATAAATTTTCAAGCTAACTTCTTTTGTTCTCATTGCACTTTTAAGGATTTGAGCATGGGGAAGATGATTGGCAATGCTAAGGAGAGTGGATAACTCTATTATCTTGACAATGGACTTAACTTCAAAGACCAACCTCAAACGAGTACCTGCTTTGAATCTATTTTTGTTGCTTCTAATAATGATGATATTATGTTATGGTATTTACGGTTAGGACAACCTATTTTTCCGTATTTTAAATATTTGTTTCCTAAATTATTTTCTAAGAAGGATGCGTCTTTATTTCATTGTGAAACTTGCGAATTTGCTAAACATCACTGTTCTTCTTTTTCTACACAACCATATAAACAATCAAAACCGTTTGCAGTTATTCATAGTGATGTTTGGGGTCCTAATAAAATAAACACCTTATCTAATAAAAAATGGTTTATAACTTTTATTGATGATCATACTAGAATTTGTTGGGTTTATTTATTGAAAGAAAAACTAGAAATTAGACAGGTTGTCAAAAATTTCTTTAAAATGGTGAAAAATCAATACCAAACAAATAATCAAGTCTTCAAATATGACAATGGTAAAGAATATTCTAATATACTTTTGTTCGACTTTTTTCTTGCAAATGGGGTTGTTCATCAAAGTTCTTGTGTTAAATACATCCCAACAAAATGGAATTGCAGAGAGAAATAATATGCATCTTCTTGAGGTTGCTAGAGCTTTACTATTTGCAAATAAGGTTCCAAAATATTTGTAGGGTGAAGCTGTTTTAACTGCATCATTTAATTAATCGTATGTCATCTAAAGTTTTAAATTTTCATACCTTTCTTGATGTTTTTCGAAATTGTTTTCCTTTGACTAGTGTCTCTGCTGATTTGCCATTAAATCTTTTTGGTTGCACTGCTTTTGTTATGAACATAAACAACTTGGAAAACTTGAGCCATAAGCAATAAAATGTATTTTTACCGGTTACTCTCCAACTCAGCAGGGGTATAGGTATTTTGAACCAAAATCAAAAAGAATTTTTGTAACCATGGATGTTACTTTTGTTGAAAATCAACGTTTTTTTATTGACATTCATCTTCAGGGGGAAATTTTAAGGAAGATTCATATTTTGCTTTTGAAAACATCATTTCTATAGGTGATATAGTGTTGTCATAAAATTCTGAGACTTATATTGATGCACCAAAAGAAAAAGCCCAAGAATCCATATGAGAACTCAATCCACTTATGAATGAGGTTCTGACGGATTCAGGGATGATAATTTCAAATCAAAAGCACAATGAACAAATTCTTGATCTTGATAATAATGAAGGACCACCTAAAATGCCACAACATAACGACTCATATAAAGAGACACAAAGCAGGCTTACTACCATCGACCCTACTTGGAATGGAAATGCCTTTGAAAGAAGAAACCATAAATAGAGAAATGAAGGACCCATTCTCTAACCCTTCCAAGATTTCAAACCAATAAATAATCCAACACATCATCCTGATACAGGTAAGTCTTCTTCTGTTCTCAAGAGTCATGTTGAGTATCTTGATGTAGACCTTTCTATTGCAATTAGGAAAACTGTTAGATCATGCACTAAACTTCCTTTGTCTAATTATGTGTCATACTCAAAATTGTCTGCTGTAGAAATTCCAAAAAATGTACAGGAGACTCTAAAAATTCCAAAGTGGAAGGAAGCTGTTCTTGAGAAGATGAGAGTTCTTGAGAAGAATCAAACTTGGAGAGTCATGACGTTATCTACAGGAAAAAATGTTGTTGGTTGTAAATGGGTATTTACTGTGAAATATAATTCTGATAACATAGTTGAAAGATACAAGGCACACTTGATTGCTAAAGGGTTTACTCAGACATATGACATTGATTACTCAGAGACTTTTGCTCCTGTTGTCAAATTAAACCCTATTACAATTCTCTTGTCATTGGCTGTGAATTTAGATTAGTCTCTTAACCAACTTGATGTAAAAAATGTTTTTCTGAATGGTGATTTGGAGGAGGAAGTATACATGGATAGCCCACTTAGCTTTGAAGATAAGTTTGGTTCAAAGGTGTGCAAACTACAAAAGGCAAGGATATATGCAAGCACAATCAGACCATACTCTGTTCATGAAGCTCTCTAATGTTGGTAAAATTGAAATTCTAATTGTATATGTAGATGATATTATTCTCACATGAGATGACATTGTTGAGATGGAAAGATTGAAGAAAAATTTCACAAAAGAATTTAAGATCAAAGATTTAGGTGCGCTTAAATATTTTCTTGGTATGGAAGTTGCTCGCTCAAAGAAGGGAATTGTTGTTTCTCAAAGAAAATACATCCTAGATCTCTTGGAGGAAACTGAAATGAGTGGGTGAAGACTAGCAGATACTCCTATGGAATTAAATGTTAAACTTTAGGAGAAAGGCAGTGTTCCTGTTGATATTGGAAGATACTAGAGGTTTGTTGGCAAACTTATTTATCTAGCCCACACTAAACCTGACATCGCTTTCTTTGTGAGTGTTGTAAGACAATTCATGCATTCTCCCTATGAAGAACACTTGAAGGCAGTTTATCGGATCTTAAGGTACTTGAAATCCAACCCTGGAAAGGGTTTCTACTTCAAGAAAAGTAATGACAGAGAAGCTTATATATTTACAAATGCTAATTAGGCATAATCAGTTATTGATAGAAAATCCACTACTGGATATTGTGCCTATGTTTGAGAAAATTTAGTAACTTGGAGAAGTAAAAAACAAGGGATTTTTGCTCGAAGCAATGCATAAGTCGAATTCATAGTAATGGCTCAAGGGATCTGTGAACTTTTGTGGATTCGTAAATTCTTGGACGAACTGAAAATGAAAGTTGACTCACCCTTAAAAATGTTTTGTGATAGCAAAACAACAATAAATATAGCTCACAACCCTGCATAACATGATAGAACCAAGCATATTGAGATTGACTGCCATTTCATAAAAGAAAAAATTGATGCCGAAATTATATGCCTACCATTTGTGACTTCTAATTAGCAAACTACTGATATCTTGACAAAAATATTTACAAGACCCAATTTTGAGCGACTTATAGCCAAGTTGGACATGATAGATATCTATGCACCAACTTCAGATGGGATGTTGAAGAATCAAGAGAAATCAGATTTGATTCTCTTTTATTTTATATTATTCTGTTTATTTTTATTTTATGATATTGTCATTATTACTATTATAATTTTTTTTTTCTCTATATAAATAACATAGGGTTGTAGTAATAAAATATGAAAGTATTTTGTCTTTTACTTTCTTTAAAGACCATGCTATTTTTCTTCGACTTTCATAAAATTGCCAAAGTCCTTCAATGTTTTATAGTGGAGAATTTGCAAAGAAATATCCAAATGCAGCTTTATCTGTGTTTGGTGTATCAATTAAATTTTATCCACCGTTAAATTTTCAAACCAACTTAGAATTTGACGAAAATTAAAATGTGATTTCTCAACATGATTAAAGGTGCAAACGCGAGAAGGGGGGTTGAATTGTGTTTGTCAAAGTTGATAACTTTTTGCTAATTTGAGGAAGGTTGGTTGGTTTGTATTAATTACTTAGATAAGAAGCAATCGAATTTAGAATCAGCAAACAATGAAAGCATAAATAGTTTGACACATAGCTTTATCCTGGTTCACCATTAACTTGGCTACATCTAGTCCCTTCATTCAGAAGGCTTTAATTCACTAATTCAAATACCTTGAATTACAAAGCACCTGACCCTCCAAGCCAGTCTTCCCAAACAGCCTGACAACCCCAGACTTTTGAGGAACTAACCACCTTGACCCTACAAGCCAAGTTTTCTCCTAACAACCTGACAACCCCAGATTGAAGAAGGAACTAAACCACTGTTGGGTTGGATACAAAAGATTGGAACTTGAGTTGTTGCTTCTAACAAAGCTGATAATAATAATAACTCTCACACTCTAAGAAAAGAACACTCAGAAAATATTTCTCATTCGAACAAGTGTTTCTCTCTTTGAACTCTAAGATGAATTTGGAATCTTGAGCTTGAGCTCTTCTACTCTTTTCTACTTTTTGATGCTTTTCTCCTTCAGCCTTGGTGTCTATTTATAGTGAAAATTTGGGCTTTATTTTAGTCTTTGTTTAATTCTGAATTGTATCTTGTTCAGATTGAGTTTGTAAATTCTTCAGTTTATTCTGTTCCTATTTTGTGTAGATTGAGTTTGTAAATTCTTCATATTGATTCTGTTCCTATTTTGTGTAGACTGACTTTGTAAATTCTTCAAATCAAATATTCTGCAAATCTTCATTAAATATTGATCAAATATTCTTTAGATCTTCATTAAATATTGATCAAATATTCTTCAAATCTTCATTAAATGTTGATCAAATATTCTTCAAATCTTCATTAAATGTTGATCAAATATTCTTCAAATCTTCCTTAAAATATTTTTTTAAGATTCTTCAAATCTAAATCAAATCTTCTTCAAATCATGATAAAATCTTCTTCAAATCTTGACCATATTTTCTTTTCAACTTGGTCAAAGATTTTCTTCAATTATAAATATAAAACAAATCTTATTTTAGATTTTTATCAATTATAATTTTGAATCCTATCTTATTTAAGATTTTCTTCAATTATAAATTTGAATCAAATCTTATTTTAGGTTTTCTTCAAAAA
The DNA here is from genome assembly GCA_037974755.1 of Cicer yamashitae. Taxonomy (NCBI): domain Eukaryota; kingdom Viridiplantae; phylum Streptophyta; class Magnoliopsida; order Fabales; family Fabaceae; genus Cicer; species Cicer yamashitae. The sequence continues at coordinate 34,222,006 of JBBPBQ010000001.1, read as the reverse complement.
CATGAATATTCTTTCATACTCTTTGAAGTCAAATATATTGTTATCATAAAATACTTTTGTTAACATCAAAACTCTAAATGTAAAACCAACTTGGTTCCAACAATCTCCCCCTTTTTGATGATGACAAAACTTGTATTTTTGATAACTACTTTTCTTTATATTTATTTGACTCCCCCTAACTTAGGGCTCCCTCTAAGTCTTAGTATCATTTTCTCTCCATTTTATCAAATATCTTTCTCCCCCTTTTGTCATCAGACAAAAAGACTTGAATGTTAAACTTTGCCTTTTTTTTTCTCCTTCTTTTTTTTTTTTTGAATAAAATAAATATAACATAATATAAAAAAATATAATAACTAGTGTAAAACTAAACTATTTTGAAGTGATCACAACATCAATCAGGTATGAAGGTAAGGTTTAGGTTTTTCTTGATGATGTCAAACCTATCTTCAGGTAGTGGTTTGGTGAATATGTCAGCCCATTGGTGTTCACTGTCTACAAATTGAATGTTTAGTACCCCTTTTTGAACAAAGTCCCTAATGAAGTGATGTTTGATCTCTATATGTTTAGCTCTAGAATGTAAGATAGGGTTTTTTGCTAGACAAATGGCAGAAGTGTTATCGCAATAGATGGGAATCTGGGATTCTATGATGTTGTAGTCTTCAAGTTGATGTTTCATCCAAAGTAGTTGAGAACTGCAGCCAGCAGCTGAAATGTACTAGGCCTCTGTTGTTGACATTGCAATGGTGTTTTGTCTCTTACTTGACCAAGATATTAAGTTGTCAACTAAAATTGTGCAGTTGCCACTGGTGCTCTTTCTCTCAAGTTTATCTCCAGCATAATCAGAATCATAATATCCACTAAGTTTGTACTTAGGAGATTTCTTGTATAACAAGGTAAGGTTTGTAGTGCCTTTTAGGTATCTAAGGATTCTCTTAACAACAGTTACTTAAATGTGATTCCCTAGGGTCAGATTGAAATCTTGCACATACACATACACTATACATGATGTCAGGTCTAGAAGCGGTAAGGTAAAGTAGAGATCCTAGCATTCCTCTATAGTTATTTTGGTCAACTTTTTCGCCTGAATCATCTTTTTCAAGTGAACAAGTAGGGTGCATTGGTGTAGCCATAGGTTTGCAATCACTCATCTTAAACTTCCTAAGAAGCTCTTTTGTATATTTAGTTTGATGAATGTATATACCTTTTTGACTTTTCTGAATTTGTATCCCTAAGAAGAACTTAAGTTCTCCCATCATACTCATTTGAAATTCAAGCTGCATCAATTTAGAAAATTCTTGACAAAGAGTGCCATTAGTAGATCCAAAAATAATGTCATAAACATAAATTTGAATAATAAGAATGTTATCTCCTATTGATTTTCTAAAAAGTGTATTATCTACTTGTCCTCTTTCAAAGTTATTTTTAAGCAAGAAGTTACTAAGTCTATCATACCACGCCCTAGGTGTTGTAAGTACAGATGTGCACCTAAGAGGGGGGTGATTTAGGTGTTTAGGAGTTTTCCTTGTTTTCAGCAATTAAGTGATTGATTTTTACGTTTAAGGATAGTAAGTGATGAAAGTAAATGGCAGTAAAGAAATGAACACAGTAGAATTATTCTGGTTCCCCTTATGACCAAGGGTACATCCAGTCCTCTTGCACACCACAAGAGATTTCTCCACTATTGTTAGAAAATGTACAAGTCCCACCCTAGGATCTTTGCTACAAACTTCTAACAAATCTTCTAGGATAGCACACTACTATCTTAGATAAACTATTTAAAGAAAGTACTACTTTCTTTTTACAAACACTGTGATTTGATAAGAGTATAGGAATAAGAAAGAGGTAGAATGATAACAATCCAAGATTGCTTCAAGTACTTTGAGAACCTTAGTTAAGGATATGAAAATGATATTCAGAAAAGTTGTTCAAAGTCTTTAAAGTTGTGTAGTAGAATTGTTCGTGTTGAATCTGAAGTTATGGTGTACTTATAGTCCATAAACATCTCTTCAGATTCGTTGCTATTGATCCAAGAGATTTGAGGAACAATTGCAATGATTTAGAACCATTTCAGAACTGAAAAATTGCATTACTTCCAGTTGTATTCGAATACATGATGTATGTATTCGAATACACCTCTTTGTAACGTTCAGAAAATTTAAAACTTTTCAATGTGTATTCGAATACAAGATTGTGTAGTCGAATACACTTGTATCAATTTTGCCACTGTCTTGTTGGTTGTATTCGACTACATCAGGGTGTAGTCGAATACAGATGAGAGGCTTTTGCCACTGACTTAGCAATTTTCATCTGTATTCGAATACACTTATGTTGTATTCGAATACACCTTTGTATTTTGTCAAAAATATTAATTTTAACACTTTGTAAATGTAATTTTGACTTTTGAAAATACTTTTTATGCATATGCAAAGATGTGAGGTTCTAATTGTATTCGAGCTATGGGTTGTATCATTTACCTTTACATTTAAACATCTATTATGAGAAGATTATTAAGTTATCAATAAGATTTTTGTGGACTTCTTCTTTTTGAGCTTGTTGCTTTGATCACCATCACCGTTGGTCTTTTGTATCATCAAAAACATGTATTTTACAGGTGCTTGTTTTAGACCATACAAGGATTTCCTAAGTTTAAAAACATGATTTGGAAATTCAGAACTTTCAAAACCTGGGGGTTGTTTAACATAGACTTCTTCACTTATATAACCATTTAGAAAAACCCTTTTAACATCCATTTGAAATAATGTAATGTTATTATTTGCAGCAAAAGAAAGTAGGATACGAATAGCTTCTAACCTGGCCACTGGAGCAAATGTCTCAGTGTAATTAATGCCCTCTTGTTGACTGTAGCCTTGTGCGACAAGTCTTGCCTTTTTTCTGACCACTTCACCTTTTTCATTTAGCTTGTTTCTGAAAACCCACTTGGTTCCAATAATGTTCTTCTTTGGTCTAGGTACTAGATCCCAAATATCATTCCTCTCAAATTCATTTAACTCTTCTTGCATTGCAAGAATCCATCCATCATCTGTCAATGCTTCACCAACAGTGGTAGGCTTAATTGACGAGAGTGAGCCAAACAAAGTGGTATGATGATATGATCCTCAAATGATCACTTGAACTTCCAATGAGATGTCTTGTACTTCAATCTAGATCTTCCTTTCGACTTATCTTGACTGATACTAACTTGATTAGATTCATCCTCTGAAGATTTGTCATCTTATGATTTGTCTGCATCTGCTTCCCCTGGTTCCGATAAACAGCCAAAACATCAGTGATGTTTCTGGTGGTTTCTACTTGTTTCTGAAAATCAAACTTTTATGCTACTTTTGCTGAAGTATTCAGATTATGTGGATCTCCTTATTCCTCTAAATTTTTGTGAACCTGCAAAGTACTTATCTAGCTTTGATTTTTAAGATCAAGCTTCTTGTTATCACAATAAACATAATAATAATAAACAATAATTAAATTTAAAGAAAGATATAACCTATATGTCAATAGTTTCAATTTCACTCTGAAAACCCTCTTAGTTCTTCTTTTCTGGTTTTCAGATTATGAGTTTGCATATTCTCTGATTAGAGAGTCTGGATGAAGGAATTTGAATTCCCATCCAGGTTTGTAGTCTTGATGAATTTGATTGGAGTGTTGAAAGAATTCTCCTGATTTTGATTGTTCATCTGGCACTTCTGTTTCTGCTGATGTATCGGGTTCCTCTGGTAATTTTGGAACTTATGGTAATTCTGATTCTTCTAGTAGTTTTGGTTCTGTTGATATGTGTGATTTCTCTGCCAGCTTTGATTTTGTTGATATGTGTGATTTCTCTGCCAGCTTTGATTTTGTTGATATGTGTGATTTCTCTGCCAGTTTTGATTCTGTTGATACTTCAAATTTTTCTGATATTTCTGGTTCATCATACGGTTCTGGTTCTGATAAGTATTGTGTTGACCAATCCTTCTTCCACCAGAGTCAGTTGGCTTCTGTTTGGTAGGGCTTGGAACATAGACTTTTTTGCCTTCATATATTGCAAGCATCCATTGACCAGGCACCATACTGGTGTTTCAATTTGATTGCTTAGAACATCTGCAACATAAACAATTTTATCTTTTGGAACCCAAATAATTTGGTTGGGTCCTAGTTTGTTAGATCTTAAAGATTTCTTGTCTTTTCATGTGGTTAGCATAGGACAAGATATTTTAGTGTGACCTTTCTTATAGAAAATAGTACACAAATCATCAGAGGGAATAAACTTAGATTCAATTACTTTTTCTTGAAATCCTATTCCTCTTTTACCATTTCTACTAACCATTATCAATAAACTTAGATGCATACTTGCTTCTTTCCATACCATTATCAATAAAATCTTGAAATACTTCTTCATGCTTATCAGAGTTACATGTGGTATTTTCAATTGATGTTGAACTATAATTACTTTTCAGAGTTAGATTTTCAGCCTTATGTTCAGCAATATCAGATTTCAGATTTTCATTTTCTGTTTTAAGTTCAATAATATCAGTTTTCAGAGTTGCATTATCTGTCTTAAGTTTAGTAATATCAGTTTTCAGATTTGCATTCTCTATTTTAAGTTCAGTAATATCAGTTTTCATATTTGTATTTTCTGTTTTAAATTCAGTAATATCAGTTTTTCAGAGTTGCATTATCTGTCTTAAGTTTAGTAATATCAGTTTTCAGATTTGCATTCTCTATTTTAAGTTCAATAATATCAGTTTTCATATTTGTATTTTCTGTTTTAAATTCAGTTCTTTGATTCTTTAAAACATTAACATTTTCAATTAGATTTGTATTTTCTTTCCTAAGTGTTTTCAGTTTTAAAGACAATTTGTGATTAATATTTAAAAAATCATTTATAGTAGTAATTAAATCAGATCGAGTAAATTCAGAAAATACATCAATTTCTTCATCTGTTGATTCACTAAATCAAGACATGTTGAACCCTTGGATCTTTCCTCAAACACAGTAAAGTGCTCAGCCTTGAGACCGAGCTCTGATGCCAATTGAAGGTGCAAACACGAGAAGGGGGTTGAATTGTGTTTGCCAAAGTTGATAACTTTTTGCTAATTTGATGAAGGTTGGTTGGTTTTTATTAAATACATAGATAAGAAGCAATCGGATTCAGAATCAGCAAACAATGAAAGCATAAATAGTTTGACACATAGCTTTATCCTAGTTCACCATTAACTTGGCTACATCCAGTCCCTTCATTCAGAAGGCTTTAATTAACTAATTCAAATACCTTGAATTACAAAGCACCTGACCCTCCAAGCCAGTCTTCCCAAACAGCCTGACAACCCCAGACTTTTGAGGAACTAACCACCTTGACCCTACAAGCCAAGTATTCTCCTAACAACCTGACAACCCCAGATTGAAGAATGAACTAAACCATTGTTGGGTTGGATACAAAATATTGGAACTTGAGTTGTTGCTTCTAACAAAGCTGATAATAATAATAACTCTTACACTCTAAGAAAAGAACACTCAGAAAATATTTCTCATTCGAACAAGTGTTTCTCTCTTTGAACTCTAAGATGAATTTGGAATCTTGAGCTTGAGTTCTTCTACTCTTTTCTACTTTTTGATGCTTTTCTCCTTCAGCCTTGGTGTCTATTTATAGTGAAATTTGGGCTTCAATTTAGTCTTTGTTTAATTCTGAATTGTATCTTGTTCAGATTGAGTTTATAAATTCTTCAGTTGATTCTGTTCCTATTTTGTGTAGATTGAGTTTGTAAATTCTTCAGATTGATTATGTTCCTATTTTGTGTAGATTAACTTTGTAAATTCTTCAAATCAAATATTTTTCAAATCTTCATTAAATGTTGATCAAATATTCTTCAAATCTTCATTAAATATTGATCAAATATTCTTCAAATCTTCATTAAATGTTGATCAAATATTCTTCTCTTCAAATCTTCATTAAATGTTGATCAAATATTATTCAAATCTTCATTAAAATATTTTTCAAATCTTCTTCAAATCTTAATCAAATCTTCTTCAAATCTTGACCATATTTTCTTTTCAACTTGGTCAAAGATTTTCTTCAATTATAAATATAAATCAAATCTTATTTTAGATTTTTATCAATTATAATTTTGAATCAAATCTTATTTTAGATTTTCTTCAAAAACATGAATCTTCTTTCATACTCTTTGATATTGTTCTCATAAAATACTTTTGTTAACATCAAAACTCTAAATGTAAAATCAACTTAGTTCCAACAATGATGTTTGACTTATCAGGAGTGTACAATTATTTTCTACACTCTAGGTAATTTTCCATATATTAAAAGTAAGAATATGTGTTTTTGTCTTTTAATTTTACATGATGATTACTCATCCAACCTCCTATTTTTACACACAAGAGATAAAATACACTACTAGAAATACGCTTTCAATAGTATATTTAACTCAGAATACATTCTCAAAAGAAAAAATATGATAAAATACCAAATTTTCCAGGATTGGTTGAGCAAATGAGATTTCACATTAAATATGACTGGTAAATAAAATGGGATCTTCAAACTACCTTAGCTGTTGTTTATTCTCCTTTACAGAAAACTTACACAATCAATTGAGGAAGGTGGACAAATGAGAGCATGCATCTATGCTTTAGGTCTTCAAAGTTCCTTGCAACTTGGTCCTTAGCTCTAGTTAGCTCTATCATATGCGGCTTGTTAACCTACCTCCTATAAAGGATGGCATTCCATTGATCAGAGTATGGCATAAAAATCATTAGCTTGTGTCTTAAATCTTCGTTGCTTTATTCGGTAAAGCCGAGTTTATAGTTTATATATAAATTATAAACTTTGTTTGATATCCATCATTTATGACTTTATACTTCATAGTTTATAACCTTTTTTTATAAATTAATTTAAATAGTTTATGAGTTTTTAGTTTATTATTTTTCTTTCAATTGTACTTTTATTATTGTAATTATTTTTTTTTACTTTATATAATTTATTTATTATAATTTGAAATAAATAATTTATATAATTTAAATTTTAAAATAATTTTAATAAATGATAATTTTAAATTATTTATAAAAATTTAAATTTTAAAATAATTAATATTTTAAAGTAAATAATTTATTTAATTTAAAATAAATAAAATAGAACAATAAATAAAATATATCAGATTAATTAAAATTGATAAATTAACAAAAAAAATATATCAGATTGATAAGTTTTAAATTAATAAAAAAATTGAGACTTATTATTTTTAAAATATTTTAAACATTAATTGATAAAATTTATTTTTAATTAATAATGTCATTTTACATTTTAATTTAATTGAGTCGCTAATTTTACAAAATACTTCAAAATAAGCAATAAATTATCCTCTATAACTTAATTTTACCCAAGAAAGCCATAAACTTCTTGTACTCATAGAAGGAAATGCAGTTCAAATAATAATAAATGTGAACATAATTTTTCTTTTAAATATTAGTTCATTTTCAAAAAGAAATCATTTTGTTAACTTTCATTTTTTTAAAAGAAAATTACATTATTTTAGAATCAATAATATGTTAAAGATGCTTAAATTCCTCGTTCAAACATTCTTGTTCTAGAGTGCTTGTGGAAAACAATGTGAACCTACACATTTTCTCTTGACCTAAACCCAACTTGAAAGCCTATTATACTGCTTTCCTCATCTTATCTTGTCATAGAAAAGGGTAGAATGATGGGCTATATTCTGCATCCCCTCTACTTGAAAAGCAAAATCATTCTCTAGACCTAGAAGTTTGATTGAGTTGCATTTTGAAGAGCTTATTTATGATTTGACTTTTTTTAAGAAATTGGAACTTATTTTATTAAGTAAACAAATTATTTGCGTAAGTGTTTGAGAGAACTTCTAAAAATTATTTGACATGTTAAGAAATTATTTTAATTTATTTCAATAAATTTTTCATAATAATTTATAATAATTTAAAATTTATATGAAAATAAATAATTTAACTCTATCACAAGGAAATATCTTGGATTTTGGTTCTATTCTTATGCATTGTAGGTATCGTTTATCTTGTATTTTAACAAACTTTGGTATTGAGTTTATTAAAAGAAAAGCAAATGCTTTAACTAATTAAATTAGACTCATCTTTTACTAGTTTCCACCTCTTTATTGATATTTCAACATGTATCCAAACAATTATTGCTAATGAAATACTTTAACCACATTTTGTCAAAAAAATAAAAACAAGTTAACCGCATTCTTTTTTAATTATAGAAATAATTAATACATAAATGTTTATATAAGAAACACTTATTCAATCTCATTTTACTCAAATAAGTTTTGGTTTTGAAATTGACTTTCAAAACTCTCGATCACCCCAAACGAGTTCTAAGTCATTTAGTCAAGCAATCAAAATGTGATTATAATCTAATGGTTGATAATTCCATAAAATTATAAAACTGGTTATCACAGAATATAATTTAAAGTTCGAGGGAAAGGCAATGACATGATTTTGATTAAATATTCTAAGTGATAAACAATAAAAAATAAAGGAAAAGTGTCCATTGTTAATTAATAACTTTTTCTTTGACACTCCATTGTTAATAACTAAACTAACCGGATCTAAATAATCTTGATTTAGTCTTATTTAATTTGTCCTCTTGTTATTGCAGTGCAGTATCATCAACCTCTTAATGAAGATATTAGGAAGTTCAAGAACAAAAGTTCACATGCAATTAGTTCCAAACAACATCCCAGAGAAAATACCAGAGATAAAAACTACATCATTCACAAAAAGAAGCAACTGTCCCATGAAGTTGTTGCTTAAGTAACCAATACAACAAGTAGAAATGATACTGATCCTAAACTCCAAGTCATGTATGTTGTATCCATGACTTTGGCAATGAAGATCCAAATATTTGGTGGAGCAATATTTTCTCCCTTTTGCCTAGCTTGTTTACACCATAGCCTCGAAAAACGCCTAATTTAAATGCTTCTCTTCCTTCTTCTACAGCTCTTTTCCTCACAGTTCTCAACAAAGATGAACCTTCAGGAGTTTCTTCAAAGTTTTCGGTTTCACATTCCATCTTTTCTGCTTCTCCTCCGCTTTCTTCGGGTTGACTCTTGGCTTCGTCTGGGTTGGTGTCGGCATGATCATCGCGATCACTACATCCCCACCATTTATTTGAAGTGGTTGATAAGCTTTCGGATGGAAACCCGTATTTAAATTCATCCGTCGTTGTTATTCCTTTGGCCAACACTGTGTTGGGCAAATTCTGGGTACGTCCAATTTCGACACTTTTATTTCCTTGCTGATGTGAATTGTGGTTCACTGTAACACCTTGTGCTTTGGTCCTCTCATCATTTGCTTGTTGTTCAACCCTGTAGTTAAACATCAGATAAAAAAATTAAAAATTGATAAGTTATTGTTGTTTGAATCAAATCCTATTATTCGTTATTAAGATTAGAATTAACAAAACCATGTCAATTAACATTTATTGTACATGTTAGATATAGAGGTAAATGTAGTCTTATTAAGACACAAAAATTACAAATTTTATATGGTATCTGAGAATGTTTTGATTATGTGATCTGTGAAGTTCATCACAGCTGCCACCTGCTGCCACCATAAAAGTCTTTCAGAATGTTTGCATATTGTCTTGACGCTTCTGCTTCTCTTTCCTATGAACCTTCTAAACATTCTGTGTTCTGTTTCCGATAGCCTATTTTCTGTCCACATCAGTCCTGATCGCCTCAGCCACCATCAGTAGCTGCTGGAAAAACTTTTCCAGTGATTTTTCTGACGAAATACCTGTGATCAGCAGCAGCTCCTTCCAATCAATCTGATGCCGAAGTTTTAGACTCATACGCTGTTGCATGCTCCGATAAAGTGCACTGCATTATTGGATTATTGCATCTCCTCCACGCGTGGCAGAATATCCAACAACTTCTCCGACCGATTTTCACGGGGCAGTACTTGCCATCTTCAGTCGGTCCTAACCTAACCACAACCAGCCCCAACCGACCAGATACGACTTCCCCACATTCGTTTCCTTAGTTGGAGCCACTGTGACCTCTTATTAGCTCTTAGCCGGTCGACATTTCCGTCCTGCTGATCCATCAGTGCATTTCTCTCTGCATCTAGCTGTGATCCAACCAACTGCGCCTTCTATGGTGAGACATATTCCCGACAACCACCACAGACACTGATAGAGCATAGAAGTAATGAAACAGTAAAATAGAGAAGAAGGGACTTGTATTAACGAAGAAATCAAAATAGCACTGAAATCACTATTTTGGATAAACCAGAGCACTATGCTTATCAGAGGAAAGATATTCTCTGCCTCATAGTCATACTCATCAATCTAACAAAAAACTAATCATTCCATATTGTTACCTCCTACATATATTCCTTCCACTACTAACTAACTGCAAGCTATGCAGCCCCATTAGTCCCTTCCTTTTTTCTACGCTCATACACCCTCCGAGAATAATGGGCCTCTCATTACTTAGCCCACTAACACATCCTCGGCTCTACTTGGTATCCTATCAGCCACCTTCGGAATCTGCCGGTAGACCCAACCATCTCCTCTACAGTCACCTCCGGCCGCGCTACAACTTTCCAGCGGCGGCTACAACCCTGTTGTTTCTATTTTCTCTACATTACTTCCATCCGTTGTAACAAGGTTAAAGCTTAGTAAGCTTTAGCTTTAGCTTTAGAATCAAATAATCAAATTATAATATTTATTATTAGAATTAGCAAACCATATCAATTAGCATTTATTGTACAGTGCTATTAGAAATAGAGGTGAGTGTGGTTTGATTTAGATGCACAGAAGTCACAAATAATAAAATCATATTAATACAATAATGTCTAAACCTATTAACTATGTTCTATACAACTGGATCCTTCCACAGAGTTGAATAGACTACTAGTACCAAGTTCTAATGTATTTATGCCACTGGAATAATTAATTTTTTTAGTTTTGAAATATTGGCAATACTTCTTGGGATTCGAAGATCAACATCAATAATGTGATGTACTCAGGGAAGTTTTTATTATTGAAATTCAAAAACAGAGAATTAGCCCAAGCTTTTACAACAAATCACCAGAGCCTGAGCTCCTCAAAGAAAAAGGTTTCTCTGTCCAACAACAACCAGAAAATGCCTAGTTGGTTTAATCACTCCCCTTCTGCACTGTTGTCAATGGCGGATGGCAGAATATGGCGAAAGTATTTCACATATATACTTTTGATTTTCAACAAATTCACAACAAAAAAATAAAACAGAAAGTAGAAACAATGAAAAAAAGAAAAGCATAACATTTCAACTAGAAAAAGGACACAAATAAGCACATTAGGTAAGCAAAGCTTTCCAACCTCACTGCTTATCCAACAAAGAAATCCTCCAAAACCATCATCATATCTGAGAACCATAAAGAAGCCAATAAGAACACTTCAACCCATTGAATTGAAGAGGAAACCCCGACAAATCGTCCTTGAAATTTTAGAATTATTCTCCAATCACAGGGCAACAGACATCAAATTACAAAATAACTTTCACATCATTAGAAAAAAGCTTAGCTTCTATACTCCACACAAAATTTCCCTCACAACATATGAAAAAGTACTCTACAAAAACATAGTACTAGTAAGAGAAATTAAAAATAAAGGGCTTCAGGTTTTAAGAGTTACACATACACATTTCATAACTGGGTCTGGATGTATAATATATCAAAGTCCTATGTCCTAACACACGTTCTATAATAAAAGAACATTAATATAGTCAACTAAACTATTAGGAGCTGAGCAATAACAAAAAAAACATTGTTACCTTTTGTTATTCCCGCTTATCAAAACCATTGTCACAAATTCTAGTTATTAACACCTCAAACACCACCTGCAGCATAAAGATTAACAAACCATAAAATTTATGTTACTTTAGAAAACACTACAAAAACTTGTCAAAATTATAGCTTGTACAAAAACTGGTTGGTGCATCATAGCATTATTCCAATTGCCTATATGCATGGAAGAGTTCCACAGCAGAAATCTTATTAAAAAAAAACTGTTGTGCTTGTGCAGAAATCTTTTCTGCTTTTTAACTTCTCGTGGCTAAACCTACCAATTCTTAAAATTGATAATTCCCTAGCAAATAAAACATTCATATAATGATATTTGTTATCCCATAAAGCTCAAATTTCACATCTTGATTCTTAGGATCTATTTACTTCTCATGTTTCCTGTTTTCATTTTCATTTCAACTAATAAACATAAGAGAATATAGATCTGATATAACCATTTTCTTTTACAAACTGTCAAAACATATCTAACATTTTCTGAAATTTTGAAAATGTCAAAACAATGGTTTTTATTGTTTCTGGAAATGCATTCTTCATAACTTTCCTTTTATCTCCTCTCCATCACAATTTTTCCTTACATGAATCATCCATCAAGCATGGATACTGACACGAACACTAGTAATAATTTAATAAAATAAATTTATTGAATGTGATCAATGTGTCGTAATGTGTGAGTGTTAGAAACTGATACGTGTCGAACACGAGACACGCCTTTGATCAAAAGTGTTGGTGCTACAAAACTCTTTATTAACAATTTAAAACAATCACAAATTTCAGTATATCAAAACTGAAAAATGTTGTTAGCTAATAAACAGGCCCTTAGATTCTCTTCTCAGCTTTTCCATTGTTAATCCCAAATACATTTCAACTAAAATTCAAACTTCCCATGTTCTTGTTAAAACAGCTGAATTGAATAAGACTAAATAACAACAATAGATATCACAAAAAGAGAAAATGAAAATTAACACAGACAAAATGGGTTTGATAATAGTCGGGTTCCATTTTGGTTGATTAAAAAAATAAAATAAAATTTAAAGAAACCTTCATGATTTTGTGAAACAAGTGAAGAAAAAAATAATAGTATTTGGGAACAAAATGGAGGAAGAAGAGAAAGAGGGTTTGTGAATGACTTACCTGAGACTTGAATCGAAGTGAAACAGTTTATTTATTACTTTGCTCCAATATGTTGTTACGATGTTGGCGTATTTTGCGATTTCGATTACGATTTCTTCTTCTTACACCTTCCCTTGCCTTTGTCGTATATTCTCTAAAAAATTCTTTTAAAAAAAACTCTACCTTTAAAATTTATTTCTTATTCATTGGGAACAGATGATTTTGAGATATTATTTAACTTGAAATCACTCATATTCTTTATTTTTCTTTTTTGATTTTCCTAAAATTAGTTTTTCATTATTTTTCATATGTGATTTCGTCGTTTCAAATAGAGGATGTGTGATTTCTTTTGTTGATATAGTGTTTTTTACTTTCGTTTGATTTAGATCGACAAATTAACTTCTACCGAGTAGTTATTCAACTGGTGACTAGATTGTCAATGTTACATATAATAAGATATGGATATTCCGACCAATTTGATTTTGTCACATATTGTGTAGGTTTATGCTTAGTAGATTCATCATACTTGTGTTTGTATCTATGTTCTGTAGCGATTTGAATGAATAAATATCATTTTTTTTTATCAAAAATATAATAATAATAATAATATCACTATTGGCAAAAAAAATTATTTAAAAATTATATCATTTTCCATTTTTAAAATAATTTTAATTAGTTTCAATGAAATTAATGGTGTGCATTATCAGCATAAAACTATTTTATTTGATAGTAAATCATAACAATATATAGTGCGGTTATTGTCTCGATCGATTAAAAAAATATAATAACATATTAAAATAAGATATAATGACATATTAAAATAAACGGTTCGGATGATTATTATGCTTACTTTCTAATAATTATTATTCGATTACTTTTAAAATATTAATTATATTTTAAATAAATAGTTAATAAAGATAAATAAAAATATAGATTAATGATTAATAAGAATAATAATATTTTATATCTTTTATTTATTGCATTTTTTAATGTGTATAAAAAAAATTAAATGACACTAATTTTAAACATTAGCAATTAATCAGTAATTATCATCTTTAAAAAAATATCCTGATCAATCCCTTATAAAAAATGTTGAATTTTTGTTGTGAAAAAATATAATTTGATCGGTGCATGATAAAAATAAGTTACACCTAAAACTGAAATATTAAGTAGTAATATGGTAAAACAAGGTCGAATACGTTGGGTCAATCTATTTAACCCGTTATTTTAGGTGGGTGACATTGATGTTTTAAATTTTAGTATTATCTTAAGTTGATGTTTAATTTATTAAAAATATGGGTTAGTGGCAAAATTCCAAAACATTAAGATTAAAGAATCTTCCTCAAGATTTTTACTGCTATTTAAAAAAACAAATAGCCTTTTAACTTATTATTGTGTTCACATTGCACGAGAAAATAAAATTTCTTATTAAAATAGATGCATACTAAAGTAAATATATAGATTTTACAATTAATACACTTAAAAATTGTATCTCTATTTTTTTTTATAAAACTAAAAAATAGTATTATATATTATTCATTTTTGGCATTATAATTGTTAGGTTGATGTTGTAATATTTTTACAAACAAACCCGCCAAGCCACCAACCCTCTCCGGGGCAGGGTGGGGTGGAGGTTTCAATCTGACCTCCTAAGCTGATCCGACCCGCCCCATCCATTTTCTAGCCGTCCCTAATGTTAAGTGGGCAAGTGATATCCACATGTGATTGTCACCTTAAAGTAACTAGTAAGACAAAAAACAATTAGGTGACTTTGACAAAAAAAAATTCAACACATTTTTATAGAGTGTTTTAACAACATAATTGTAATAGAAGCTTTTTGTGGTGGATTAAGATTATCCCCTTGGGTTTTGTCCCTTATGTTAGGATTTTGGCCCGGTTATATGAGACTGTCATTGTTGGAGTTGTTTGTCATCGCACCAGCTAGAGCTTTATTCTTGGTCATGCTCGCGTTTTTTCTCTTCAAGATCTTGTCAATAACTTATTTGATTCTGAAAGGCAGATATACATTAAAGAATGCAATCATTTTTTGATTCCATTAATTTTAGAAATCGTAATATTTGATTTCCCTTTTGTTTTACAATCAAAAGTCTTGATGTACCATGATATACTTAATCGGGATCCTTGATTCTTCTACAAAATGAAATCACACTTTTATTTTCTTATCACACTTGGCTTCTATGTATTCCCTCTTCTGGTTTGGTTATGTCACACTATGATCATTCATTTGTTATAAGCTTGTTGTCTTCTGCCATTGCAAACTAATGGAGGGTCTTGGATCATTGAGGAAGAAATAGATGTCACCATCAATATGGGTGATAACCAAGGGACTTGAGAAATCATGGAACTTTGCCTCATTGGAAATTTTTTGTCTAACAAATTAATTCGCAGACACATCATGAAAGACCGATTATTGTTAATTTGGCACCCAAGAAGAGGTATAACAATTACACCTCTAGAACAACGTTGTTTCTTTTTTCAATTCTTTCATCACCCAACGTTGAAAGGGGTATCAATGGTGGTTCGTGGTCATTTGATAATTTCATGTTGGATTTTCAGGAAATTGCTCTGGGTGAATATCCTTTTAACATGTCACTATATCGATTGGGTATTTGGGTACAAGTTCATAACTTATATTTTGGTTTCATTGTTGAATCCATTGGCATTACTATTGCAAATAATATATAGATAAGTGTGTTGAATAACTGGGGACCGTGTAGATCATATATAAGGTTGTTGTGTCCATTGATGTGCAAACCCCTTTGAAGAAAAATATGAATCTTTGCAAGGAAAGTGGGAGTTGGGTTATTGTGTCTCTCAAATATGAAAAAGTTGGTACTTTTGTTTTTTATGTGGTGTCTTGGGCCATATTGGAGCGTTTTGTAGGAAACGATTTGAGAAGGGTGTTGGCAATGAGAACGAGAATGGAGCCTTCATCTAAAAGTTGAAGTAAGGAAGGCGAGTAGTAACTCTGACCACCGGTGACTCTGAGATAGAAAACCAAACATTCATAATAGCACTAATGGAGTAGTTAATGTGTCCAACAAGAAGAGTGGAGTGGAAATTAATGACAATCATTCTAGATAAGACAATTTGAATGTGCCAAATCCTTTAAAGAAATTGAGCTTTAATTATTCAAGTAAACAGTTTAATCACTCCAACAATGGTTATAAAGTTGCAGCCAATGGGAGGGCCAATAGCAACAAACAAGTCTTGACAAGTCTGATTTTGCTCTTAATTGGAAATTGTTAAGGAGTTGAAGTGATTGTTGGGTTATGACTTATGTTTTGCTCCTAATAGGAAAGGTCGAGTTGGTGGTATTACTTTATTTTTGTGCTCAACTTTCAATTGCACTATTACGAAAAGGTTACCACTACATTTGGTTTAAAAGCTTAGGCACAAATAGAGCTATGGAAGGAAAGCTAGATCACACTGTGAAAATCATTTGTGGCATCAAAATTTCCCTCATGTAATGATGAAGAATTTAGTGGCACCAACATCAGATCGTTATCCTATCTTACTAAAGAGAAACAACAAAGAACTTCTAATACCGGATGATAGAAGGTTCAAATTTGAAAGCGCTTGGTTGGTTGAGCCTAAGTATGATAACTTTGTTAGAACACATTGGAGGAACTATTCAAACACTGATTTTGTTACAAAGCTTGGTAAATGTGTTGAAGATATGAATTTTTGGAGCAAAATAATTGTCATAAGATTCGTTCTCAAATTACTAGGTGTCATGAAACCTTGCTAAAAGAGCGACAAATAGATAATGCAATTGATTATGTGATGTTTAACTATTTGAGAAAATGTATGAGTAAGTTGTTGGTAAAAGAGGAGGTTTTTTGGCTTCAACGAGCCAAACCTTTTCGGATGAAGGATGGGGATTTAAATACACACTTTTTACATGTTTCCACATCCCGGAATAAAGTGAACTGAATTATTTAATTTGGAAGATGAAAATGTTTATCGTATAACAGAAACTCTTGACCTTTGTAGAGTTGATAAGGATTATTTTAGTCATCTTTTTCAATCTCAAAATAGTGTTCGAAAACCTCTATTGAATGTGTGGTCAAATGTCTTGGAGGAATTCAAGCATATTATTTTTTCTATGCAAGCAAATAAATGTTCAAGCCCTGATGGGCTTCATCCTGAGATTCTATCAATATCTTTGGACTATTTGTGGACATTAAATTTATCAAGAATGTTACAATTGGATGACTACAAGGGTCTTTCCTCCCATGCTCAACAACACTGATATTGCTTTGATTCCTGAGGATGATTAATAGAGAACTATGAACGATTGGCAACTAATTGCTTTATGCAATGTTATGTACAAAATATTGAAAGGTTCTTGCAAACAGATTGAAGAAGGTTTTCCATAAATTCATTTCTAAATCTAGTCAACTTTTGTGGCTGAAAGGTCTATTATTGAAAATTTTATGGAAACAATTGAAATTGTGCATCATATGAAACTGAAAAACTCATGAAAAAGTAGGTGACATTGATCTTAAACTTGATATTAGCAAAGCTTATGACCAGATTGGTTGGGAATATCTCAAAGATGCAATACGTGTGATGGGATTTGTAGATTAATGAGTGAATTTGATTATGCTTTGTGTGGGATCAATTGAGTACAACATTCTTCTAAATAATGACCAAACTATCCCTGATATCTAAGGCAAAAGTCTCAAAAAAGGTGGCCCATTCTCTCCTTCTTTATTTTATGTGTTGAGGGTCTTACAACATTGATTAAGCAAGCAGAATAAAGTGGTGATTTACATGGGGCTAAAAATGGTAGAAATGATTTGATCATAACTCGTAACACAGAGACTGAACTCTTGATGCCACTTGTTACTTGCAAAATTACTTACAACAAAATCTAAAATGGAGTTGAATAGAGTTCTAGCTTTTAAAATAATTTTCAAAACTTTTCAAGTCAAGCAGCATAAAATAATCAGAAAATGTGTTGGACTCAAGTACAAATGCATATTAAAATTTCGTATTCGACAGTTTGAGAGCAATTAACACAAAAACAATGACAATATACATAAGAAAAATAGAATTTGATTGAAGGTTTTTAAAGGCTTTTTTACTTCAATTAAATTTGTGAAGATCTCTAAAACACTTAATGAAATCAATATTGATAGAAATACATAAAAATTAGAATTTTTTGGTATGAATCAAATCTAAGATGTTGAGAAGAATGTAAATCATAATTTGCACTCAACAATTGAAATCAAGATATGATTCAAAAATAAAATTTTCTAAGATCACAATATTTCTATCAATTACAGCATAAACATAAAATTTGCCAGTAAACACAGATATGAATTAAATTAATAATAATTAAATTTCCAAAGTTTAAAAGAGTAAGGGAAAGAGAAAAATACACAACAATTTATACTAGTTCATATACTTCATCCTCTCTTGTAGTGTGTGTCTAGTCCTCATTCAAAGAATGATAGTTTCTTTCTTTAATTTTCAATTTCAAACTTTTACAAGATCCTGAAGGTGCAAACACGGGAACGGGGTTGAATTGTGTTTGTCTAAGTTGGACTCTTTAATTATTCATTCAAGAATTGGTTCGGGTTTGGTAATTTTGACTAAAATAGAGGCAGTAGCAATCAAGCTTAAGTAATCATAGGCAATAGTAAAGTAAAGAGTGCAGAAGTAAAGTGACACGAACAGATTTATCTTGGTTCACCACCAACTTGTAGCTACATCCAATCCCTTCACTTAGAAGGATTTAACCACTAATTCAAATCCTTGAATTACATAGCACCTAACCCTACAAAGTCAGTCTTCTCAAAACAACCTGATACCTATAGACTTTTTGAGACAAACAAACACCTTGACCCTACAAGTCAAGTCTTCTCCACACAACCTAAAAACCACAAATTGTTGAAGGCAACTACACCTTGACCTTACAAGTAAAGTCTTCTCAACACAACCTGAAAACCACAGATTGCTTGAGGAACAGTAAAGCCACTATCAGTTTGGGTTACACAAGTTTGGAACGGAGTGTGTTTTGCTTCTACTAAGAATATTGTTAAAATTGATTTCTCACACTAAAATACTTAAAAAATATTTCTTTGAGCAAGTGCTTCTCTAGAACTTAAACATTTGAACTTTGAATACTTAGGAAATTTGAGCTCTCAAAAAATTTTCTAAATGATATGGATTTTTGAGTTTATGAGTTCGTGCTTTCATCTTCAACCTTGAGTATATATATTTATATAATAGATTAGGGTTTCACTTTCGTTCTTGTAAAATGTGGAGAAGTGCAAGAGACTACCTCCAAGTACAAGAAACCCCTACACGTTAGGACCAGTTTGAGCTGGCTTTCTTGGAAACGTATTATCCAAAAAGTGCTAGGAGGTTGAAAGAACTGGAGTTTGTACACCTGCAACAAAGGGAATAGTCCATTGCTGAATATGTGGCCAAGTTTGAGGAACTGACAAGATTTCCCCCCCATGCTCAATATGCCCCAACTGATGAGTGGAAAATAAATGAGTGGAAAATTTCCTACCTGTACTTGAAATGCCTTTTCCCTTAGTTGTAAACACTGCAGCTAAGAATTTAATAGAGACCTCCTTAGTATGCCATCAGTGTCCAGTCACCCTGTATGATAGAGTTTTTCTAATAAACCTGGTTTGTTTTCCCCTTAAGGGCTTAGACATCATATTAGGAATGGACTGGATGTCCGACCATTCAGTAACTCTGATTTGCCAAGGAAGGAAGGTCATAATTCCTCCAAACATTCCCCAACCAAAGAAAACCAAATTCCCCTCCTTGACCAACAGTTCTCTATTCTTCCAATGTCTGACTAGTGGGGTTCAAGGTGTACTATTATTACTATCCTCTAACTCAGGGTCCAAAATGGACTTGTCTAATATTCCTGTAGTCAGTGAGTTCGAGGATGTCTTTCCAGGGGATGTGACATCATTGCCTCCTGAAAGAGAAATAGAGTTCTCAATAGACTTGGTTCCTAGAACAGGGCCAATCTCCATTGCCCCTAACAGGATGTCCCCATTAGAATTAAGTGAGTTGAAAAACCAATTAGAGGACCTGATAACCAAGCATTTTATCAGACCAAGTGTGTCTCCTTGGGGAGCCCCTGTGCTCTTAGTAAAGAAGAAGGATGGCAGTATGAGGTTATGCATAGATTATAGAAAATTGAATAAAGTGACCATCAAGAATAAGTACTATTTGCCCAGAATTGATGACCTTTTAGACCAATTAGGAGGAGCTACTGTGTTCTCCAAAATTGACTTGAGATCAGGGTATTACGAAATTAGGATAAAATCAGAGGATGTGCCAAAAACAGCCTTTAAAACTAGGTATGGTCTCTATGAATTTTTGGTTATGCCTTTTGGTGTAACCAATGCCCCAGCTGTGTTCATGGATTACATGAATAGAATTTTTTGGCCATACTTAGATAAGTTTGTGATAGTATTTATAGATGACATACTAATATACTCTAAGACTCCAGAGGAACATGCAAGTCATCTTCAAATAGTGTTGCAAGTACTTAGGGATAGAAAACTTTATGCCAAACCAAGCAAATGTGAGTTTTGGATGTCAGAAGTAAATTTTCTAGGCCACGTGATCAGTAAGGAAGGAGTGGCAGTGGATCCCTCCAAAGTAGAGGCAGTGCTAAAATGGGAACATCCTAGGAATGTGACAGAGGTTAGGAGTTTCTTAGGATTGGTGGGGTACTATAGGAGATTCATTAGGAAATTCTCCCAAATTGCCATGCCTCTGACCAGACTGACTAGGAAAGACCAACCCTTCGTGTGGGATCAAAAATGTGAAAAGAGTTTTCTGACTCTTAAGACCAAGTTAACCACTGCCCCTGTGTTGGCCATATCAGATCCAACCTTAAGATTTGAAGTGTATTGTGATGCATCCTTGAAAGGTTTAGGCTGCGTATTGATGCAAAACAACCAAGTAGTGGCTTATGCTTCAAGGAAACTGAAGCCTCATGAGGGGAACTATCCCACTCATGACCTAGAATTGGCTGCCATAGTGTTTGCCTTGAAGATATGGAGGCATCATCTGTATGGAGCACAGTTTGTTGTTTTCAATGAATTTGAACTGAGGGAGCTTAACATGAGGCAAAGAAGGTGGGTAAAGTTCTTGAAAGATTATGAATTTGAACTGAAATACCACCCAGGAAAGGCCAATGTAGTGGCTGATGCATTGAGCAGAAAGTCCCTACATATGTCTCATTTGATGATCCAAGAACTTGCATTGTTGGAAAGCCTTAGGGACTCGAACCTAAGTATGACAATCCTCCAAGGGATAATTCTTTTAAATAAACTAGAAATAACTAATGACCTTAGAGACCAAATTAGGCAATCTCAAGGGATGAATGAGGAGTTGCAACTTAGAAAAGACCAAGAAAGATTTACAAGGGCAAGAGATGGAACAATTCTATTTCAGGGCAGAATTTGTGTACCTAAGGATTCAGAATTAAAGAGACTAATCCTAGAGGAAGCTCACAAAAGTAACCTAACAGTCCATCCTGGATCTACCAAGATGTACCAAGACCTTAAGAAAAATTATTGGTGGCCAGGTATGAAGGTTGATGTGGCTACTTTTGTGGGCCAATGCCTGACGTGCCAAAAGGTGAAAATAGAACATCAGAGGCTAGCAGGATTGCTACAGCCTTTGGAAATACCTGAATGGAAGTGGGACTCAATTTCCATGGATTTTGTTGTAGGTTTGCCACATACCCACACTGGGTGTGATTCCATTTGGGTAATTGTGGACAGATTAACTAAGTCAGCCCATTTCTTACCAGTAAAGTCAAACTACAACACTCTCAAACTAGCCAAGTTATTCATTAAGGAAATAGTGAGGTTGCATGGGGTGCCTCTTAGTATCATATCAGATAGGGACCCTAAGTTTACCTCCATGTTTTGGAAGGCCTTTCAAAAGTCTTTAGGAACTAGACTGCACCTTAGTACTGCCTACCATCCCCAGACTGATGGTCAAACTGAAAGGACCATTCAGACACTGGAGGATATGTTAAGAGCCTGCATTTTAGAGGAAGGGGGAAACTGGGATACGCACTTGCCTCTGGTAGAATTTGCCTACAACAACAGCTATCATGCCAGCATTGGGATGGCACCTTATGAGGCTTTGTATGGAAGAAAATGTAGAACACCTTTATGTTGGTCAGAAGTAGGGGATAAGGGGATCTTAGGTCATAAAGTTATCCAAGAGACCACTGAAAAGATCAAGGTCATTAAGGATAAATTAAGGATAGCCCAAAGTAGGCAAAAGAGCTATGCTGACATCAGGAGAAGGCCTTTGGAGTTTGAGGAGGGAGATCATGTTTTTTTTAGAGTTACCCCCACTATTGGCATTGGAAGAGTGCTAAAGGTCAAGAAGCTAAGCCCTCGTTTTGTTGGACCCTTTCAAATATTGTAGAGGATAGGTCCCTCTGCATACAGAATAGCTTTGCCACCCAATTTATCCAATCTACACAATGTTATTCATGTCTCCCAATTAAAGAAATACATTCCTAACCCTCATCAAATTTTGAGTCATGAGTCCATCCAACTCAAGTCAAACCTTACTTATGATCCAATGCCAGTTCAGATTTTAGATAGAAGTGTAAAAGTATTGAGAAGCAAAGAAATTCCCCTAGTGAAGGTTGTCTGGGAAGGATCTTCTGTAGAAGAAGCAACATGGGAGGCAAAGACAGACATGCAAATGGAGTATCCTTACCTTTTCCAATAGGTAATCCTCTGAATTTTGAGGGAAATTTTTTTTTTTTAAGTGGTGGAGAATGTAATAACCTATCTTGTTTTTTATTAAGTTTAGAAGTTAATTAATGAATATGTTAATTTAAAAATAATAATAATAATAATAATAATAATAATAATAATAATAATTTTTTTTTTATTATTTTGATTAATTAAGAAAGGGGCACTTATGTAATATTTGGATAAATAAAGGGCAATGTGATAATTTCCACTATAATAAAGGGCACTTAGAATTTCTCTACTTTTTTTTTTTTTTTTTCTG
>JBBPBQ010000001.1:34130844-34198900 GCA_037974755.1 Cicer yamashitae | reverse complement strand
TAATTTTTTTTTTTTTTTTTTTTTTTTTTCTGGAAACACTTTTACTTTTTCTTCTTGTTACGGTGAACAAACCCCAAACCCCAGGTTCATCCGATCTTCAAACCTCTCGTTTTCTTTCATTTTTTTCAAATTCTTTAACCCAAAAGCCTGTTAAAGTTCTTTAAAACCGTTTCTTTAACCTTGCATGTCCAACTATGTGCCTGCATTTCTAGAAATCAGACTCGAAACAGGGGAAAATGACCAAAAATTGGAGAACTTAGCCAAACTGCCATTGGGAGCTCAAAAACCAAATTAATCAGAAATTCATTTTCCCCTTTAACACAAATTGTGAGTTCTTTACATTAAGTTTCTTTTTTTCTCATTTTTTTGAGAGATTGGGGGATAAAATCATTTTTGTTTTCTTAATTAAATTATGAATCGATTTGGGAAAAAAGGAAATGAAAGAAATCAGTGAGAGTGAGTGAGGAAAAAAAAAAGGAATGATTAAGCATATAGAGAATTTTTCACAAATAGCTTTTAAGTGATCTTTGATGGCATGCATGTTGTGAACTCTGATTTGGATGTTATTTTAAACTCAATTTATGTGCTAAAACAGTTTAATTAGATACTTAGACCTTGTTTAACAGTTAGTAGGCTTGTCGAGCACAAATTATGCTCGTTACTGCTGTTGCCTGATATGTATGCAAAAAATCTAGTATTTGTTTTCTTTGGTAAAATGTCACCAACATGTTGCCTTTGGTTTAGTTTTTGCCTTTGATTCCAGCTTTGAATTAGGGACTTTGAATTAGGGACTTAGAATTATTTTTATGAGTTAAATTGTGTCTCCTTAAGCTGTTGGGAATATAATGTATGCGTAGCGTAACATCACATAATGCATCTCATTAATATAAATTCATGGCATTCATGGTTCAAGTCATGGTGGGATAATGATGGGGTTGTTTCAGACATGAAACAATAGGTAAAGGAAGAACAATCAGGACGCTGGTTAGGGCTGTGGCCAAGCCAACTTTACCATTCAGGTTCAATTATTTTAGTGACTCACATCAAAACAATTGGACAGCTTTTCCATACTCTAAGGAAAAGTTTCAGTCACATATTTCAATAATTTCTAATTTAGAACTAGGTATCAATTGACACAGTTTTATGAAAGTATTTTATTGCATAAAGAGCATATAATTTCATGCTTTCTAAGTCTCCTTGAGAGGGATAATTTTTTGCTGCCCTTCCCCTTATTTTTGAACTCACTGGGATTTGTTCTCACCCCTTTATTTTAAAATTTAGCAGCTGGGGGTAGTTCGGGAGCAGCTTGAGGTTGGAGGAGTAATTTAGTTTTTTTTTTTGTTTTTTTGTTTTGTCACAATGTAGTAGGGCTGGATGTAGTCAAGGTTTATGTAAAATTTAAGTTCAGAGACCTGGTTAACTCACTGTATCTTATGAATCAGTTTCAAACAATTGTAAACTATAATTCTATATGTAGTTCAATTGTCTAAATTTGATTCTTGTTAATTACCTTTTCTTACTTGCCTCTACATTATTGAGATGTATAAATTATAATGCCAAATTCTAGATGCTTGGTATTAGGTTTTACAAGATTTGATTCAAATTTATAATAAAAGAAAATCTAAAATAGGATTTGATTCAAATTTATAATTGAAGAAAATCTAAAATAAGATTTGATTCAAATTTATATTTGAAGAAAATCTAAAATAAGATTTGATTATATTTGATGAAAATCTTTGACCAAGTTAAAAGAAGATATGGTCAAGATTTGAAGAAGATTTGATCAAGATTTGAAGAAGATTTATCTACAACAAAATATGAACAGAATCAATGTGAAGAATTTACAAACTCAATCTAAACAAAATAGGAACAAAATCAATCTGAAGAATTTACAAACTCAATCTGAACAAGATACAATTCAGAATTAAACAAGGACTAAATTGAAGCCCAAATTTTAACTATAAATAGATACTCAAGGCTGAAGAAGAAAATCATCAAAAATAGTAGTCTTAAAGTTCAAACAGAGAAACACTTGTTCAAGTTAGAAATATTTTCTGAGTGTTCTTTTCTTAGAGTGTGAGAGCTATTATTATTATTATTATTATCAGTTTTGTTAGAAGCAATTACTTAAGTTTCAATCTTTTGTATCCAACCCGATAGTGATTTATATCCTTCTTCAATCTGGGGTTGTCAGGTTGTTAGGAGAAGACTTGGCTTGTAGGGTCAAGGTGGTTAGTTCCTCAAAAGTTTGGGGTTGTCAGGCTGTTTGGGAAGACTGACTTGGAGAGTTAAGTGCTTTGTAATTCAAGGTAATTGAATTAGTGGATTAAAGCCTACTGAATGAGGGGACTGGATGTAGCCAAATTAGTGGTGAACCAGGATAAATCTATGCGTCAAATTATTTATGCTTTCATTGTTTTCTACCTTGGAATCTGATTGCTTCTTATCCAAGTAATTCATAAAAACCAACCAGACTCTATCAAATTAGCAAAATGTTATCAACTTTGTCAAACACAATTCAACCCCCTTGTCGTGTTTTCACCTTCACTTTATACTCTTGATTGATTGGAGCGGCAATGGATTCGACATGTTCTTGAATATTTGGAAATTATGATTCGGCTAAGTCTTTTCTTTAGAATGAATTCTTTCAATCAGAGCCATTGAATTTCCATCAGAGTCATTGACTTTCTTGTTGGAGTGAGATGTTATGTTTCTTGGATAATAAAATTCAGAGGCAGAATTGTGTGACTTGGAATTAATGGCTTTGGGCAAATTACATTGTTGAATCATCAAAGTCAATGCAACATTAGAGGCTGTATATTAGAGGCAACATTTTGAGTATGTTGCAACTTTTGATTAGCGGAATATGATCTTTGAATGCATGACTTGAACAATCTCTTCAGAGTTTATAATAGCTTAATATAAACTCTTAATAGGCATGATGAGTTTGTGCACATTAGAGGCATGCAAGGGCTTTAGAGGCATGCTTCAAATTCAGTCTTCAGAGACAGTCTTTAGACCCAGTCTTTAGAGCCACTTATGAAATGTAGTCTTCAGACCCAAACTTCAGAGCCAAACATCAGAGGTAGTCTACGTAGCCTTCAGAGGCACGCTCTTTTCAAAGGCATATCTTCTGAGGCAGACGTGTATGCTTTTGTGTTCCTCTGGTCACTTCCTCTGGTAGCTTCCTCTGGTACCTTCCTCTGATTTTCTTGTTCTAATTGATACACACTTAATGAAGTCACTCGTCCAAACAAATTGTTCTCATAAAATACATTTGTTAACATCAAAATCACAAGAGGAAAACTAACTTGGTTCCAACAGATCCTTCGACAATTGTTACAATCGCATGTACACCAATCCCTTCTTCCTAAATGTTCATGAACCAGATTCTTTAAACAATCCTCTAAAGTAAGCTGAACTCTATCTTCAAGAAAAATATCTCACTTCCAATCTTGCAAGATAGAACCTAGAGGTATAAAACCTTGAACAAGAAAAAGTTTTCAATCCATGTTATGACTTGAAAGCATGAAATTTTTGGAATGAGTGAAAATATTCTTAGGTTCTAAGATGTTTTGAAATGCTTATATATGATGCATGAAAAAAATTGGTGAAAGTAAAACGTTTACTTACTGAAATATCAACTTTGCAACTGTCATAGCTATAAAAAAATCAGGTATGTAGGCCTTGTAAGTCGATTCACAAAGTTTTGATTCGACTTACACGATTCTTGAAAACAATTTTTATAACCTGCAATAGGTATGAGGTCATTCACACCTTGGTAGGTTAGCTCACAAATCTTTCTATTTTGTGGTAAGTCGATTTACCTATCCTATGAGTCGATTCACAAGACTGAGACATCAAAAACTGTTTAACGCCTGGAAGTCGATTCATATGACAATAAGTCGATTTACAAAGATAAAAATAACTTATAAAATGTTTGCAATGCATTTCAAAGTGTGACAATGCAATGTGAACATGCAACAAAACATATGCATGCTAAAATATTCTTTTTCATTAACTCTTTCTAATTCAAATAGAATTTGCTAGTGATTGAGACTGGGAATCAACATAGACGTATCAACTAATTTAGACTAAACTAGTTTTGACATCAATTAAAACACTAAGTCGAAACTAATTTAAAGGCCCTTATAGTTACAAAAAAAGTGAATTTGAGTATCATTGTGCCTATTAGATTTTTGTGTGAAAATATGCAGAAAATTATCATAACTAATATATAATTCACTATTTAAGTCATATACAAGACACATGTATATCACTAATCAATTAGTTACAAAATAATCATCCATGAATCGATTAATTAAGAGAAAAATGTATATTTGATTATTAGCTTATTTCTTGAATTAAACTTTAGTTCTCTAATCCAAATAATCTTTTATGACAATGTCAGTTGTCACTTCATTTGCTTCTACTTTTATCTGTAACCACCTTCCACAAAAGCATGTCTAGCAATCACATGGTTGTTTCATGCGATGAGAAAGATCGAGAGATAATATTAACATTCAAATTTACAAAGTTATTTCCTAAAAAAATTACAGTTTTTAATCTTAACAAAATTATTATGCTAGTAATTTTAGTCGATGTTGGAATGTAAACATATATTTTTCGAACCATTTTATTGTAGACAACCTTATAACGTTATAAAAAGTCCCTCTACAAAAAATGAGTTCAAAATTTGATTTTTAAATTCATATTTTGTTAATTTTATCTTGGATTTATGACATTAGAAAAATTCTTATTAAAATCATCTCAAGTTAAAAAATTCAAAAAATTTGTTGAGTAGTTTTTTATATTGTTCTAAACATTCTTACAAAATATAATTCAAAAATGGTTTAAATATGTTTTTGGTCCCTGTAAATATAATCTTTTTTTATTTTGGTCCTCGTAATTTTTAGTTTTTAATTTACATCCCTGTAATATCAAAAAAAAATATTTTTGGTGCTTAACGTTAAGTGGACGTTACAAAAACGTTAACTGACAAACGGAAACAGTTTTTGGTGATAGATTAGGTGATATTAGGTGATAGATTTATTTTAATAATTATTTTATACTAATATAATTGTATATTAATATAATTGTATATTAATTATATAATATAATTAAAATAAACATATAATATAATATAATTAATTTAATATAATATAATTAATATAAACATATAATATAATATTATAATTAAAATAAAATTAATATAATATTAACTACAATTATATTATTATTATAAAATAATGATTGAAATAAATCTATCACCTAATATATATCTTATTTATTTTAAGTTATAATGAAACAAATCTAAAGCGTAAAAGGAGATTTTAGTTAAAATTATAAAGCTTAAATCTAAAGTTATTTTAATCATTATTTTATACTAATATAATTAATTTAATAATAATAATTAAATAAAACAAAAGATTTTAGTGATTTTTTTGAAATAGAAAATGAAAATTAATTTAATAATAATAAATAAATAAATAAGAAGATTAATAAATTTTAAATTATTGAAGTGAAAATATTTTAAACATTACTTGGCATAAGTTTATTATTAATAAAGATCAAATTGTATGTTATTTTATACTTAAAGAGATTTTTGAATATTGCAGGGATGAAATGCAAAAAAGTATTTTTCAGGGACTAAAACTGAAAAGTATTATATTTACAGGGACCAAAAACTGTTTCTGTTTGTCAGTTAACGTTTTTGTAACGTCCACTTAACGTTAAGGACCAAAAATAATTTTTTTTTGATATTACAGGGATGTAAACCAAAAAAAAAATATTACGAGGACCAAAATCAAAAAAGGTTATATTTACAGGGACCAAAAATATATTTAAACCTTCAAAAATTTAATAGTTCAAGAAAAAGTCTAACATATTTCGTTCAATAGAGACTAAAACTGTTCACAAGATAATATGAACTAAAAAATAAATTGAAAAATTTATAAAGACTAAACTTTTTTAACCCTAATAATAATAATAATAATAATAATAATAATAATAATAAGGGATACATATATTTTGGTATGTATAAAATTTTAAATTTTCTTTTTTAATCTCTAAATTTTTTCTTTGAATTTTAGTCTCACAACATTTTCCATAACCACTTTATATATTAAGATAAAATTCTTTACTAAAAGTAATATCAAAATTCAATTTCTAGGTGTAGATTCTATTATTTTTATTTTTGCGATTATGTCATTTAAAACTTTTTATTTAATTCATTATTTTTTGTTAAAAAGATCAATTTTTTCCGGAACAAATGTTTATAATATTCTAAATACGCTTGCAAAAAATCATTCAAAATTATGAAGGGTACACATGAATTGATTTAATAGTTGAGATTGAAAATGTCGGGGGAAAATATTATAGAAACTAAAAGTCAAAGTAATTTTGTAGAGAAATTAAAAAAAAAAATTTATAGGGATTAAGTATTAAATAATTTTATAATTAGGGGTTGAAGAAAAAAATGAATCAACATTTTCAATACCCAATTTTAAAATTTTATGGGGATTAAATAAATTTTAAAAGCAAAAGCAAAAATTTATTGTGGTTAAATAAATATTTTTTAACCTCTATAAATTTTTTTATAACACGTCTGAACACTACTTTACATCCTTGTCTGATTATAACATTCTCTCATCTCTAGACTATGCTTGAGTAAGCTTTATGCAATATTGTGATTAATTTCACACTACGACAATGACAATCCACATCACAATATTTGTAATGGTCGAAATCGCTAAATACTTAATGCAACCGCGAATCTATGATTGCTATTTAAAACCTTGAATGCAATATTTAGATTAATATTGACTTTAAAAAATCCATGGTATGTTAATGTAATTTTGCAAAACTACACTTTTTAATTTCAAAAAAATCACAATTTAACTGTGATTTCATCACATGTACTGTAATTTCGTCAAACTCATTAAAATTCTAAACATGCACCTAAGCTTCTACTAGGCGAGTTTTTCTATGGATAAGTACAATGTTGTTATTAATAAAGGTCTAAACACAACATCATATAGTGCTAAAGACTCTATTCATCTTTAACGAAGAGTTACATAAAAACCACCAAATTATTTACTTGTTGGACAAAACATCCTACAATGTCTTTTAATGAGAATCATATGAATTTATGGCAACACCTAACTATTAAAGATTCTAGTTAGAGGTGTCAATTTTTTAAAGTCTACTATTTGTTAATTCATATCACATGTTGGATGAGCTAAAAAATCTCATTGCTAAAAAGTTTCAAAAACCATGTGGGTTAAGTTGACTTTAAAAAAAAAATGTATTTTTAAGATGAACAAAAGTATTTAGAAAAAATATTCTAAATGTTTTTTTTGAATGAAAAGCCGAAACAAAATTTTTCCACAAAAAAATTATTTTCCAAAAACGGTAATTATTTTCAAAAATGGTCATAAACTCTCTTAGACTCAAAAATTAATGAATGAAAATAGTTTTTAACAGAGAACTCATAATTAAGTGAGGCTAATTGATGGGCATGAAATAGTATAAAGTTAAACAAGGATATGATAGGATAATGACATGATAAATATTGCAATATTATGTGTTTGATATACATATGATAACAACATTTTATTTTGTCATGTATTTGGTATACATTTCATCATGATATAATATAATATATTTAAATAACAAAATTACCATTATGAATAATTACATATTAGTTTATTTTTAAATTACCTTATTATATTTTAAATATTATAAATTAACAAAAAAATACTAAAAAATTAAATAAGTAATGATATAATTTTACATTTAAAACTATCCATTGACATTACTAAATAAACAATTTAAAGTTTACACTACGCCAAAAATGACATTCTATAGCGCGTCTTTTACAGCGCTTATTAAATACAAGCGTTGTTGTATAATTTTTTTAAAAATAACGGAGGATACAACAGCGCTTTTTTGACAAGCGCTGTTGTAGGGTCATATAGGGTCACATAGCGCTTGCACATAATGTTTACAACTCTTTTACAGCGCTTTTTTAAAAAGCGCTGTAAATTGAAGCGCTCTCACATATCTTTTATAGCGTTTTTTGAGCGCTTTAAACACAAGCGCTGTAAAATGTAGCGCTCCCACATTATGTTACATAGCTTTTAAAGCGCTTTTTGTTAAAGCGCTGTAAAAGGCTTGCGTTTTCACATAATTAAATGACATATTAGAGCGTTTTTTATACAAGCGTTGTAAAAGGCTTGCGCTTTCACATAATTAAAGGACATATTAGAGCGCTTTTTATACAAGCGCTGTAAAATCATTCACTTTAAATAAAAATCATTCACTTTAAATAAATAAAAACAAATTTAAAACAAATTTAATACGTTGTCCTAACCCTACGAACCCTCATCTCCTCTACTCTTCGAACCCTCCTTTCCTTTACTGTGCGCCCATCTACTACTCCTCCATTAAAACAAAATGGATACGTTGTCTCAGGTACGTACTGTATTTATTAATTTTTTGTTGTCACTAAAACTGATAAATTGTTACATAATAAATCATATAAAATATATTCTTTTTTGAAATTTGTTGATCTGTTTAGTTTTGAAATCAGACATGGACCTTGGTTTCCATTTTCCAATATTAGATATGTGTACTATAGATTGGTATAATGTTATCAGTAGCTTATTATTTGTGTAACTGCATTTATATAGGTCATATAAAATGGACCGGAAATGGATGTCTGCCAATCGATTGTCAAAAGAGTATGAAAATGGAGGGAAGGAGTTTGTTGAGTTTGCAGTGAAGAATGCAACAGATCCAAATAGAGTCGTTTGTCCTTGTTTAAAATGTTGTTTTGGAAAACGCGTTAGAGCAGATGAATTGGAAGGACATTTAGTATGGTATGGAATTGATCAAAGCTATACATGTTGGATAAGACATGGTGAGAAAAAAAATGGAAACACCCGCACATATACATATGCTTCAATTGATTTCGACACAGATACATTTGAGCCGGACCGAGTTGAGGAGATTGCAAAAGCAGTTGAAGAAGATCCTCATGATTGTCCTAAAATGTTTGAGAGCTTGTTGAATGATGCAGAGAAACCATTATATAATGGTTGTACTAAATTCACAAGACTATCGGCGATATTAAAGTTGTACAACTTAAAAGCGAGTAATGGATGGTCTGATAAAAGCTTCATAGAATTACTAACACTCTTAAAAGATATGTTGTCAGATGATAATGAACTTCCCAGTCGAACCTATGAGGCTAAACGAATTTTGTGCTCTATTGGTATGAGTTACGAAAGGATTCATGCGTGTCCTAATGATTGCATTTTATTTCGAAACGAATATGAATTACTAAAGGCGTGTCCGAAATGCAATGTCTTCCAGCAAAAGTCGTGTGGTATTTTCCTATAATACCAAGATTTAGGCGCATGGATCGCAGTGAAGAAGATTCAAAACACTTGACATGGCATGCAAATGAAAGAATTAGAGATGAAAAGTTTCGACACCCTGCAGATTCTCCACAATGGGCAAAAATTGATTACGAGTATCTTGAATTCAGAATAGAGTCAAGAAATCTACGACTTGCACTTCTACTGATGGAATGAATCCACATGGTCTTCAAAGCATCTCACACAGCATGTGGCCTGTGATCTTGTTGATTTACAACCTACCTCCATGGTTATGTATGAAGCATAAGTTTATGATGTTGTCTCTGTTAATTTCTGGACCCAAACAACAGGGGAATGATATCGACGTATACTTGGCTCCTTTAATTGAAGATTTAAAAATTATGTGGGAGACAGGTGTGGAAGTTTATGATGGGTATAAGAAAGAATGTTTCAATTTGAGGGCTATGTTGTTCGGCACAATTAAAGATTTTCCAGCATATGGTAATTTATTAGGATATAGCATTAAAGGTCAGTGTGCATGTCCTATATGTGAAGAGAGTACAAATTGGATGCAGTTGAAACATTGTAAGAAGAATGTATTTCTTGGACATCGTAGATTTTTACCTTATAGTCATCAGTATCGTGGGTGGAGAAATGCATTCAATGGAAAATCAAAGGAAGATAGAGCTCCTTTAGCACCGACTGGATATCAA
Source organism: Cicer yamashitae (assembly GCA_037974755.1). Classification (NCBI taxonomy): domain Eukaryota; kingdom Viridiplantae; phylum Streptophyta; class Magnoliopsida; order Fabales; family Fabaceae; genus Cicer; species Cicer yamashitae. The sequence goes on along the minus strand of JBBPBQ010000001.1, from coordinate 34,188,804 downwards.
ATACTTGAAAAAGTACAAGGTTTGACCAATAAATTTGGCAAACCTTTTGCGGGAGAGCTGGTCAAAACTGGGTGGAAGAAAAAGTCAATTTTCTTTAAATTGCCATATTGGAAGTCGTTGTATGTAAGACATTTCCTCGATGTGATGCATATTGAGAAAAATGTATTTGATAGTGTTATTGGTACGTTACTCAATGTTCCAGGAAAGTCTATGGATGGCATCAATGCAAGATTGGACTTGGTCGATATGGGAATAAGAAATGAATTGGGTCCCGTAAAGAAAGGAAATCGCACATATCTACCTCCAGCCGCTCATACTCTATCTAGAAAGGAAAAAATTGTTTTGTGTAAATTTCTACACGAAGTTAAAGTTCCAGAAGGATACTCTTCAAACATTAAAAATTTAGTTTGTATGAAAGACCTCAAGTTAAAAGGTTTGAAGACCCATGATTGTCATATTCTAATGGAGCATTTGCTACCAATAGGTATACGTTCAATTTTACCTGAAAAAGTTCGCCGAGCCATAACTAAATTATGTTTCTTCTTCAGGGAAATTTGTAGTAAAGTGATCGATCCTCAGAAATTACCGACATTGCAGAGGGAAATTGTTGTTACTTTGTGTGAGCTTGAAATGTATTTCCCACCCTCGTTTTTTGATATAATGGTTCACCTTACTGTTCATCTTGTTAAGGAGACACAACTTTGTGGGCCAGCTTATATGAGATGGATGTACCCGATAGAACGATATATGAAAATATTAAAAGGGTACGTAAAAAGTAGAAGTCGACCAGAAGGTTGTATTTCTGAACGGTACATTGTCGAAGAAGCTGCTGAATTTTGTACTGAATATCTGTCCAATGTTGAATCCATAGGGCTTCACATGTCTCGTCATTCGGGAAGAATATCAGGAGAAGGGATAATTGGAAAAAGACTAATGACTATATCAAGGACATAATGGGAGCATGCATAATTGTATGTTCTGCAAAATGATGATGAGGTTCAACCGTATGTTACAATACACATGGATCAGTTATCTAGTTTGAACATGAATAGGAATCAAAATTGGATAACTCGAGAGCACAATCGAAGTTTTATAACATGGTTAAAATATCACATAAAGTCAAAGTTTGATGTAGACCCTAGATCAATTTCACAGAGATTGAGGTGGCTAGCAAATGGTCCGAGTTTACATGTCTTTTCGTACACCGGTTATGTAATTAACGGCTACACATTTTATACCAAAGAACAAGATGATCAAACCACTATGCAAAATAGTGGAGTCACTCTTGTAGCTGAAGCAATGCATATCTCAAGTGCAAAAGACAAAAACACAATATATGCAAATCTATCATATTTTGGGGTTATCGAGCGCATATGGGAGTCAGACTACACAATGTTTCGTGTTCCCATATTTGGTTGCAAGTGGGTCGATAATAATAATGGCGTTCGGATTGATGAGTCAGGGTTCTTGCTTGTCGATTTTAATAGGGTGGGATACAAAGATGAGCCTTTTATTTTAGCGTCGCAAGCTCAACAAGTGTTTTATGTCACTGATCCTGCTGATGATAAATGGTTTGTTGTCCTATCGACCAATAACATAAGTGATACAATAATGATGAAGATGTTGGTAATGATCTTTTCTTTGCAACATCACAACCACATGAAATTGATTCAACTGATGATGGTTTATATCTTAGAGATGATCATGATGAGGGAATTTAGATTAATCCATCGTTTCATATCGTTAATGGACAATCAAACGTGAATCCCACCAGGAAAAGAAAAAAGGGCATCTTAATGTGTTTAATTGTTTTATAAGCCATGTAATCTGAACTGAGTTCATGTAATTTAATTGTTTGATCTGCCAGAATTGAGCATTTTAGTATTTAGCTTGAACTGTATTTGATTTTCTGCTTATACTTATTTTCTGCTTATATTTAGCTTGATCTTAGTGTTTTATACTAAATTCATGTAATTTAAGTGTTTGATCTGCCATAACTGATTTTCTACTTACATTGAACTTGAAAAAGCTTTGTTTGAAAGTACTGGGATTTCTTCTTGAACTTGAACTGATCATCCCAATATGAGATGATCATGTAATTTAGCATTGATATATATATAGGTATTTAACTAATTATTTGGAAGAAAAACAAATCCAATTATAGGTATTTTACTAATTATTTAGCATTTTACAGAAACTGAACTTATATTGTAATTTAACATATTTAACTTGAACTGAACTGAACATAAACTTTGTAATTTTACAGCGCTTTTGTCAATAAGCGCTATAAAAAGCCTTTAAAAAAAATAAGGAGGTCACTTAAACATAATAAAACAAAGAGGTCTTTTAAAGCGCTTTATGAAAAAGCGCTGTAAAAGGCTTTTAATAAATAAAACAAAGAAGCATTTTAAAGCGCTTAGTGGAAAAGCGCTCTAAAAGGGTCACATAGCGCATAAAACAAAGAAGCCTTTTAAAGCGCTTTGTGGAAAAGCGCTGTAAAAGGGTCACATAGCGCTTGCACATAATAAAACAAAGAAGCCTTTTAAAGTGCTTTGTGGAAAAGCGCTATAAAAGGGTCACATAGCGCTTGCACATAATAAAACAAAGAAGCCTTTTAAAGCTCTTTTTGGAAAAGCGCTGTACAAGGCTTTTAAAAAAATAAAATAAGGAGGTCTTTTACAGCGCTTTTGCACAAGCACTTTAAAAGGCTTCTAAAAAAGCGTTGTAATAGGCTATTAAAAAATAAAATAAGGAAGTCTTTTACAGCACTTTTTCAAAAAAGCACTGTAATAGGGTTTTATATATAACAGTAAACCGCTTCAGTTTCCTCTTCATTACGTAAACTTCATACGCTTCATTTTCCTCTTCATTCTCCTTCTCATTGCAAACCCTACGAACCATATTGCCAATAACCATCTCCATTGCGAACCATCTTTGTTACTAACCCTCATAACGTATTTCTGCGAACCCTACGAACCTACGAATTGTTCGTATTTCTGCGTTGTTCTTCTTTGTTACTAACCCTCTTAAACGAAGCCGTAACCCTACGAACCCTATGTATTTCTTCGCACACTTCAGGTATTGTATTTATTAATTTTTTGTTTCACTAAAATGCATGTTGAACTTATATATACTGCTACATACTTAGAACTGCATGTTGAACTTGTTGAAGTTATACTGAACTGCATGTTGAACTTGTTGTAGATAAATGGATACCAACAAGGAGTTAGATTGTCAAAATGAAGAAGTTGTCAACACCAAGAGTTAAGAAAATGAAGTTAAACGTGGCACAACCATCATGCAAAATGTCATAAAAGCAAGAAGTAATGGAATAAAATTTGAGGTATACTATACTTTGTTTGTTGTTTATTTTTTATCTTTTCTGAAAGCATGTACTTACTATATGAGTTTATTAGGTGGGATGGAATGAAAGTGGTCAGCCAATTGACCCCAACAGTTCCATGTTTGTAAGTTATATTGGTGCTGTTGTTCGTCAAAATATCTCCATCACAATTGACGATTGGAGAGATAAGGCGTTGATGCATGCAAAAGGTATATTGTGGACTGATATACAAGTCACTTTTTTACTCCACTTTTTTGTTACTTATAATTTTTTATATTGAAATACTTTACTCAAACTATATCTTTATTTGGTTTGCAAATTGCTTTTGATGTTGACGAGGTGAGAAAGACATACGTACTTAGAGTTGCCGGAAAAATACACCGGGGTTTTAGATCTCATCTCTCAAATAGCTACCTAAGAGATCGTGATGGAAATACGAATGCTGAAGCTCCAAAAATATATAAACACTATATATCAAATGAGGAATGGAGCGCATTTGTAGCAAAACGTTCAGACCCCGCGTTTGTTGTAAGTGATTAATTTATTAGCATTTGTGTTTTATTATTCATATTCATAACGTATTTTAAATTTTTACACGATTGTTATTTTTTTTTATAGAGTATAAGTACGGCAAATCGCGAGAGGGCAAAAAATCTGACGCATCCATACAAAAAATCTCGTATGGGATATGCATGTCTAGAGCAAAAACTTGTAAGTAATTAAACATCACTTTTATATAATGTGGTACATTATAAACTATAGTTTCTAACTAATTTTTTGTTTATGATCTTAACGAATAGATACAAGACACCCAATCCGATCAACCATTGAGTCATCATATCTTGTGGAAGGAGACTCGTGTAAATAAAGATGGAGTTGTTGATAACGAAAAATGTTCAAAAAGTGATAGAACTTTGTGTAAGTATATTATCACTTTAATATTTTTTAATATTGTATTTTAAAAATGATATTGAACTTATATTTTTAATCCTACGTGTATTTTAGGAGAATCTCGAACAAAGTTCGGAAAATCAAGAGGACAACAAAGCTAGTTGCAGGGACATACTCGGTAAAGTGTTTAATGTTCCTGAATATTCCGACCGCGTGAGGGGGAAAGGATTTGCCGTAACTCTTTAAAGCTATTTTTCACAAGAGAAGCGCCAAAATCAATCTAATGAGGAAGTATTAGAAAAGCTCAAAGTCCTAACAGAGCAAGTGGGACTCTTGGTGGAGACGAATAAAGACAAGCAACTTCCGAATCAGCTCCAACGTGAAATACAAATGGAGAGTAAAAACGCGAGTTGCAACATTGGTCTCAAAAGTCTTCCCGAGGTAAATATTTACTTAGTAAAGTAAGAAATTCATTCAACCTAATTGTTTCACATACTTATGTATTAACCATTGATTTACGGTGTCTCTCCTTGCGTGCTGTATTTATCCTCCCCTACTCATTGCAAGGTCGAAAAAAGAACATTGTACAATACTTTGGGAGAAGTATTGCACAACACACTGATCCTTGTCGGCCATGTCAAAGTATCACCGGTGATTGCTTTGGAACCAAATGCACCGTTGCCTATACCGGACAACGATGCAGATATGAAGTATTTGGGCGAAGCAATAGGTAGTTACATGGCATGGCCCAAACATCTTGTTGCCCTTGATAAGGTATGTTTAATTGAAATGTATGTTTAATTGAAATGTATGTTTAATTGATATGTATATTTAATTGCACGATATATGATTATGATTGATTATATTTAATTGCTGATTTTTTTCTGCTGTTAACTTTAATTTCACATTTATTTAGATTCAGACAAAGTCTAAAGGGAATGATAAGAAGATTCCCAGAAACGAGTCAGTCACATCACCGGAAAAGGTTTGTCACATATATTCTGTAAGGTTTGTCATTTTTTCAGATTCAACAAACTAACAAACTGATTAACCTCCTTTTTTCAGATTCAACAAACTAACAAACTGATTAACCTCATTTTTTCAGATTCAATCCAATAAACCACCCGCATAGCAAATCAGCTGCCAGAATAAACCAGCTGCCACACCACACCTGGATGTTCGTGTTAAAAATAAAGCCGACAAACTTCAAAATTTGAGGGTAATAAAGCTGGCAAACTTCAAAAGCTGGAGGGTAATAAAGCTCCCAAAGTTCAAAAACTGGATCGGGGAAAATCAGTTGCTGCTCCTAAAATAAGTCAGCCACGCCTTGCTCGATGTGGGTCGTGTCTTGACATACATGCAAAAACGAATATGGACAGCAACGATTCACGCATCATAAGCATGGATAAAGCTATTTTCGGAGATGAGTATGAAGAACTACTTGAAAAAGAGCACATATACGAACTTCTCAACCATAAGGAGCTGTGTGCTACTGTCATCAACTTATACATTAGGTAAAAATTACATTTAATTGCATTTATTGGTCATTAATTTAATTTATTGGTAATTAATCTAATTTGAAATTTTCATTGAAGGTATTTCTATGAGAAGTTGGTGTGCACGCGCAGATTGTCAAATAGATTTTCATTCTTGTCTCCGCATAAGCTTTCGATGTTTAAACTCGATCCAGTGAATGTAAAGAAATACGTTGTAGATATCCTATTAGGAAATAAAGAGAATGATAAGTTGTTCCCTGCACCATATAATTCAGGGTAATTATATATTCTTTATTTATATCTTTTTTAATTTATGAGATCTTAATTTATTAGTTGCGTAAACAAAATTGCCAACCAAATTTTTGTTGTTGTAGGGCACATTGGGTGCTATTTGCAATCAATGCGACCTTTGAAGTTATATACTATTTAGATCCCTTGCACGACCATTACAACAATCATTCAGATATAAAGACTATGTTCGACACATAAGTAATATTCATTTATTTCTTACATATATATATAAATAATGTGTTTGTTAATGCTATAATAATCACATTTATTTATTTGATAGTGTTTTACAAGTTTTTCGAGCTCAAATAGGTGCTACGGTGTCGAAGGAAAAGTCAAATAACATCACATGGATTCCAATAAAGGTTTGAAATATATGCTTTTAAAATTTCATTTACAATCAATGCACAAATATTTATTGACTGCTTATATGTTTTATTTTATAGTGTCCTCGTCAAACTAACAACATAGACTATGGGTACTATATATTGCGATTCATGAAGGAGATTGTTGATATGAATCAAACTATAATCCCAGAAACGGTACGATATTTTCATTATTTGATTTTTATATATAAAATATGTATATATTTGATTCTAACTTATTTATGTTCAATTTTTATATCGCACAGTACTTTGACAATTTCAGTCCAACATACTCTGAAAGAGATCTAACTGAAATAGAGGAAGACTGATGTCAGTATGTGATCGAAATGAAGATTATTTGATTTGCTGGGAAATGGCATACTGTAAGGGATATTTATATGAATATTTGGTAGTTCTGTTTTGTGTTGTAGTTCTGATAGTTATATGTATATGAATAGGGCACATTTGAAAAGTTGTGAATATGTAGTTATATGAATATGTATATAGTTCTGTATTGTTGTCAATATGTGAATATGTATTCTATTCTGTGCTATAATTTGTTGTGAACTGATTGTGTAAATATGTAAAGTTATAAAGTTAAATTATAAAGTTATAGAGTTTTGTTGTTGTGTAGATTGTGTACTGATTGTGAAATGATTGTGATGAACTGATTGTGAACTGATTCTAGATGAAAATGATTTTGGAAAAAATATTAAAAGACAGCGCTTTCTAAAAAAATGCCATAAAAAACCTCAAACAAGCGTTATTTTAAAAATTCCATTTAGAACGTTTTTTTAATAAAACTAGAATAAGCACCTATTACAGCGCTTTTTTGAAAAAGCGCTGTAAAACGTGCATAAGAATGCACCTATTACAGCGCTTTTTTGAAAAGCGCTGTAAAATGTGCATAATAATGCATCTATTGAATGCACCTATTACAACGCTTTTTTGAAAAAACGTTGTAATAGGTGCATAATAATGCATCTATTGAATGCACCTATTATAGCGCTTTTTTGAAAAAGCGTTGTAATAGGTGCATAATAATGCATCTATTGAATGCATCTATTATATCGCTTTTTTGAAAAAGCGCTGTAAAACGAGTATAATTAGCGCGCAATATATCCACCTATTTTACAGCGCTTTTTTATTTTAAAAAGCGCTGTGGTATCGTTTTACAGCACTTATTTTTTTGAAAAAGCGCTGTAAATGGCTTAAAAAAAGCACTGTAAAATAAGTTTTTTTTCAAGTAGTGTTTAAAAACAAATAATGAGTAACCAAATAATTCTATTTTATTTGTTATATGTAAATAAAGATATGATATATATTATATATAAATGACAAAAATACCCTTGGAAACAAATTATATTTATTTTAAAATTTCAATTAATTTTCATATTTTTATAATTTTGAATACTAATTTATTAAAGTATATAAAAACAAAAAACTACCCTTGTGATAAAATCATAAACATTTTTTAAATTAATTATTAATATTTTATTTTTAAGTTTAATATCAAATTCTATTAATTATTTTTATGTTTATATTTAATTAGCTTTACATTTTTTATATTTTAATTATATTTTATAAATTTTTTTTATATTTTATTATATTTAATTTTATATTTTAAATTATATTTTATAAATTACTATTCTTATTCTATTCTGCTGATTTTTAACCCAACTTATATTCAAAATATAAATTTCAAGAATTAATTTATTATTATGGATTGAAACAAAATACAATAATTTATTTATATTATATTCATCAAATTCACTCAAAATAAAATCAAAACAAACGTCTTTGACTAGGCATGCCATGCACTATCACACTCACATATGACATGACCGAAACAATCACCGTCGAGTTGAAATTCTTGAGATGTTGTCTACATGCTTTCGTATCACTTACGGTCAAATATTCAAGTTTTGTTTGCTTTTTCCAAGTCGTCTTTTTTGAAGCTATTTTCTTTTTCAAACTTTTCCATAAACCAATATCTTATATAATAATCATAGTAACATCATAATATATTAATTATAATTTTTTTTATAAATATATAAGACACATATTAGTGAGTCAAGTTTTAATAAATTAGTACATTATTTTTTATTTTTTTTAAAAAAATGAAATTCTATCATAATTAACACAAACAGTAAGATCTCGGAGACGTTCAACCTAACAAATCGAAATTTATCGGTTGAATTAGAATTAAATTAAGATATTATTAATAAAACATTATATTTATATTGTATCATATTCTCATATTACAATCAAACAATACTATGTATGATTTTCAATAATATTTTATAAATAAAATTAAATGAATATTTATTTTATTAAATTTGAAATATTATACCGACGGTTTTAAAAATAATACAAACATGCGCGACACATCGACATGCTAGGATGTTTTACTAGTTAAAAATACAATTTAAAGCATTTAATTATTGTTCAGGCTGATCCTTATGCTCACGAGGATTCTTTCTTTCTACGATTTTGACGATTTGTTTAGTTTTATCGACAACATAAGGATGAGAAATTCAATTTTACTAATCATAATAAGTTGAAACAATTTGGCAACAAGTTGAAAACAAGATGTTCAAAAAAATTCTTGAAGTCTAACACTTTTTCAATGTCTTTGTGGTTTTGAACTATTTTTGGTCAAGAAATTAAGACCAATTTGCATCAACATGGCCTATGTCATGGTAAAAACAAACATCTGTACAATATATATAATCACATCGACATTCCTATATTAAATATATATTTAAATAAATTTTTTGTACTTTAAAATTTCAATATTTGACTTGTAATCTTTATAAAAAATTATATATTTTAATCTATATAAAATTATTAAATATTTTAATCATAATCTTTATAAAAAATTATATGTTTTAATCTTTATAAAATTATCTAGCAAGTAGTTTTAGTTTTTACTGGAATTTAATAATACTGTTCTTTAACATTTAAATTTTTGAATTATTTTTTGTAAATATATTTAGAATATTATAAAAAGTTTTTCTACAAAAGTTTATAATTTTTTAACTTAAGATGCATTAAATATGAATTCTTAAACGTCATAAATTCAAAATAATAATAACAAAAATATAGATTAAAAAATTGAATATGAAACTCCTTATTTGTGGATGAACTATTTATAACATTGTAAACATGTCTGTCAAAAAATCATTCAAAAATATATGTCGATTGACATTTCAACAGAGACTAAAACTTCTTGAATAATAATTTTATAGAAAATAAAGATATTTTTTTTACAGTAACAAAAAGAAAAAATTAAAATTTTATAAGAACTAAAAATTTATTTAATCCTATATTATATTGATTTAGCAAAAACTACACTTTAAATTTAAAAAAAAAATAAAAAAAATCAAAGTCAGTCAACCATAATCTTAGTAACTCACTTTGATTCCAAATATGCTCCAAAACTTCTACTCACTAAGTTGAAATTGCTAAAATGTTCTCAAGATACTTTCTTATCACTTACTTAAAACTTCCAAGTCTTCCACTGCTTTTTCTAAGTCGTCTTTCTTATAACTATTTCCTTTTTAAAGTTTTCCCATAAACTAACATCTTATATAATAATGATTAAAATCTTTTAACATATGCCACTTCGCTACAACAATCGTTTCTAGCAATCATATTTCAATTTGAATTAAATCTTGTTCTCTAATTCATGTCCTACTTCACAAATGTCACTTATTTTGCTTCTTCTTTTATCTATAACTACATTCCACAAAAGCACGTGTGAGGGGAATTTCTAAAATATTGTTCAAGATTTGCAGCATACTCCTAATAAAAGATCCAACATGTCTAGCAACCACCGGATGGTTCAATGCAATGAGAAAGATTGAGAGACACTATTAATCTTCAAAAAGGGAATCACTGATCCTTTTGATCTGATTTCAACATGGACAACTGAGAAAGATTGTTGTGCATGGGAATGAGTTCACAGTGACAACATTACCAACAGAGTGACAAAACTTGATCTAAGCACCAAACCTTTGGAAGGTGAGATGAATCTTTGTATTCTACAACTTGAATTTCTCACTTACTTGGACTTGAGTTTCAATGAATTTGATGTGATAAATATTCCAACCATTCCACACAACATCACACATGAATCTAAACTTTTGTACCTTGACTTATCCTTCAACTATAGTCCTGATCTTCACATGGATAATCTTAATTGGCTTTCTTCACTTTCTTCCTTGAAGTATCTCAACCTCTCTGGAATTGATCTTCATAAGGAAACCAATTGGCTTCAAGTAATGGCTACACTTCCTTCACTATTAGAATTACAGTTGAGTGATTGTAACCTAAACAACTTTGTGATCAACCAATCTTTTGAGTACATGAATTTGACTTCACTTGTAACTCTTGTTCTTTCTGAAAACAATTTCAACTCTAAACTACCTAAAGGGTTGTTTAATCTCACTAAAGACCTCTCATATCTTGATATTTCAATCAACAATATACATGGTGAGATACCTTCAAGCTTATCAAACCTTCAAAATCTAAGACTCCTTGATTTATCTCATAACCAACTCACAGGTTCAATTCCAAGTGAAATAGGCCAACTAGAACATATTCAATACCTTGATCTTTCCATAAACATGTTAAGTGGTTTTGTTCTTTCAACTCTAGGAAACCTCTCATCCTTATATCACTTATCTATTGGCTATAATTATTTCTCTGGTGAAATATCAAAAGTAACTTTTTCCAAACTCTATAGTTTAGTTTTTCTAGACTTAAGTAGTTCAAATTTTTTATTCCAAATCAATTTGGAATGGCTTCCTCCTTTTCAACTTCATACCCTTCTTTTGTCTGATACAAATCAAGGCCCCAACTTTCCATCTTGGATATATACACAAAAGTCATTACAATATCTCAACTTATCAAGCTCACAAATTTCAGTGGTGGATAGAAATAAGTTTCCAAGCTTTATAGAAGAAATACCTTATCTCTATTTGTCAAACAATTTGTTGATGGTACTATTCCAACACAGTTATTTAATCTCCCTTGTTTGTTTCATTTGGACCTTGCACATAACAAACTTTTAGGATCTTTACCAAAGTGTGTGTATAACTTGACTCAAATGATTACTCTTAATGTGGATGGATGGTATTTGGAAACTATTGATTTATTTACAAAAGGTCATGATTATGTGTATGATGTAGGACCAGAAAGGAGAACTATTGATCTTTCACTTAATAACTTGGTTGGAGAAGTGCCATTGGAATTATTTCGGCTTGTTCAAGTTCAAACATTGAACTTATCTCACAATAATTTTATCGGAACAATACCAAAGACGATTGGTCACATGAAATATATGGAATCTCTTGATCTTTCTTATAATAAGTTTTTTTGGTGAGATTCCTCAGAGTATGACTCTCTTAAACTTTTTAGAGTATTTGAATATATCTTACAATAACTTTATTGGAAAAATTCCAATAGGAACTCAACTTCAAAGTTTTGATGCATCGTGCTACATTGGGAATCCAAAATTATGTGGAGCTCCTCTTAAAATTTGTACCACAAAAGACCAAAATCCTAAAAATGCAACTACAACTATAGAGAATGATTATGACGACTCTTTAAGAGAGTCATTGTATCTAGGCATGGGAGTTGGATTTGCGTTTTGTGGCTCTTTGTTTCTGATTAGGAAATGGAGACATGCATACTATCAGTTTCTTGGTCGAGTGGTTGACAAACTCTATGTAACTTTAATGGTAAAGTTAAATAGCATTCACAGAAATAGAGCACCTACTAGCTAGTTAAGGTTAGAGAAACCTACTTCATAGTTTAATTGTTTACACTAAAGAGTATTTTGTTTTTCTTTTTAATAATTTATCGATGTTTGAAAAATATATTGTATGCATAGTATTCTATGTGGTATTGAAAAGGCTAAATACCACTTGTGGTCCCTTAACTTAATTTTAGTTAACGATTTAGTCATTTATCTTTTCTTTTTCCCGATTTGTTCCTTTATGTTTTTAAATAATTTCAGCGCTACCCTTTAAGTGGGGTTTCGTTAAGAAAAAGTTAAGAAATCCCTCCTCCGTTTTCAGAAACAGTTACCCTCTATGTTTTGAAAATATTTCAGAAAAATGTTCAAAGTTTGTTCTAAGTTTGGTAGTAGAATTGATTCGTTAAAACTGAAGCTATGAGGTATTTATACTCCATAGACATCACTTTAGATCAGTGGGAATCGTTCTTATAGGTTTGATGAACATATCCAATGATCCAGATGAAGGATTTTTTAACTTTTTCTTAACGAAATCTCACTTAAAGGGTAATGCTGAAATTATTTAAAAACATAAAGGATCAAATCGGAAAAAAAAATAAAATAAATGACTAAATCGTTATACGAAATTAAGTTAAGGACCACGGGTGGTATTTAACCTATTGAAAATTAACAATGTATTTATTTTTTTCTCTTGCACACTACTTTTGTATTTTCAATTCCATTTAAACGTGTTTCTACCTACCAATTCATGATGTCTATGTCCATTGTCATATCGTTTTCATTATAATCGTGAATCAAGTAAATTTGGAAACCTTCATATAATTATTTGTAAATATTTGATATAAAAATTGTAAAATTCTCGTGTACGCATGTGAACGAAAAATAGTGGAAATTATGTGAGAAATTTCGTTATATGTTATTAGTAAATGTTTTTTTCTTAATAGATAGATAGATACAAAAATGTTCCTAATACATTCAATATAAAACATGTCATCATTTGTGACCAAATCTTATGCACATCTATCTAGGATACTTTAAACACCAATAGCATCACATCACATTTTATCAGGTGATTAAGCATATGTGGTAGATCATGCATTAATATGCAAATGAAGGATATAATTTTTCAAGAGCTATTGTGATATCAACAATTAAGGGTTCTATGAGATGAGATAAAATGTAACCGTCACTATTGGTGCATAATTCATTTGTCACTTGGTGTAATATTTTTGTTCTCTTAATTTGTTTATCGTTGGAGTTTTCTATAGTGTATAATATATATACCACCCATATTGAATAATTATCAAAGTAACAATAAATCAACAATAAAAATATGAACAAGTGAAGTATTCCTTTAAAAAAAGAACAAATCGAAATATTTTTTATGTCAAACAAGATGCAGAACAATAGTTCTCTTTTTTAACTTAGTAGATTTGCAACTTTATTTTCTTTCTTGCGAATTTGAGGATTGAAAATTTGGAACCGAAGCAGAAAGGAAGCTCAAATGAAACTCACTAAAGCTGAATTAATCATTTATTTGTTTTTAAATTTTTTTGATTAGTTTAAACTATGTATATAAGTCAAACTTCATCTAAACTAGATAGTGTAGTAATGAACAGTGGCTGAACTAAAATATTAGAGTGATCAAATTTTTACAATTTTAATGATAAATAAAAAGTATAATATTGTATTGTATATAAGAGTTTTAAGTTGTAAATTTACAAAAATATATTGAAGAGATGTAGTAAATCAAATTTTGGTTGACATTTTTAATAATTAAAAATTAGTTGGAATTTAATCTGGAAAATTTATTTTATTTTATAATTATAATAGTTGTTTTGTAATATTTTTTATAAATTATTCCCTCTGATTTTTTAATAATAGACATCTAGTTTATAATTTGGTCTACAAAAAATTATGTATTTGGTTCATGATCGTCTTAAAGATTTTAGAGGCTCTATTCTAATATTAAAAATTGAGCATAATAAAAAAAAGTGCAATTTTAATAATTAAAAAAATTGATAAAATAAATTTTAGTTCATATACACATATCAATCTACTTAATACAATGAGTATCTACAAATACCAATCTACATGATGCATGTCATTTGGTTAAATTAATTGTAACAAAAAAAGATACACATATAGCATGTCAGCTTCACATATTAGACTCAAACATATATACATCTCGACAACAAGAACCCAACAACCACAATTCAACTCATAAAATACACCAATTATAGAACTCAAAATTACAACAACATACATCACAATATCTATATTAATTAGCATATCAGGTCTAGATAGAATTAATCACAAGAGTAGCATATATCAAACAACAATTATCCTATAGAATTATATAGTTTGGTTTTCACAACTAAAGTTAATAATTATTCCTTTTTCAAAAATTTTTTAATACAAATATTTTTTTTCTTATAAATTTTAACTACTAAATTCGTATGTCAAATCACATTTCTAACTTTGCTACCCCTCTACTATATTAATCCACCTTAATTTTTTGGATGAACTATGCGAATAGGTTTCACAGGAGTTAAGGTCGGTCCTAATTTGTTCTATATCAATTTTTTATTGAACAAATTATAACTTATGTCTCTTATAAACAAAACAAAATAAAAGGAATAGTATTTTAAAAAAGATGGTTGAAGACTTTGGATGACCGGATCCACTGTATGTCCCAACGAATCTCTATCACTATAATTCTTCTAATATCAATTAATATCTTACATTTATTCTATTTCTCACTTATTTATCTTTTCTTATATTCTCTCCCACTTATTTTTCTCTTCACAACTTCTCTTCGTAACTATTCATGGCATACATGAAGATGCCATGTGATTTGATTTGCAGTAGATTAGAAAAAGTCAATATTATCATATCTAACATAAACTAGAATTTTGCTACAATATTTTGGATAGCGTATCAAATATAATTATTTACAATATCGTATAGGTACATTTTCTAATTATTTGGATATGAATATTTTTTTTTATTGATCACCGGATTAGTGAAACATTATAGTTTAATTGATCACATTATATGCATTTTATTATTAATAATAGAATATATTTTTTTGAATGATTTATGTTTGGCAGATAAATGTGTAGTGACCCTAACTATCTTGAGTGTGAAATTTTCCACAAAATAACTAGCTTTTTTTGGTGTACTGTACTACTAGTTATTTATTTATTTAGTTTTGCTGAAAAGCGTACTACTAGTTATTGTTAATACGGGTGTTCTTGTTTTACATATTAATATGGATATATTACATAGCCATATTTAAAACATTATGAAAATTATTTTTATAATATTTTTTAACAAAATATAAATTAAATATAAATTTTTAAGTACTAAAAATTAAAAAAATTTATATTAATTTATTTCTTGCTAAAATTTTTAAATATTTGTAGGAGAGATTCTTATAATATTCTAAATATGAATGAAAAATATTATTAAAAAATTCAGATAATAAATGTGAATTGATTTTAAAAAAAAACTAAAATTGTTGATGAAAAATATTTGAAGAACTATTGTTCGAAGAAATTTTTTAAAGAGATTAAACACGAAATATGACATATTTATAATAACTAAAATTTATTTAACCTAATTTGTTTTGTTAGTCTACACTCTATTTTTTATTTTTAATTCAGTTTTAATCTGTTTCAACTTACCCAATGGTGGAGCAGTGGTGGAGTTTCAAAATAATTTATAGGAGGGCCAAGTTAAAATAAACAATGTATGTCACAGTAATTTATAAGAACCAAAATATTTGTAGGTATTTTATCGTATTATATCATAAAAAAAAAAAAAAAAGTTCAAATGAAACTCACTGAAGCTTAATTATCTGTTAGTTTTTCAAATTTTTTATTTGTTAAATTTTTTTATAGAAGTCAAACTTCATTTAAACATGATAGTGTAGTAGGATGGTTGCATTCATGTTGTTGTAAATTGTTTTTGGGGCTTGTGCTCGAATTCTACACAGGTCTCTAGTTTTTTCCTTTTTCTTTTATCAAAAAGTGATAAAGTGATTTCTACAGATAATTAATTTTAATTAGTTTTTCTTTTGCAATTTTGTCATTTTAGTAAGCCAGTATATTTTTTCACTGTTTTACAATAGTATTATTTTGGTTTCCCATCTTATTCGGTGTTTATTTAGTTCAAATTGATAAATCATCTTCAATCCATTGCATAATCAATTTATGATTTTGACAAATCATCTTTGATCCATTGTATGTTTAAACTGACAAACTATTTAAGTTAATTTGTTAAAAAATAAACCATTTAAATTAATTATACCATAGGATTTTCCTGAGGATTCCCTAAAGTGAAAATTTATCCTAAGATTTTGCTGCGGATTAAACGAGAGACTAGATTATCTTAGGATTTTGCAGCGGATTTTCCTGTGGAGAACACCTAATAAATCCACAGAAAAATAACAGTTAAAATTTATCACAGGTAAATCTGCTGAAAAACAGATTTTTTCTAGTAGTGTACCAAAAGCATTTGTTATCATCATTATTATTACAATAATTATTACTAATATTGTTATTATTATTCTTAATAATAATAATAATAATAATAATAAAAGAAAAGAAAAGAGATTAAGAATAAGAAGGTGAGGTGTGTGTTGGAGGTATCATGGAACAAAAGGAGGAAAAAAAAACAGTAACACAAGATTGTATTTGATAAGTTTTGAAGGGAGTCTCTTTGCCGACATTAAACTTGCAATTCTTACTTAACGAATTCTTTATTATATAAAAAATGAGAATGGTAACTTTTAGTCCCCTTGGTCGACTAATCTTGCAACAGGGTCATATCCTAAGTTAATTTAACCAAGTTAGTATACAACTTTATATCTCAAATAAAAGTAAATTAATAAACATAATAGAAACAAGTATAATTAATCACTAGAAAGAGTAATATGGTCCACACAACAACAATAATAAGCTCCTTTGACTGCTAATTCAACATAAAAGAGATGCAAGCCATATAGCTATATGCTTTTTATCAAATTCAAAGGCTATTGTCGAATCTAAATTGTTACCTCACTAAAAGTAGCACATCTAGAAAATTAGTGAAAAGTACAAGTTGTCACACCTTCAAAGAAAAAGATACAAATGTTGTATCTTCCATGAATAAATATTCAAACATATTATATCATTCGAAAATACACTTCCAAAACATGTGTAATTTTGTGAAAAAAAGCCCCATACAAAGAGTTTTCAATAACGAGATTTTATACATCTCCAAAAATAATTTGGTTATTTATTTACATAAAAATAATTTGGTTAGTTAATCAGCTTTCAAGATTTTACTTTTACCGGCAAAGTTTGTCATAAATTTTTGTTCAAACACTAAAAAATTCAAATAAAAGCAGAATCTGATTTAAGATTCAACTTTTTTTCCTTTCAAATTCTATACGAATGTAAATTACTTTACAACATAATGTATAAGAAACAATATTAAAAGAATTTCAATTGACTTATAATGATTTTATTTGAATCCATTTCTACCGTAACATAAATAATTAAATAAATAAACATCATCCTATACTCATCTTATACATATACAATGCTGACACATATATGCCATTTCAAAATGTAAAATAAAATTCCTGTTTTAATCATTGCCTAGATATTGGATTTTCATTTCTCATTCCTTCATGTTCTCCCACTCAGAAAAATTTAGCTAAAAATTACACATTAGAACTCCCAAAAATTTCTGATAAGTGGGAGATCCATTTCTCTTCATAGTTAAAACTTCCAATTCCTGCGTACATTTGGAAAAATATGAAACAAGTGAGAAGAAAAAGTGTTACTTTATAGCACAATACTAAAAAAGGGCTTTGATATATATTAAGAGTTTAATTTTTATATACTGTGAATGTAAAATAAAAACTCGCTTTGATCTTAATTATAAGAATTTTTTATTTCATTTATAAGAAAAAAATTATAACATTTAAGGTGTATTTTACTGTTTAAATTACTTTTTACCCTGGTTTAAAATGTTTTTCTTTTCAATAATAGTGGATGTATTTAATATTTCATAATTTCCCATAAGGGCATATATGAAAAAATATTCAAAAAGTTAAAACAATAAATGAGTTCATTGGTTTCGACAATTTTTTATTTATAATTGGGACCAGATTAATACACTGTCAACAAATCGCAACCAATCGTGTGCGACTTTTTTAAAAGTAGTTGTGATTAAAGTCAAAGATTTTTAATAATTAGACAGCTATGATTAACTGACGGTGTAAACAAACATTACATTGACAGTATATATGAATTAAATCGATTCGATATTAGTAAATGCAAGATTACCTTAAAAATACAATAACATGTCATGTCATTCAGTTTTGTAAGTGTCTTTCTTTCCAGCAAGAATCATTGAAATCTGAAGTCCTCTACTAAATGCTTGATTGAATAGCAAACGTGTTTGGAACTCAGACACAAATGGAAACCATGACAAAACTGCTGTTGGCATGAAGATTATTAATCCCATTACATATTCATATGCTCTTGAAAGCTCTTTCACTGAAGCCCATAGTTTTGCTCCCTTCAATAGTCCCCTACATGTTTGTGCAATCTTGATTGCAAAAGAGGAAAAAAAAAAAAGAAATAAAGGAACATCACTTGTTTTGTTTCATAAGTAGAAATATAATATGTTGTAAATAACTTATACCTGTAGTAATTTATAATTGTACATTCTGATATATTTCAAAGTTTTCAATTAAAGAACATGCACTACTTTGTTTAAATAGGCTATCCGAAACCTAATGGGCCTCATTAATAAAGCCGGGTACAATTATTATAAATTACTAGAGTAAATGTTTAAATATGTTTTTAGTCCCTGCAACAATGTATTTTTTTCATTTGAGTAGTTGAAAATAAAAAATTTAAATCTTCTCCAATGTTCCTACAAAATGTGAGACAACAAAATGAGAAAAAGATATTGTTAATTGTTTGCTAAGATGCAGAAGTTTTAACTTACCAGAATAATGGCCCATCCAGAGGGCATGAAGGCAAGAATGGCAGCAAACAAATCTGATATGGTAAGCGCACATACAACAAATAACACCGTCATTACTGACAAGAAGCCGAGAAACAGAAGTGCCTTGAGAATACGAAACATGAGCTGAAAGTCGGTGCCAAATCTTCGTCTACCCATGGAAACCATCTGATGCACATGAAAATTCATGCAAACATCAGAAATCAGATTTAGTTATAATGCAGAAATGTGAAATAATTTTAACTGTACAATGGCCACGATGGTCTAAACTAAATATCGTCTTTGCTTGATCAAAAAGAAATGTTTTATGATAAAAATTTGAACTAGAACAAAAATTTCACTTAAGTTAGTAATAGTTTTGTATGTTAGACTTTAATTGATGCAAATTTCAATGGTAACATACCTTTAAGACAATAAGGACTATAACCAAAACTCCCCAAGAAACTGCGAAAACCTACAACAACATAAAAAATGAAGGTAGTAAGACAGTGCCGTAAAACTTGCAACAATTAATAGGATTGTTGAATAGCGAAAATGAGTTGCTCTACCAGAATATTTTTGCTACGATGCGCAATATTCAGATGATAGACGATCCCATATTGGTAGATAAAGAAGCGACATGCCAGAACTATCTCGAGTATTTTCCCCCTGATATTCGAATATTTCAGGTGTTCATTTTCTTCGTCCCACCAAGATTCCCAGCTTTTATCAGACGGAATACCGATACCACCACGGTTTCCCATCCATCGCTTCCAATCTGTCCAATCATCCACTGTTTTTTGCCAATCAAAGCCGGAAGGATTGAACAAGAAGGGAGCAAATAACCAAGAAATGGCCAAAAACCACATTGACATTGTGATGAAGAAATAAAGTGTTGAACTGCGGTACCCCTCGCCGTACACTTCGTAAATAATCAATAGTATAAGTATCTCCACACCCTTCACAAAGTGACTTCGCGAGTACATCCTGTAATTATCAGCAAACTTTGCATGGAAGACGACAAATCCACGGCCAGTTGGTCGATATTTTGAGCCACCGTGCAAGAGCGTTCTTCCATAATAATGAGCTTTCGTTCCAAGCTGGAAAGTAAAGAACACTGAGGCTAACTGCAGCTGCATGATGATGAAATCACCCAAGGCAGTACGAAATCCCTTCTCCAAACCAATTTCCATAACCATGGGAAGCACCAGCAGCAAGCCCAACTGAACAACAGATTGGGATGCCAAGGCTTGTTCGAGGGCTTTGCTCTGATGTATGTCTGAACTTTGAAGAATTTCTCTCTCAACTCCACTCAATACCATATATACACGTCCGTATAAGAACACATACACTGTCAACACCGTTATCTGAAAAATGTGTCACATCCAAATACATGCATTAGTGTAAACCCAATTTGCTTGTAAATATCTATTTGTTTGTTGCTTTTAGTCCCTGTGAAAATGATTTTTTGTTCTTTGTCCTTGCAAATATACAACAATTTGCTTATGATCCTTGTAGTTTTGTTTTAGTCCCAGCAAAAACAATATTAGAATTGGTCTTTGTAATATGTTCAATATTTGATTTTAGTCCTTCCAATATGAGCTACATAAGGACTAGAATAAATATTACACATATATTACAGGACCAATTCCTATATAAACAAATTTTGTAATGACTAAAATAAAACAACAAAAGACCAAAAACAAAATATAATATATTTGCACGGACAAAAATAAAAATTATATATATATATATGGACTAAAAGAAAAAAATATTTGTAAGACCAAAATGCATATTTAAGCCGACTTGTATGCAACAAAAGCTAATTCCTACATCGGAAGAAAGCACAATATATTCAAATTTAGCAAAGTGCATTCTAGGAATGTACAATTAATATTAGCAATCAACTATCACAATACAATATCCAAAAGGTGATTTGATTAATTACCATGCTACTGAAGTAGAAGCCAACTGTTGTGAAGTAGAACGACAACATTCTAAAGAAGTCAAATCGTCGGCCAAGACGATAAACATCACGACAAAGTGTCTGCTCTCCATTTCCATTTGCAACCTTAGCTTCAAAGAGTGAAATCTGATTCATGCCAACATCTCGCCCCTTACCGACTTGTATGTACTCATGATGTGTAATAAATCCTTGACGTAGAGTCGAATTGTACCCTATAAATATGTTAGGAATAATTAGTATAAATTTCTATTCATCAGATAGAAAGTTTCTAATCAACCTGGCAGTACCTGCAAATATATCCTCGCTTAGGTTGATGACTTTTGATGCTTTGCTTATGCCACCTCTTGTTATGTGGAAGATTCTGTCAAATATATCTGGATGACCATAATGAAACCGGACCCTGCAAATTCAGGAATATGGATTTACTTGCATGTAGAATCAAATTTTAAAGTAGTTCACGACAAACAAATTCGGACTAACCTTAAAGGATTTGCCAAAACTCGTTGGCCAATGGTCACAAAGCTGGTCTCTTGGTTTGACATAAACCAAGCAAGTGATGAGACACTGAAAAATAAGAAAAATGTAAGCATTAATAACTGTCCCCATTTCATGTTTGATGATAAAAATATGTTTACTTGGTCATTAAATAATTAATTCATATAAAATTTAATACTAGACTAAATACTGTAACAAGGCATACCTTCCGGTAAATATATGCTCTCTTAGACCCAATATCGTTGGTTTTCGTTGCCCTTTCTGAGATGCATGGAATTCTTCCAATACATTTCTCATTTTGAAAGCTTCTTCATAGTAATTATCCTTTTAAAATAAGTAAGAAAATATGAGCATTGAGTTATTATACATAAAGTACTTTTTTATTAATATATTAAATTAAGGGTTAAATAAGTTTTTAATTCCTATAAAATCTCACTATTTTGTTTTTAGTCCTTATAAAAAATTTCATCAATTTTTAGTCCCTTAAAATTTTTCCTTTTCAATTTTTGTTCCTGATTTTAACCAACTACTGTTCATCATTCAAATTTCTTAATGATTTTTTGCAGAAATGTTTAGGACATGTTAAACTTAAAAATTCATATTTAATTCATCATTTGTTAAAAATTCTAAATTTTTGTAAGGAAATTTCTTATGATGTCCCAAGTATTACTGCAAAAAATCATTCAAAAATTCGAAATACAGTAGTTGGTATAAAATCAGGGACCAAAAATGAAAGGAAATTTTTATGGGACTAAAAGTTGATGAAATGTTTTATAAAGACTAAAAACAAAATAGTGAAATTTTATAGGGACTAAAAACTTATTTAACCCTTAAATTAAAAAGATACCTGATTCATGTCTATGGTCTGCAAAGCTTCTCCACGGGTAAATATAATGGCATGATTTTGGTTTTCAGGTTTCCCTTCACCAATTTCTGTCGGAGGACCAGGTAGCTTGATGCGATATATTTCCTATCAATATAACATAGAATCATTATGACAAACCCCAAAACCAACTTGACCAATTTAACTAAAAAGGATCATGCTTCAGGCCACCCAGAAAGCCTTTCAGACCTACCAAATTTTCTTAATATTCGTGAAAAGTGTCTAAGGGTCTTATAAATAGGGAAGGATGGAGTAAGAAAAAGGTCTTTAAGTAAACCAACACACCATACCAAACTTTCAAAAAGGTCACACAAAGCCTATAAAAAAATCTATGACAGATAAATGGCCAAACTTGTGCTTTTGAATTTTCTGGCTAGACTTATATATGTAAAGCCTAGCTCGACCTAGAACATTCTCATCCTACCTATTAGGTACAAAACTAAATTGAATTTGAAACTTATTTTTAGTAAATATGGATGAAGAAAAAATTAAAACATCAAAACTGTAAGTTCTTTGTCCATACCTCATCATACTTCTCTCCTCCCTTGACAAGAACAGAATAATACACTTTCTTTCCCCGTTTTGTGTCTTCTGTTTCATCTATATAAGCAACACGAAGGGCTGAATGCCTGCAAGGGATTTTCCATTTTTCCATCCTCAATCTCATTCTTAGTTTACAAGGACCTTAAAAAGTTAACCAAAACAGTTGTAATGACTTACGTTACCATCAAATTGAGAATATTATTGTAGCAGCTTCTGTCAAAAATATTTTTAGACTTTTTTTGAGAACCATACAATTGACAAGAAACGACATAGGTGAACTTTAAATCAGCAAGAGCTTTTGCTTGTTCAAGAAGTCTTTTATCTCTTTCATTATAATCCACTGTCCGGTAGGCTTCAGAAATAACTGCAATAGACACGATATTTAGTTCACTTGTAAATGAATGACTTCCGCCAAACCTCGGGATTTTAATTTGAAAAACAGCAAGTGAAATAGAGAACTGACCATTATCTCCTGCATTTTCAATGAGGTACTGAAGGAGCAAGGCTTGCCAATAGTACATCATTCCTCTCACTACAAGAAAACAAATAGATAAAGTTGGAAAAATAACATTTAAATATATATATATATATATATAGACACACACACATATCTTGAAATAAAAATAACATTCGCTATGATAAAGACCTGTTCGAGAGAGTGTCTGCCCTCTGTAAGATGCCCACTGACGAACATATTCCTCCCTATCTTCTTCAAGATGTTCGGTTTTTATGCGCTCATCAAAATTGGCCCATTCATCTGCATTGCATTAATGTTTTGACAGTAACATGAGTGAACATGCATTAAAGGGGAAGAAATGATAGCTAACCGTATAAAAGCAATACTCACCAGGATATATCTTCGTTAGGTAGAATAAAATTGAAATTCCATCTTCATTTTCCTTTTTGAGTTCATCATTGGAATATTGAACATTCTCTTTGTAATATGGCGTTAGAACACTGAAGAAGAACTCAAAGAAGTTACACATCATGAAAGCATGAGATAAAATTGTTAGAATATTTTGAATTATGTTAAAATACATAGTCAAGTATATTTATGCAGATTAGATTAGCAAAAACAATTACTCATTAGTATTTTATTAATAGGCAAATGTTAGTAGCCAGGGTTTGAACCCTGGAGCTCCAATATATTAGTTTATCACAACAATGACTAACCTGAAGGACAACATATCCCGAACTTTAGGAGCTTTTGGCATATTCATAAATAAGGAGTTAGCAAAGAACGTAATACGGCGGCGGGCTTCCAAATTTTGGGGCACATTAATAGCTGATTCTTTAACTGTTAAAAGCAAGTGAAGCCTAATAACCTATAGAAACGAAACGGAGACAAATAAGTAACAGCTTATTTGAAAAGAAGAATGTAATATGTTTACAAGAGTGTGGATTTCAAGATTACCTTCTCCATCACTGATCTCTTGTGCGTAAAAGAAGTGTCGATGTTAACAAACCGCTGCTGCTGACCTCTATCTACATTATAATGCTGAGGTGTTTGCAAAATTCTGGAGAAAAAACAAACCAATATCATTGAGCATTAAAACTTATAGTGTTTTAAAAAAATTCATATACCAATATCCAACTCAATATTTCAAACGTACGCATGGCCATCGACCATAACATCCTGTATGATAATTTCTACAATATCCTGCAGCACATTGACTATCTGTGACTCCGGCTTGCTATCTTCAGATCGCTGCAATAGAAAAAGTGAAAACAAATTATGAGACCTCAATAAATCCATCAAAAAGTAATTGAACTATAGTAACAAGAAAGGGAAAAAAGTTACCAATAGAGACAAGAATTTCTCCAACTTCTCACTGAGTGAAGGCAAGCCACTCATCTTGAATTCTTTGACAAATTTTTCTTGTGCTATGCAACTTTCTACATTGGAGCATATCCGCGTTATAACCCTATTTCATACATGAAAGGTATTCAAAAATCATTAAGATTCTATTAAGAAGAAAATCAAATGGGTGAATAGAGACAATAAGGTTTTTCGGTCCTTACTGCCTATCTTCTGCATTTAGTAGAAGGTTGAGTATGATCTCCTTGAGAGTTTCATAGCATTCGACAACTGCTGAGTACATATATCCATCACTCTTAATCTTTTTAAACAAATCAGCATCATCATACTTCTTATAATCTTTTGCCATGTCAACAGCTATAGGAATCTATCACATATTAAAGCGATTTAGAAAGAAAGCAAAAGACACTGCAATTCAATTAATATAAAGGCAAAATTGCACCAGAGATCCTATAACAAAATTTAAAATTGCACAGAAGATCTTGCAATTCAATCGTTTATCTTACTAAACAACCAACAAAGTTGGACCTTTATTGATTTTCCGTCCAAAACTGTGTAAAAAAGTGTATGTGGCATATTTCTTTCTTCACAATGTTGGACCTTTGTCTTATATTTCCTTCTTCATGTTGACTCATTTTCACAGAGCATAAACACAGGTTTTGGACAGAAAGTCGCTAAAGCTCAAAAGTTTATGTTTAGAAAGGTAAAGGGCTGTTTTGATCTATAAAAAGAGAAGGGACCTGTTTGAAACTTTAAATTAAGGACCCCTGGTGTATTTCCTAATATAAACTATTTGCCTTACTCAAATGACATACCTTGCTAGCAAGCAAGAATGGAGGCCACTGGATGACAGAAACATCAACTGAACTGTAAGGAACAAGAAGCAAATCTCTATCCCTGGAAAATGAGTATTCAAGAGATATAATTATAAGCTTGAAATTCAAACATGTGAAGCACGATGTGTCGGGGAAGATGCAAGTTTGATTTGAACCTGTTACTGATGAGGTCTTCCTCTCTCATAGAATTTATAAACTCATTCCAAACCTGAGAGAAGTATGCAATATTATCTCGTTCATATGCATCATCCTGCCATAGAAACTCTATCTGTAAGATTTCCCAATAAATTTCTAGTGTCTATGTGGCCATATAGTTTCATCATGAATAAGTACAGCATGTTGAAAAATGAAATGCAGTACCGATTCCTCCTGTATATTCTTTCTGTTTCTTCCTGTCCAAAAGCGTTCACTGAAAGCTAGTGGTACAGATTGAAATCTGGATCGAAGCATTCCAAGTGTCCTTATCTAATAGATGCAAAATGTTTCAGAAGATAATTAACAGAAAAGGATAATAGCTATATGAACTTAGTATTATCATTATCACAAAAAAAATGTCAAATCAAAAGAAGATCATGTAAAGATGGGTTTTATGAGATAGCTTATTATCGAATACTGCAACTTTTTTGCGGTGGATATGAGGCCTTATTTGGATAAACAACTTAATTATGCCCTTATAGCATAAGCGCTTATCATATAACTGTTTATGTATATTGTTATAGCAATAGATAAAGTCAAACTATTTTCATTTAAGCTATAAGTTGTTTTCATAAGCTATCCATCCGACAACTTAATTAAGCACTTACAGCATAAGCGCTTATCATATAACTATTTATGTATATAGCAATAGATAAAGTCAAACTATTTCTTTTAAGCTATAAGTTGTTTTCGTAAGCTATCCTGGAGAGCTAATGAAAATAAACTGAAAACAATCTATGGACATGTCATAAGCTGTTTCCATAAGCTCTCCCAAAAAAACTCACAAGTGTTTATGACCGTAGATAAGCTCAAATAAGTTAATCCAAATAGACCCTAAATCCCATCCATAAGAAAAGTGGAAATTACAAGGGTTTAATGTAACCTATTGCAATAGATTAGCTACATACCTCACCCAAATGGCTGAAGGCTCCAATAATCCCACCAAATAAAGTGGCATAAATGGCATACCATATTTGAGTATCCATAAAATAAACCTATATTAAAGAAACATTTAAGAATGGAATGAATTAAATCACAAAAATGTGAAAAGCGAAAACAAGGTAAAGTTTGTCAATCCAAATTCCTGTTCGACTAAACTCACCAGGATAATTGGAGCCCATATTGAAATGACAACACTTAAATTGTGAATATCTGTAACATTTACAGAATGTGAGTTGAAGCTATAGATATAAGTTGATATCATAATATGTATAGATAGTGAAAAGGGTCATTAAATGTTACCATTTTCCGGAAAGACTTCATGCCACTGATAGTTATCGATATGCATTCGCATGATTAATTTTGTTGGTTCAACCAGGGGTGATATCTATTGAAAGTTTAGTTTAGTATCAGCAAAACAAACATGGTTGCATACAACGATAGCACAGGAATAAAGAAAATACATGAAACATGGTTGCAAGAATTCAACAATTCATTAGTGTGGAATTGATTCCTTGATGTTTTTATTTTCTGCACAAACTTATAGTTGAGAGAGAGAGAGGCATAGAGATAATACCTCCACATAGTAACTGAATGCTAGCTTGCTAATTAGAAGCATGATCCAAAAGAGGGTGTACCTGCCAAAATAAAATGCACGTTATATCCGAAATAATATATAGAGGAACTTTTTTTTTTTGACATAAGATATATAAAGAGGAACTTAATAATAGAAGCAGAATATATGCGCCCAAAAATCAATAGCCAATCTTTATCTGATCTAACTCGGTAAAAGTATCCAAATTGCCCAGTTGTCTATAAATTTCATTGGTCAAACGGTTCATATATAATATGATGAAAAGTTGAACAAGTAGTACGATAGATATATTCTTAAGTACACATTTAACCAAGAAAATAAGTACATGTTTGAATTAGCTTAACTTTTTGGGTTGAAGTAACATTTCTACATCAGCTTCCTATGAAAGCTTTTGAAGAAAAACAACAATTTCCTTTTTACATAGGGTTCCCAAACATACTATAAATTATGTTTTTTAATGTTTAGGGGACTAAAACAAACAAGAATATTTTTAAGGATTAAAATTAGAGTAGGTGATATTACAAGGTCTAAAAATTATTCAAGCCTAGTAAGTTATAAATTTTTAATACAACCAAAAGATTTGAAACTTCATGCAGTTGTGCTTTGTAATAATAAAGTCAGTTTTGATAACTTCTCAAATCAGGAAAAGGAAATATTAAAAGAACTGTACCGTAACTAAAAATTTAAATAATAACTTCTTTTATAAGTTGAAATTAACTTCTATATGTCAATATTTTGAGAAGCTTTCTCATATAACCTCTTCATTAACACCTAGAAACTTATAAGCACTTTTTCATATGTGAAGAACTATAAACTTATTTTAATTAAGAAGTGCCAGTAAGCTAAAAGTAATTCAAATTGCGCCATAACCTTTATGAAGAAAATATTTCCCAATCATAAATGGAGCCAATTTAAAGTAAAAGACGGTCAACGACCAAACAGAAGGTTTCTACCTTGGCATTCTCTACCAAAGTCCCTTTCCCCACACTTCTATTTACCATAAAGAATTGGTACTAAAAGGAATTTGCTAAGAATTTATCACTTACTTAAGCAGTGAAAACATGCCCTCGTGCATTCCCCGACCAACATACAACTTCGGCTGCAATATAAGTCAAAATTAGATAAACACCCAAACTATATTTCGATTAGATAGATATACAATGCTCAATAAACCAAACACCTGAATAAAGGTAAAATAATTCATGAGGTGTCAACTCAGTGGTTAGACTTGGCTTTATAACTTCAAGGGACGGAGTTCAAATCCCCTCAAATACAGTTGTAAAATGGTTCATTTTTTTTATTAATCAAAGTGACACAAATGGTCATCTTACAACTGTCCCCGAGGGGATTTGAACTCGGTACCTCAACCTCAAGTATGTCGTTAGTGTAACTTTAATTTAATAAAGAATAAAGGTAAAATAGTCAAAAAAACATAAATGCTTGTATTTCTTACCTGAGCCCACCACATTAAAAGGGTAATAATTCGCATGTTTGAGCGCTCCAATGTTCTCCGCAGAGGTGGAAGGAAAAATAGCATTGCAGCCACAATGTTTGGTATCATATATAATGCAACAACATAGGTATAGAGATACTGGGAGCCCCAATCTCCAGCCCAATGTGTGACAAATTGTATAAGCCCGGTTGGATTCTGCAGAGAACTACTATAACATACTGGCAAAACAACAACCCAAACCGCTGCTGCCACAAACTTCAGAAAATACCGAAGCAATTGAGTACATTTCATATTCCCCAATGCATTCCAGACAAGAATAATATCAATAGTTACTGCAAATAGACAACACGAGAAAAAAAGTTAAAAAAAATGTAAACAGAAATTACACTTGATGCTACATAAAGAATAAAGCTACCTACATTTTTGTAAAAAAATAAGTTTTGTTTTTCAAGGAACTTAACTTCCAAAAGAAAAGAGAAGTATTCTTTAAATAAGTATTCTTTCTATTATGAGATTTGGATCGGCACACAAAGAAAAAGAGATTAATTTTGATACACTATCATTGTAAAACTTTTTACACTGTCAACTATGATAGATATGATTAAAGTCAAATTAGGTAAGTCAAAAGAAGTTTACAAATACAGTCATGGAGACAGAAGGAACTAAAGTCAATAGTGAGCACACAGAGTGGTTACAATTTGCATGGACAAATAAGAAGACTTATGGTGTCTACAGTTTCTTGGTCTGCAAGAAAGAATAACCCTTTTCCTATGGATATTCAATATTCAATAAAGAATATTTTATCCTCCAGTATTTCTTTCACTCTTTTAAATAACCTTCTTTCGACAAAACTAAATACAAAAAAAAACAAAGTGAAGTTCTTTTGAGTACCTTGAAGAAAATTGAGAAAAGCGTATGTAATAAATATAGTAGAAACATTTCTGAAGACATTGGCATCAGTAAGCACACCAATAGGTCCTAAGGGACTCCAAGCAATTATAATCATTGCCTGTAAGGAAAAAAGATGGTCATACATGAAAGAAAATTTGCACAGTGAAATCTCAAGGCTTAACCATATGCAAAGGTATTTGGGTAAAACCGGCAAAAAAATATATACCGCAGGTACATATATTTAATGTTACCTGTAAAGCCAATATGAAAAAAATCCACATTCGATCAAAACTCCTATACAGATGCAAAAATGTACGAACTTCAACAAAATTTGTTTTGGGCTTCTTCTTCCCAGCTCCGGTGCTGGCTTGGCCCCGGCCCTGCCATTTACATTTGTACTTCAAAATAAAGGTCTCTAACAAAGTAATGTGGGTACATATGATCAGTGCAAGATTTAATTTTCCTTATTACCAAGCCAACTGAAACAAATTTGTAGAAACTGATCCAAGAAACTAGAACAAACCTAATGCTTCCCAAAATTACCAAAAAGTTTAATCCAGTTGAATCACACAACCATGTCAATTTATGTATTACCGTCACTTGTTAGAAATATAAAAGCATTTCAATGCCTAAAACTAGCAATTTAACTTTTAGGAGAGTAGGTTCTTAAAATTTTTAATAAAATTAAAAAATATTATTTGCTATAGCATTGGCACTTCAAGCTCACCGTTGAAGGTTTATTCTTGCTATAGCATTTTTGTTTTAGCATATCTTCCAAACGGAAATAATTTGAATTCCAGATTACCAAGACCCTTTTCCCCGGTAACTGGAGAGTTAGGAACAAAAAAATATCTTCCAGACAGAATGTACAAGTCAATAAAATTATTCTTTGATAAAAAATTACTTGATACATTAGCATCGGAGTATAAAAAGGTAGCATTTAATAATTAACATGGGACGAGACATTATTTAAACATGAAGAATAAAGTACATGATATGCTCACACAAAACATATCAATATTCATTATTTTAAACTATATCCGATACCTGTGTATTGCGAGTGAAGTATTTGGCAGTTGAAAAGTCACACACACAAACAGAATGTAATAGAAAAGAGAATGAAAAAATAGAGATGGACCTGATTTTCTGTTTGTGTCTCATCTTTATGCCTAAAAAAATCTGAGTTGAGATTCATCGGCCAATCTAGCTTAAAACATTTGTCCGACCTGGAAAAGGACAGATTCGAGCTTCTTGTGATCCCGTATATTAAAGTAGTTTTTAGCAATGCTTTGAGTGTTTTCATTATTATGATATAAGTAAAAGATTAGTGAAAGATTTACCAAAAATATTCATTAAGATCATCATAATTTCTCCACTTGGCATGACTGAGCTTGCCTTTGTTACTTCTCTTTGCTTCCTTTGTCAACCAAATACAGAAAATGAGTTTAAGTAACACATTTGAAATTAAGACAAAACAAAAAACAAAACACTAATGAATTATTAATGTAGCATACTTACCTTCATTACAACATCATATAGAGGTGTTATAACTTCCCTCAGAAAGTGTTCATCATCGCGTGTTACTATTTTGTATGCATCCCCACTCACTTTATCGACGTTGTTAAATAAAATCCCAAAGACATCTTTGCACATCTTTTGGAGTAAAGGAAAAGAGTTATCAATAAGTATCTAATATGCATCTCAACTTATTATTGGTTTCTTTTTAACACTTTTATTACGTTGTTCTTCCAAAAGACGAAGTTGAAATTGAAAAGGTTCATAACTACTCAGATATGATCAACGTTATCAGGCAAAATAGTTACTACTATGAAAAGTAGAAAGAATGATGTTTGAAGCAGTTATGGTATACTTACATGATGGAAAATATAGCAAAGGCATTCAGGCATAAAGCGAAGATTTGAAGCTTCTCCCCAAATTAGAAGATAAAGTGCAATGTATATCAGTTCTAATTGTTGTCTGTCGTGATCATCTACATACCTAGAGTTAAAAAAAATTGCATTTACAGAAATGAATCAAACAGCTTTTTTTATAAGATAACCTTTGTCCAAAGTGTAATATAGGATACACACATTCACTTCTATTATCTCAGAGTAAAGCATTGAAGTACCTAATATGTGATTTACAACGCACATAATGACACCATGACTCGTAATTTTTGAAAGTTGTAGCCATCAATTTCTCTACAGTTTCTTCACGGATCTGCAACAAACTTCTTTTCAGTTCTCACTTTGATAAGTAGAAGTATAATTACAAAATTTATATTCTTCATTACCCCGTTCATTAAATATTAAAAAAATATACATACAAAAACAGAAGTTTTTTCAGGAAATAATAATTTACCTCAAGAGATGAAGACCTATTCCTTACATCCATGTTGGCAAGTAATAATATAAGATGCTCCCTTTGATTTGCCACATTTCCTTTCTTTGTATTCCAAAAAACACGAAAACATTAAA
The DNA here is from genome assembly GCA_037974755.1 of Cicer yamashitae. Classification (NCBI taxonomy): domain Eukaryota; kingdom Viridiplantae; phylum Streptophyta; class Magnoliopsida; order Fabales; family Fabaceae; genus Cicer; species Cicer yamashitae. Next base: position 34,156,557 of record JBBPBQ010000001.1, on the reverse strand, counting down.
TTGGATTATTCACCGGTAATGTACACGACAATTACATATAACTATATTTTCCTTCTTAAATGTTATCTGTTTCTGACTATTAGACTATCATCCATCATGTATCATCAAAACTAGGATTTCTACATGTCTTCTTTGCATGCAACCAAACCACGACTAAAGAGACTCTATCATCTTTTCCACAATAGATGTTACCCCTACTACCTCTTTAATGCTTTCATTCTTAACCCTATCTTGTCTTTTGTGTCCTTCGTAAAATTTTCATCATAACTTTTTGTATGCCATACTAGCATCACTAATATTGACATACCATTTATGCTATAGAATAAGTAAAATTTCTTGAAACCGAGGAATATTCAAGTCAAAGGGCAACTTCCAATCATAAGGGAAAACCGAACATAAAAGAGAAATGTTGGTTACCTGAAACCCAAAGATTGAGGCAATCCAATCAAGTATATCATTCACATTTTTAACCCTCTCCATAGGCATTGTAGAATCATCATTATCAGGTCTTGAATGAATGATAGGCATTGGAAGATTATCCACCTTACTTAAAGCAGCAATTGCGGCTTTGATCTATTAATTCAAAGAAAAGAGAAAAACAAAAGCAGATTACAAAGTTAAATTTTAGGAAGATAATATCATTAGGAGAAGCAAAACAGACAATGCATGTATCCTAAACATACAAACCTCGGGAAGTTCCATGATTACCGGTCTAGCACCAACAGCATATAACGGAAGGATATTATAATGCTCATATTGTCCCCTCTTATTCTCGACATCAGCCGCGTATCTTTTTGTCTGGCCAAAAAATAACATTCAAAGTACATGTCTCCACTATGTTTAGAAGTATTGCAAAAATTTATGTGATGGTAACATTAATCAAGCAAAACATACCTTGTCTTCAATACTATGTGAATTTACCAAAGTCTTCAATACTTCGTACAACACAGTGGCAATCTTAACATTATTAACCATTTCCTCCCTTCAAGAGCAACATCAGAAGAATAAGACAATGTAAAATCACATGATTCACACAACCTGCAAGAGCATTTTTAAGATCAAGCCTTACGGTTTTTTAGTAAATTCACCACCCCGGATTCTCGTCTCATAGAAAGTTTGGTAGTATGCCTGAAGCTCCTTGGCATCACTTCTTTGAGTATGTCGTTCTGTAAGCTCCCCTTCCTGCAACGACGAATTTTATTATATCAATGACTAGAGCCTTTTTTTCTTGTAGCAATTAAGAAATGAATGGTGTTCTTGTTCATAAATTATCAATCTATAGCCCTATCATAATTGCTTTTCAAATTACTATGAATATCAAGCTGAGATTTATATTCAAGATATGAATCCACAAGACACTCATCATTACCACCTTGAAAACATTAAAGAATTGCAAGAAATTAAAATTAGCCAGTGTACCTTTTCGAGCTTGTGCAATAGGTAAGTCTTGAATTGACGAACACCACGCCCACTTGATGTTGGATCCATTGTATGAGCCTTCTCAAATGCGTGAAAGCGACCTGATTAAACAAAGAAAACTCATTCGAATTATATACGCTTCTGCAAGTGTATAACTTAACAACACCTTATATTCTCTTATCTCCTAAGAGAGACTTTGTCGCATTCCGTCCTTGATTACTATCCCTATTCTTTTGAGTTGGTTGTCTACAACAAATGAGGCATTACACCCTTCCATTTTGAAAACACATTGATGCACCACTCTTTTGTAACCTTTACATTTCTAAGAAGCTTAAGTAGTGGTAATCTTTAACTTGTTTTCAAATTTTGCAGGGTACTCCTAAATGTTTGGTACTCAGTTTCATGATGATATATTTCAGCTACTTCTTTAGTATCTTGTTCAACCACTTGATTTTTTATAAGCATGATATCTAATCCTCCTCTTCTAATCTTTTTCCCCCTCATAAAATATTTCTTCTTTTGTCTTCCACCCCAAAACAACTATAATCATGCAATAACATGTGAAACCAATTTTAGATTTCAAGTGTTTTCTCATTGGTCTAGCTTAGATTTTCACAACTCTTAATTAGAATATCCAAGCCCTAACTACAATCCAATTTAATCTTTTAAAAAATAAAAATTAAACATATTAGCCAAGGAAATCCATATAGTATATAACTGGACTGGGTTTGATTGCAAATAACCCTCACCCCTCCTCTATTTTACCTTTACTTCCATACTCACCAAACTCATAAATATAATTAAACAAAAAAAAAAAACATAAAAGGACAAAAACAATTGAAAAAAGTACTCACAAAGATATGCAACTCTAGGATTCTCTCCTTCAATCTCAATAGCAGCTCTAAGAATTGGCACAAGAACAGCAAGTGAAGAAGGAACAATCTCACTATCCATAATATTCTCTTCATTTGGCAACTCAACAGTCCTTGTAGGTGCCCTTATCATCCTCTTTGATGGTTGTCTAGATATCTCAAAAGGACCCTTTGTTCCACTAGTACTAGCCATGTCTCTGCCACAACCACCACCACCACTAACAACAACAACGACGGCACCAAAACCAATGCAAGGTTGATAAAGTTTCTTCCTTTCTCAATATTGGGTATGACCCAGAAAGCAAAACAGCATTTGTTGTTTGAGTGAAGAGTGAGGGAAGGTAAAGTTGTCATCTTTTTGAAATGGGGTTGAAGAAATAGCCAAAAAGATTGATACTTTGATTGAGAGAGAGGTTTTGGAATTGCTCTGAGAGCAAGGAAAAGAAAAACAATTGAATAAAGAAAAAGAAAGGAACAGAGAGAGTGGTGGAAGTGCTTTTTTTCTTTATGGTGGATAAACAAAGGAACATACAAGGGATTAAGGAACACAATCACACATAATACTGCTTTTTTTATTTTTACTTTTTTGATGAAAAGTTTGGTCTTTGGAATTGGAAATGCAATTGACGAATTGGTGATGATCCTTACATGCAAAGGAAGCTGAAGTGCTTTGGAGTTTGGAGTTGCTGTCAATCATTGTTGTTTGAGGAGAGCACGTGGAAAGTGAAAAAGTTTTTGCAGATAGGAATGTATTGGAACAAAATCTGGGAAACATAAAATGATGTCATTTAAAATTTTCTTGTTTTTTTATTTTTAAATTTTATGATAATTTTATTTATTAATAAAGAGGTAAAAAACTTTTGAAGTGAATAATTATTCATATTTTCAAAATATAAAAAATATGTAAAAAAAATGTTTTCATTATTTCCAAAATAGATCTTCATTTAATAACATTTCATCTTATTTTTATGACAATAATTTACTTCAAGAATCGCTCATGAAAGTAAAATGAATACACATTTTAGTAAATGAAAACTAGAAACATTTTCACATAGTAAAAAACCCCTTAAGTAAGAACTAATAGCCCATATAGTTCAATACTTTGTTCACACCTTTTTGTGACTTGGTTGGTTTATGTCAAGAATCTACCTCTTGTTATTTTTTAGCACATGCAAACAGCAATTACGTTTTATAGGGCTACTACGTTTTCTAGGATTGAAAAGATCACAAAAATCTCTTATGGAAACATTGATGTAATTAAACTTTTCAAAATTAGGTGACTCCTAAAGCATGGCTGTTTCTCAAGTCTACTTTTACACCAATCTTTGACCAAAAGAACCATAAAAAGATAGGTCTTTTTTCAAAAGACATTGCTGAAGAGATTCAAAAAAAAAATAGATGTAGTTGAGGTCAAGGGTGGGAAGAAAAGGAAACAAGTTCTCATTGAGGTTGCTGAGAAACCTAGAGTAATAAAGAGCAAGGTTTCTCCCACAAGTTTTTCCTATGATAGATTGGCTCATGTGCCTTCTCATGATGATGTTTCAGTCATAACAAAAGAAGACAACAAGGAAGTTATCAACGAATACTTAAAAACTATATTGTTGGAAATCAGTGCAGGAGGTTATGATGTTACACCTTTGTCTATTCTTCCTTTGCCTCATCCCATCACTTATAGACTCAAGGAAAGAAAGAGGAAAATAAGTCATTTAAAAAAAAAAAGAGGAAATTGGTCAAAGCAGCAAAAACTACTCATTTGAATAAATAGAAGGTAATATATGCATTTATTTGAATTTTTGAATTTGTTTATAATTCTACTCCTAATTATTTACCAACTACATCCTCTAATCCTCTTTCACCCAAACGAACTTCTTTTTCTAACTATGAATCATCTAATGATGATAATCATTTGGCCTTTACCAGAAAATAACCAACCCCCATCCTTAAACTCAAAACTAATTATGAGTTACAACTTGAATCAGAATCACAACCACAAGGTCAACCAACACCTCAACCATCCATCGTCCTATTATAAAACCTTAACCTAGGAACACAAACACAACTTGCATGGTGCAATCAACCACAACTTGATCTAAACATCACCACCATTGAACCTGACACTGATGATGAGTCTATAATGGCTTCTCAACTAGCCACATATGATCTAAACTCTTTAAAATTTGAATCATCTGATTCACTTTCACTTCTCCCTCAAAGCCACCACACCACTCATCTCTTAAACTACTCTCCCCACCTTCATCACCTTACCCTAATCCTAACTTTGTCATTATACCATATATACCTATTTTCCCAACTTCACTTGATGACCTTAAGTTGAAGGTTAAACATTTCAGAAATAAAAATATGATGTGTTTATGCTCTAATGAAGTTTCTCTTCAGTACAATGAATTTTTTATGTTTATGATCAACTAGGTCAAAGAGAACAAAGCTTTTGGAAGAAAGATAACAACGAACAACATGATATAATTATAAAAGACTACTTAAGCTTAATTCATCTACTTTATCGAGCATAAGAAAGAGCTAGAGATAGTAAAAAGATGATATGTGTTGCTGACTCTATTTGGAAAAGACCATAACCAAAGGATAACACTCCTTCTGTTGAGTGGATTAAGGAACCACTTCCAGTTTCTCTTTCCATTCAAATTGAGATTTTCTGAGGTTTCATCTCTTGCAAAGGAATTATCTCAGTTTGTCTTTGTTTGTTCTCCGTCGTTTGATAATTGTGTTTGCCTATACATTTCGTTGTGCAAGACTTTCAGAAAGTGAATTGGTCACTGAAGATGATTTCGTCATTAGGAAGGAATCATAATTAGAGATCACAATGGAAGATATGATTTGTATAACCTCTCATTGAGATTAAATTATCTAGTAAATCAACAGAGAACAAAATGAATATCTTCTCTCTGAGAAAGATACTTAGATTGATAATTTAAGCTTGTCTTGTATATCCTATCATAAAGTTATCAAAGAATTGTGGGTTAGACACAATCAAATTGTGTAAAATGCCCATTAATGGCAAAAAAAGGTTTTCTCAAAATGTTTAGGTTTACGGGTGCGTAAGTTTGTTTTTGAGTGACTGTTAAGCCTTAAGAGTCTAGAAAATGATACTCGAAGAAATAACACACGTGTAGGGCCTAAAGAGGCCCGAAGAAAAAATTCTTGGGCTTGAATAGACATAAAAAAAACTTGTTAAGCCAAGAATCCTCAAATCTTCGAGAGGCAGAGTAAAAAATCCTCAAAGTCTGAAGAGACAAAGTAAGAAACTCTCAAAGCATGGAGATGTATAGTAAAGACTCCTCAAAGCGTGGAGAGATAGAGTACATAATACTCAGGTCTGAAGAGGCGTAAAGACTTATATACTATTTAGATAATAGTGGAATAGTCCTTTTTAAGTTAAAAAGTAAATCTCTTGGTAGGAGGAGATCAATGTGTGTTTCCCTTTTTTCTATCTCTTTACTTTTATATAAATTTATTATTAATATTTATAAAAAAAATAAATTATAAATTTCCCAACAAATATACTGAGAAAAAAAAAAGGTTATATACATTATTAGGTCACTTTTGAATTTAATGTTATTTAGTTTAATTTAACTTTTCTTTTTTTAAAATTATTTTATACAACCGTTTTTTTTTTCTTATAAAAAAAATACAATTTTTTTTTTTTAACGTAGCCGGTTCTTTTTAAACTTATTTGTTACTTAGCAACAACTTTCTCATTCATTCAATTTTTTAGACAACTCACTTATTATTTACATTCATTCCCTCTCTGTATGGATTTTATATATTGCAATATATTTTATAAAGTTTATTTTAGTAGTTTTTTTTTTAAATGTAGTTTTGTGAATCGGTTCTCTACATATTATTGGCAGTTTTAATATTTTTAATAAATTAAATTATAAATGTGAATGTAACCTAAAACAAACTATTTATTTATTTTATACTGAAAAACAAATTATAAATGTGAAAGAAAATTATAAGAAAATTAATCTTAATATCTAATATATATCTATACAATATATCATAACAAGGCTTTAGGATATATTTTACAATTTTTTAGTTAAAAAAATATAATTACAATATTCAAATTTATGTTAATATTTTATTTATTTATTTCTGTCTTTCTTCTTTTTTATTGAAAAATAATTAAAATGTTTTAATGTGATATTATTCCCCACGCCCGTACATTTATCTATTTTTTCTTTTATATACCCTCCAATAATGTTCAATTTATAGTAGTGGTAACCTTTTAAGAAAATATTGATGACCGAGAGAAATTAATTGCTATAGTGAATTGATTTCTTATAGAAATCAATTGCAGTATTACGAGATGATGAACAAAGAAGTGAGGTAGAGAGTTGAATTGCCATAAAAAATTAAAGAGGTTTGAAAAAACAAATGAGAAAGGGAATGAAAAAAAATTCAGAAGTGGTGAAAAGAAAATCTAAAGAAAGAGAGATGTAATTGTTGCCGTAAAAAGAGATAAAAATTAATAAGCATAAAAAGTGATAGTAATATGGGAGAGAAAGAAATGGGTGCGGACAATAATATCACATTAAAACATTTGTAATTATTTTAAAAAAAGAAAGAAAGACAGAATAAATAATCTATACAAATAAATAAATAACTTAAACAAATATTAACATAAGATCTTCTAGCAGCCATCATCAGAAATTTTTATCATATGCTTCCAACCTCCATCAGAGTTTCATTTTTTTATAGAACCATTAGTTTCTTTTATCATACTAAACCTTAAAAGTACCAACAAAAAGTATTTTATAACAAAGTAAAACATATATATATATATATATATAACATTGTTGCCCAAAAATAAACATATATATGCAGAGAACAAAATCAAACTTTCATTGTGTGATTAGTAAAGGTAACTGTCATAGTAACTAATATTTTTTTACAAAATGTAATAAAATATAGGTATAAATATCATTTTATTTGTTGCAATTACAACGTTTTCGTCTTTTTAATCTACTAATAAGTTGATATTTAAAAACAACTTGTTTTTTAATTTGTAAGAACCAAAATAAATAAAAAAATTTACGTAATTAAAACCAAAAAACGTAATAATTACCGAAACTAAAATCATATTTAAACTTAAAATATAATATAAGTAATACACCTGTTTTTACTTTAACACTTAAAATCATCCTTGAGATTTAGATAGTTCCTTCAAAGTATTAGCAATATTTTCCTCAGATGTTTCATTAATAGATGCAACAAGAGGGCTCTCATCTGGTACAACATCACCTCTTTGGTAGCTTCCTGGACCTCTAAGTTTTTCTTCTGAACCTTTAGACACCACACCTTTCATGATTATTGTTTTGTGTGTTCCAGAAATCAATTCCTCATAATCAGTGTCCCCAGTTTCTCCAAGAATTACATACATGTTTGCAACATTCAGTCTCCAACGGACAAAGAGATACCTAATATATGTAAATAGTTAATTGTCAACAAAGTATTTTTTGCAATTATAAAACCATAACAAGATACCAACATTAGGTTCGTCTGAGTGAAACTGGACTCAGATTCTTTAAGTAAAGTCTTGGATTCAAGACTTGTGATTGGAAAAACATTGATGGAAAGAGGGACTCCACCAAAGGTGGCTATCCAAATTCTTCGGCTGAGATTAGTCATTGGTGGATACTTTACATGAATAATATGGTTATAAAAAAAAATACTAAACTAAAGACCCAATTACTTGTGAAAACATTTTCTAATTTTAATTTTTAAAATTTTGTTAATTTATTTGTTAAAAAAAGAGATAAGAGACTTCTGAAATGAACTATTGTCTTCATTTTCGGAAACAACGAAAATGTCAAAAAATCTATTTTTATTATTTTCAGAAATGCATTATTCCTAATTAGCAATTGATCTTCTCTTCATTACAATAGTTCACTTCAAAACTCACTTATCTTTTTATTAGTAAGTTAAACTTAACGAATTTTAGAAAATGAAAACCAGCTACTCTGCTTGGTTTCTACCATACTCAATATGAAATTGAGAAGTATGAAATGTTATATCATTGCTTAATACAAACTATTCAGATTCTTGTCAAATTGAAACCACTGATCAAATGTGATATGTCATAATAAAGTAAATATTCTATTTTTTACTTTAATAAGAATAAACTACATTTTAGACAGAGGTTTCAATGATTGAGAATACAGACCCTGATTTTAAAAAAGAAACAACTGCATTAGAATATTTTCATTTTTCAAGAGTCCTTATAGCTGGTACTTCTAAAGGATTAAAAGTAGAGTTCTACAAAACTCTCTTGAGTCATAACATGTATGCTATCATCAGAACCTTCATTTTTTAGAAAGTATTGAATTAAGTTCTTATAAAAAATTTCTTTAGATTTTATGACCAATAGTTACCTACCTGAGTGCCTGTGCTCTAGATGCAAGGAGTGGAATAACTTGCATATATGATGTCCCCCTGCAGTACATCAGATGACATCGTAGGCCTCGCATCCTAAGCTTCTGCCTCAAGTCATCAACTCTCTTTGTCTGCAAATTGACACAACTTAGACATGAGACACGACATTGATACTGATACGTCGACACTCCGTAATAATTTGAGAAAATTGAATAATTGAATGTAATCAATCACATATATGTCGGTGCGTGACACTAACATACCATGATCATTTCAATCAATAAACCAAAATAGCCAATATGAAAATACACAAGTAAATTTCATTATGTTACCTTACTAAGATCCTTTACTATGTATGAGATGCAATGTGCATTACTTGATTTCATATCTTCTTGAATAGGGCTGGAAGCATTTTCTTCACCTTCAGCAGTATTCATAAGATGCCAAATAGTCTTCTTTAGACCTTCACATCCCCAACGATAGTCGATATGCGCTTCATAATCCGGATCAGGAGCAAGTTTTCCGTCTTCAGTATAAGCACCAGGATAGTAAAGTTCACTTCCACTACTACAAGTCAAAGCATCAAAATCATTTACTGGAATGTTTGCAGATTTAAGAAACTCAATTGTTTGTAGCATCGGCATAGCAGTTGATAAAGCAAATCCTGAAACTCTTGCAGTTTGAGTGTCTAGTTGAACAGCTTTAATAATTCTTTGCACTATTTGAATCATATTTTTATCAGGAGCTCCATTATCATCATACGAATCGACTGCTATAACGATCAACCTACGCCTTCGTCTCAAAAGAGGATACTTGTCAGCAGGCAGTTCATTCAAACCATCAGAATCTGATTTCTTCATTTTGCTTAGTACCCTCTTAACTTGGTCTTGCATATCAGCTCCACCAGTTGCGCCAGCCAAGTCACCATCGATGGAGAGCCTAAGGGACATGTCCTGCACATCTTTAAGCGAATCATTGAACGACTCGCCAGCAGTCATGTCATCCACTGGAGTACTAGTTTGCCATTGTGGATGCCTCATCCTGCAAGCTGCCACTCGAGTCAAATAAGTGCGACAGTGTTCGGGCCATGAGAATAGGTGTATATTCTTCCAACCATTTTTCCTGCATTCATGCCATAGGTTTTTCTCTGACAACAACTTGAGCAATGCACTAGTAATTGCTTGTTGATCATGAGGGTCCACAAGCAAACCATTATTGAGAGCCTAACACATCAAAAGGAGACATAATCAGAATGAGACTGTTGCATAAGATACCAGGTAAGTGAAAATTTGAGTCTACATTATTACAACAATCTTTGTGACAAAAAGATTGTTGCATTTAAATGTGAATTTTAAGCCCTATTTACTTGGTGAAAACATTTTTTGTTTCATTTTCTGAAATTTATGTTCATTTTAGCTTGCTAAAGAGAAGATAAGAGATTCTTGAAAAGAAGTATTGTGATGTGCAGAAGATGAAATGTGTAACTAGAGATGATGCATTTTCAAAAATATTGAAAACAAATCATTTTCCATTTTCTATCGTTTTTAGAAATGCAGACAATTACTTGTTAATCAGGGAATGATTTGTTTCCTAAATTGTATATATCTACCTTTCCTTGTTAGGCTAAACAAATCAGAAAAAATATTTGATAACGAAAATAGAAAATGTTTTCACATAATAAACAAACCCTTATGATTTTCAATCTTATCTGAGAAAATAGTTTGACACATGCAGGAAGGTCATTGCATGGACCATGTAACTAATATAAAATGTAAATTCTTAATTTACCCTATGAATGTCGACAGGTCCTCCATTTTTAGTGGCCACCATTGGAAGGCCATGTGCTGCTGCCTGAATGAGCATGAACAAATTCAGACTAGAAAAAAGGGCTCACTTGAAACATTAAAATGAGATCAATATAATCCAAGTAGCTAATTAGTTAAAACCTACCTCAATTAAAGTAAGACCAAAAGGCTCTACTAAAGCAGGATTTATGAAAACACCCTGAAAGAAATTTCAAATTATTAGCTCTTCATAGTAATTAAAGTATAAGAATCTGTTTTCGTCTTAACCCTCCGCTTCCCCAAAGAAAAAAACTTTGGTAATCTGAAGTTCGATTAGGAAGTACGAAAAATCTAACTAATTATTGTTTCAGTCAGGATTTAAATCCGGATTCATCTAAACGATTTGTCTTTCACTTATTAATCACTTAAACCAAACCACTTAGTTAAAGTACAAGAATCTAGTTCTATGATAAAGTAAGCTAGTAGAAAACTTGGATATACCTTTGTTTTTGCCGATAATCGGTATATGTCTGGAACATCAGACTGCTTGTGATGTTTAGGGTATGCCACTTGCCCATAGAGATCATACTTATCAATCAACTTCAATACTGTTACAAGCACACTAGCATTCCCAGAAGACATCTCATCTATGTCATCTCTATTTCCCATTATCAGCATCTGTTTGAAAACATATTAGTTATGAAACATAAACATAGACACAAACACCGATACCAGACACGACATTTACACAATAATTTGAGAAAATGAAAAATTGAATGTAATCAGATGTATCAGTGTCGTTGGTGTCCAACACTAGCAAGTGTCAGACACCACACGTTGATTAAAAGTGTTAGTTGCGTGTCAGTGCTGGATAGCATATTTTAGTTCTCCTTCTACAAATACTAATTAAAGAATAGATTCCATTGAGAGGAGGAGAGTTGAATTATGTCAACTTACAAGGTTAGCAAGTTCTCTTAAGGGACGACTTTCTCCAAATGCTTTTAAAAGAGTGGTTAAATTCTTCTTTGGATCTGGCCTTGATAAAGCCAAGATCACAGGTTTGTGAGGATTTGTAAAGAAACGCATAACCTGCACAAAGTTTATAAGTTGCAAGCCAATAATAACAATAATTAATATGCAACATATTAGTTACTCACTTCTGACCAAATTGTAGGCACTGCTTTTGGAGAAGACCCTTCAACACCACCACCAGTAAGTTGAGCAAGCTCTCCATCAACATCAGGACAATCTTCTTGTATCACAACATTGCTAAAGTCCATACCAGGTGGAATAACCTGTGGAAAGTGTACTTCATTGAAAAATGGTCTTATAAAAAGGGACAAAGCTGGTAGAGATGAGTAAACATATTACCGCCATCCTTGGCATGTATCGACCGTGACAATGGACACCACGTCTAGCGCGAGCACGCAATACTTTCTCAAGCTTGACATCAAATCCATCATAAAGTCCCCACTGCTCCTCAATTTCTTGTTTTGTACTAGTGATAACAAGTTCAGCAGCATCCAAAGAAAGTTCTTCTGCTTCAATCCTCCTCATCATCTTATATGTTGAATTGATATCCTCCTTCGATTGGCGTCCTTGTTTAAGAAGTTGTTCGAGTTTGTTTCTTCCGAGTGAATGACCAGTCAGAACCATCGGTACATTCAAAGCGCCCGAAAGAATAGCAGCGCTATCTCCAGCATCTGCATAATGTCCATGAATTACATATGGCCAAACAGGTTGTCCTCCACCAACTTGTTCACCCAATGCTTTTGACATATTAAGAATATGTGTTAATGCTCCATCAACAAATTCTTGAACATAAGGCCAAAGAAGTTCTTTTGGAAGATATTTATCGCGCGGACCGAATGGTATTCTTATTATATATGCACCACTGCTCTCTCCAATGTTATCATCATCGTCGCCCGCAGTTAGCATTTCTGTTGGTTCTCCATAGCTCCAATCAACTTCTGGTGATGAGATTTGGCGCGTAAATAGATCAACTCTATATACTCCTGGCATTTTCGCTAGCGCGCGAGCAAGCTCTACCACATATTTGATCTGATATACATTAATTCAAACTTTTATTTCCATTTCATTAGGAGGGACAGAGAAATTTCAATTAGTAGTACCTGTCCACCAGTGTCGGAATCTCGACCAAGCTCCATGTTTTCTCCTCTAACCAGTCCATGCAAACTGTGAAATAAAAGGACAAGGTTATAGCATTATAGAAACCATGAAATTTTCACACATTTCTTGAGTTTATTTCATCAAGTACTTCATAACATTAGTGATATAAAAAAATGAAACTACATTCAGAAACATAAATGGTTAAATTTTTATATGAATCATGCAGTTTCTTGATTGTACATACTTGACAATGGAATTCCATTTTCTTTTTTCTTGTACTCATTCATAACATTGATCTTCAAACACATCCAAAACTACACCAAGAATATTTCAACAAGGAAAACGTTGAAAGAACAAAATGCCATCATTGTTGGTTTATTATGACAACTAGTGATACTTAGAAAGTGACTCTTTTTTAAGCTGAAAGATTAATAGACATTTTAAGTCTAGAAATCAGAAACATCGGTCAATTTAGTCATTCAAATTTACAAAATAACAATTTTGTCCTTTAAATTAAAGAATGTCAATCAATTTAGTCCCTCAATCAAAATATTTCTTTAATAAACATATATCAAAACCAATAAAAGACATACAAAATATTTCTTTAATAAACATATATCAAAACCAATAAAAGACATACATATGACTTAGCTGCATCAAAACAAGTATATAATTCTTAAAATTTTATGGTGCAAAACTCGAAAAAAATGACTACATTGATTGATATTTTTTAATTTCAATATAAAAGACTAGATTGCTATTTGCAAATTTGAAGGACCAAATAGACGTACTTTACCTATTTACTCTCATTAAAATGCAATTGAAGCAAAACTAAATTATTCTGCTGATCACTTAAAAAAAGAAAAAAATGTAAAACTATATGCCACTACGACAAAATAGTAAACCTAAGGAATTAATGCCATACCTTATGAGGACAATATAAAGCTTCTTTTCCTTTTTATCATCAGACCATACTTCCAAATTAGAAACCTGCCTCTGGAATTTCTTTCTTGGAGTCTCACTTTGCACCATCTCAACAATATTGTCACCTTTCTCTCCTTCTGACAAGTCTTCTGACAAGTCCTCTGTTGCCTCTCTGCGTCCTTGTTCTCTCTCCCATCTTCTGTTCGTCACTCTTTGGACTTCCTCCCATTCCAACTGCACAACAAACCACACAAATGTTATGCATTCATTAATCTTCTTGCATATGATTTAACTCCCTAATGAATGAATACGAAGCATTGAACCAAACACATAGACACCAGATACGAATACTGACACGTCAACATCGATAATAATTTGTGAAAATGAATTGATTGAATGTAACTACATATATGATGTATCGAACACTGACACGTGTCAAACACCCCTTCGATTACTCTTCTTCTTGCATATGATTTAACTCCCAAGTGAATGATACTTCCCTCAAAGTTGTTGGATGAAGAACCATGTATATTCAATGTTTTAAAGCACAAGATTGTTATACACAAGAATAAAGCACATGCACTATCAAGATTAACTAATTTTATATTGACGTCTAACGAAAATTCAATATTTTATCACATTGCTTTAAAATTAATTGTTTGTAGCAAAACTAATTTACAGTGTATATCAATTGAACTCTATTATACACATCACTAAGGATACATCATAGTTTTAAATGGCGATTGCAGTTACACCATAAACTGCAATTTTTGTGTCGCAATCACACAAAACTCCAAAATTTATATTACCATCATATAAAAGTTGCGGACCATAATTTAGAACTATGATATATAGAGAGAGAACCTGCTTCTTCTTTCGTGCAAGGTGCCAAATACGCCAACACATATTCTCCAACCTTGAACTTCTCTCCCTTGTGTTGCGTGTGGCGACAACTTTGATCCAAGTGCGATGTAAATCAGATTCATCAACACTTGCCACCACTTCTTCCACAAAGTACTTTGTTGGATTGAAATGCCCTCCATCTCTAAGTGTCACTTGTGCTGGCTTTTGCTCTTCAATGGCTGATGCACCAGTTGATAGTATAGCCTCTAGATACCCATTTATCCATTCATTTCCAGCCATCACTATACTTTCTCGCTTTTTTCAATCCTCAACAATGTTTTAAATTGCAGGTGCAGCTATGATTTTGATATTGTAGAGAATTACAGTCAAATATAATTGAGTCAAATATAATTGATTTAATGATCTTTGATATCGTAGAGAATTGCAGTAGGATGTGTGACTGATGCAATGTCAATCAAAATTGCCTACAATCTTTGACATCATATAGAATCTCTGTCAAATGTCATTGATACCATAATATTTGATATTGTAGAGAATTGCAGTCAGATGTGACTAAACAAAACCAATTAGTAGGGATGTAGTATTATAGAAATAAAACAAAAGAAGAAAACTTAGAAATTTTAAAATGGAAAAGTGGGTTTGTTTGTGTTTGTTTAAGCAATGCAATGTTCGTTGAGAATAGTGGAAGTGAGGGAAGGTTTCTTGAATGGCAAGGAAGCAATAGAATTGAAAGAATGAGAACGTGTGATGGTAGTTTAAGGTGCTGTTTGTTTGGAGAGAATAAAAATATGTAGAAACGTGTTTTTGTTGTTTTGATTGTGATGCGAAGTAAGTGAAATCATAGTTGGTGTGAAGAGGGAGAGAGTTGTTGTTGCATGGGGAAGAAAGAGGAAAAAGGGTGTTTAGGATTTGATGTGGAAGTGTTCAAAGGAAGCGATATTGGGAGAATTACGAGATTGGAAATGATGAGAGGAGAAGGAGATGGCAAAGGAGAGAGAGCCACGTGGCGTTGAATGGTGGGGCATGCAGATATACACGTGTAATGTAACACTAAACACAAGGAGAGAGAGGGTTCCCTTTTAGCAACCGTTATAGAGTACTAAAAATTTTAAAATAAGAGTTTAATAAAAAAAATAAAATAGTGACCTTTATATTATTAACAATAATATTTTATTATATTTTTTAAATTCCATTTTTTTAATTTCTCGATATAAAAAGTATTTTAATTAAATATTCAATGGTGTATTTTTTTATTATTGTAAAGTTTTTTATTTGTTGTACTAATTAAATATTTTATTATTTTGAAGTTTAAGTCACTACGCCAAAAATTGTATTTTATAGCGCTTATTAAATAAAAACGCTGTTGTATAATATTTTAAAATTAACGGAGGATACAACAGCGCTTTTTTGACAAGCGCTTTAAAAAAAACGCTGTTGTAGGGTCACAAAACGCTTGCACATAATGTTTACGACCCTTTTACATCGCTTCTGAAAAGCGCTGTAAAATACAAGCGCTGTAAAATACAAGCGCTTTCACATAATAAAAGGACCTATTAGAGCGTTTTTTATACAAACGCTGTAAAATCACTATTACATAGGGTCTTTTAAAGCGCTTTTTATAAAAGCGCTGTAATAGGGTCTAAAAAATTTAGGGCCTTTTAAAGCGCTTTTTAAAAAAAACGCTGTCATAGGGTATTTCTAATTTTTTAAGTATATACACATGTAAGTGGTTTTCTTTGCTTTTTTTTTTTCTTTTAAAACTTAGGATTTTCTAAATCACTATTTCCACATAGAAATTTTCCTTTCTCTCTATGGTATTCTAAATCTGAAAACCTCTTCTTCTCCACCACCAATTCCATTACTCCATCCCTCATTTCTCTTCCAACTCCAACAACAACAACAACTTTGAAGAAGATTCTTCCATCACGACGAATAGGGTTATTGAAGACGACAACAACGACCTTGAAGAAGATTCTTCCGCCACGACGAAGACAATTATTTCGCCACTTCCAAACCCCACACCACCGCCATCGTCCATCAACCTCACCCCCTCGAGAATTATTGGACCTTCTGGTTCGATAATCCTTCCGCCAAATTCAAACAAGCTGCTTGGAGTAGTTCTATTCGACCCATCTACACTTTCGCCACTGTTGAAGAGTTTTGGAGGTAAAATTTCAATCTTTTAATTTTAGGGTTCCATTAAAAAAACGCTTTTTTTTTATTGTTTCTTGAATATTTCTTGTTTGTGAAATTTTATTCTTTGTTAATTTTGAATCTGGTGGTGGAAACCATTTTTGTTAATTTTTTGTTTTTTGAAACCATTTTTGTTAATTTTGAATACTTCTTGTCATTAAAAAAAACCCTAAATGGGAGGACCCCATTTGTTCTAATGGTGGAAAATGGACTGTGACTTTTCCGAAGGGAAAGTCTGATACTACTTGGTTGTATACGGTATGATTTTGAATCTGTTATGAGGTTATTGAATTTGGATTATTCTCTTTGTTATAAACAAAAAAAAAAATGATTTTTGTGTGTTTGTGTTCTTGATGTATTAAGCTATTGGCAATGATTGGAGAACAATTTGATCATAGAGATGAAATCTGTGGAGCAGTTGTGAATGTTAGGAATAGGCAGGAGAAAATTTCTATTTGGACTAAGAATGCTTCAAATGAAGCTGCTCATGTAATTTTTTTTTTATCCTATATTCTTTCAATTTTTTAGTTTCTCAATTCTTATATAGGTATTCTATATGTAAACTAGAATAATCATAACAATAAAGATAAACTAAAAAAAAAAGTCTATAATAATCATTCACTAATACTTACTTGCAGAAGATCTCCTATGTTGACAACAAGAGCTCAATGGACAGGAGGAATATTAAACCATTTATTCTCATGAAGAACTTGAAGACCACCAATTTGGTCTTGTTAAAGATAGTATAACATCCTGTTAGTATCTCTGAACTTGATACACAATGGCAAAACCAAATAAAAGACTTTGTATTATTACTGATTTAATAAAACAGTTATATGAAAACCAATACTTTATCATCTATCTTCTAGTATTATTTGTACCTGTGGTTTTATTGGTTCTATTCTTGTAAGGATTGTTTCAATCTTAGTTTAATAGCTTGTTATGTGTGTGATTAGTTCTCTATTAACAGCACCCATATAGCATTTTAAAATATTAGTTAATTTTCTTGTGAAAAAATCATATTAGACAATTTCTTTATCTAATATAGCTATACAAATTATTTTATTATAATATTTAATTTATGTCTCTTATGTTTTTTATTTTATAAATTAATTAACAAAAAAACACATTTCATGATTAAAAATTCCATTAAAAAATGTCAATCTGGTTTACAGCGCTTTTTATTAAAACTAGTATAAAAATGAACCTATTACAGCGCTTGTTTGAAAAAGCGCTGTAAACTAGTAAGAATGCACATATTACAACGCTTTTTAAAAAAAACGCTGTAAAACATGTATAAGACTGCACCTATTACAGCGCTTTTTTGAAAAAGCGCTGTAAAACATGTATAAGACTGCACCTATTATAGCGCTTTTTTGAAAAAGCGCTGTAAAACTAGTAAGAATGCACCTATTACAGCGCTTTTTTGAAAAAGCGTTGTAAAACATGTATAAGACTGCACCTATTACAGCGCTTTTCAAAAAAGCGCTGTAAAACGAGTATAACAAGCGCGCAATATATCCACCTATTTTACAGCGCTTTTTTTATTTTAAAGAGCGCTGTTGTATCTTTTTACAACGCTAGATACTACAGCGCTTATTTTTTTGAAAAGGTGCTGTAAATGTCTTAAAAAAAGCGCTGTAAAATGCTATTTTTCGCGTAGTGAGTATATATGAAAAATATTTTTTTGAGGCTTAAAACACTTACTTTATAGCTTGTCCCTTGAGTCGACCTTAACCGTTATCGTGAACGACAATAATATATATATGCTTTATATTTTCAAATCTTTATTCAACACTCTATTTTATCTTTATTTCTTTCATATTGCATCATCAACTTATTTTTATCTCTATTTAGTGTTTTTTTTTTTTAATTCAAAGTTGCTTTTGATTATGGGTGAGTTACTCAAAATTAAATAAAATAAATCATATGTATTTTACTACATTTTTTTGGAATTAGTTTAAATATATTCTTTTTATTTTTTATCAAATATTCATTTTGGTCATTAGTTTTTTTGAATTTCATCTTTTATCTTTTATAAATGAGGAATTTAGTCATTTTCACAAACACGACAAACTCTATAGCACATCTGGTCATTAAGATAAATTCTAACAATTGTCAATATGTGTTCACTATAATATTCTTCTAAAAAAACATCTATTTGACTCAATAGAGACTTTCACTTGAAAAAAATTCTTCTTGCATGCTTTAAACCATATCTAAACTTTTTTAAATGAAATAAATTTATCAGAATTTTTTCTATCTTTATTTTATTTTAGTTGAGATTACACATTTAATTTTATAATTATTACACAAAAATGTTGTGGTTACTATTTGTTCCTCCTTTTCTTGGTTGAGTTACTAATTTGAAGAATAAGCTTGATTGTGTATGTTTTGATCGATGTACTTGAAGTGGTTAGCCACTTAACAAATGTCAAACACTGAAATTGCTTGTTTTTGAGTAATATCTCTTTTTTTTTTTTTACAAGATCTTAATTTACTTTTCCTTCTTTGTCGAAATTTTACTTGTTTTTACATGTATAATTAATGAAATACACGTGGCTTAATTTACTTGTTTTTATATTTTATTGCGATTTCCGATTTAAGTGTGTTAGTCATGTATATGAAGTCATATATAATCGGTGCATTATAACATTTTAGTTTGTTATTTAGTTGATGTAAGTTGAATGAGAGCATGTATTTGACTTTTTAGTTTTTCTTTTCTATATTGATGTTACCCACAAAAATGCCATAAAATTTAACTCGAGACATTTCTATGGGGTCATATGTTACCTATGAGCCCATCATCTACAAAGCTATGTATGTGGGTAATTTGTCATTACCCAAGGAAATTGCATGAGCAAAGTCAAAATTTGTTGTAATGTTTTTTTAGTGATATTAGACCTCAACATATCATGAATATAATCACACATCTATTTAAAAATGTTATGGTGAATATAATTAACATTCGTCATTTATAAAAAAATAAAGGACGAAAATAAATTTAAAAAGATAAATGACAAAATTGAATATTTGATATAAGATATAGGATAAAAAATATATTTAAACATTTAGAATTTTAGATTTGACATAATTAGCGAAATACATGTGGCTGATAACTTATTCACAATTTTCCAAAGGCAATATAGACCTCGCTGAAAGCTTATAACTTATAGTTTATATTTGGTAAAACTGACTGAAAGCTGATAGCTTATAGCTTACCGCTAATACTTGTTAAACTAATTGAAATGTTTGGTAAAACTAATCGTTCAATTAACTTAAAAATGTAAAATGATATTCGTAATTAAAAATAAATTTTATAAATTAATGCTTAAAATAAATAAATAAATTATTTACTTTAAAATATTAACTATTTTAAAATTTAAATTGTTTATAAATAATTTAAAATTATAATAAATAAATTATTTATTAAATTAATATATTTATTTATTTATTTAGCTAGTTTATTTTTAAAAAAGTATAATAAATAAATTATTTACTTTAAATTATTATTTATTAAAATTATTTTTAAATTTTAAATTATATAAATTATTTATAAATAAATAAATTATTTAAATTTTTTATTTTAAATGATAATAAAAAAAATTATAAAGGATAAAAAAGATTTTAGTTACGATAATAACGATAAAAAATTGGAGGAAAAAAAAAGCTATAAACTCATATATAAGCTACTTGAATTAACTTATCAAAAAACACGATAAATAATAAGCTTATTAATGACCGTTAGCAAATAGAGCTTATAGCTATTTAAGCTTCTTTCTTGAACGTACTAAGACACTATTTGTTAAAATTAAGCTATAAGTTAGCCGATAGCTGAAAAGTTAACTGATGACTTATAGCTGAAAAACTAATTAATTGAAATTAAAGTGTTTGATAAATTTAGCTTTTAACAATATACAACGACATAATTGTATTTATCTCATTTATGACTTTTTTGGTAGAAACAAAAAAAAAGTGCAACAAACATCTGAAATAAAAAAACCAAAACCATGCAATTAATTTTTTTTTTGTACATCATTTACTTTTTTTTTTATTACAATACAACTATAAATTTGAATAGTTCTCTAAAAGTTCAACAAACTCCATGTGTATAAATAGTAATCGTTAAAACAATGTAATTAATTTATTGTTCATAATTTGACACAAAAAATGAATTTAACTTTATCACAATGATAGGTTAGAAGATGAAGAAATAATAATAAGGCTTAATTGTAGTCTTAGTTTCCCTATTTTTACTGATTCACGAAATTGATCACCATATTTTAAAAGTCGACAGTTTTGGTCTCTCCCTCTGAATTTTTAACTAAAAAATAATGACGTGAGATGTTTTAAATAATGTGACACATAATAAAATGATGTAGAATGATTAACACACATAAAATTGAAATAAAACGCCGTAAAAACTTAACTTTCAACTTTAGAAATTTTTCATATTTTAAATTTAATTAATGACGTATGAATAATTAATGCATTTAGATGGTTCTATATCATAGAATTGTATGTCACGTCATTTAAAATATGTCAAATCGTCATTTTTTAATTCAAAAATCTGATGGAAAGACCAAAATTGTCTACTTTTAAAATAGAGAAACCAATTTCGTAAACTGATAATAATGAGGGACCAAAACTGCAATTAAGCCTAATAATAAATATGGCAATGTATACCTTAATCAATTTGTGTTTGGTAAATTTCTTGTAAGATGAACAACATGATAGTTTATTTCATGAAAGTTTATTTTTTTTGAGTTATTTTGACAAGGAATTAAAGAACCTGAGTTCACCTCTGTTTATCGAGAAGAATATATAATTGAAGCGAGCTATGTTGACTAATGAGTGAGAGAGTGGTGAGTGAGTGAGATAGTTATTTTGTATTATATAAGAATAAAATAATAATAATAATAATAATAATAATAATAATAATAATAAGGTTATAAATGAAAAAAAAAAATATAAAAAGTTATAAACAATAAGCTCAAACACTATTTAAAATAGCGTATCAGAATAAACTATAAACCGGTGAGAAAAGTTTATTTACCAAATACATCTCATTTAATCCAACAAATTTATAATCTAGTTTAATAAGTTATAAACTAGCTTATTGATGTTACTAAATAATGCCTAAATATATTTAAGTCAACATTTGGATCGATCCATTTGCAATAGAAAATAAATAAATAAAATTTAAAAACTACGATGAATTATTAAAAAAAAAAAGAGACTTAAAAATTAAAAATGAATGAAGCAGGTATATGCCATTTTTATGAGTGCATGGACTAGCTAGCACCATGTGACAAAAATGGATTCACTACGACTGTAACTGCTGCAATAGAGAAAACTTTTAAGAATGAAGTTGTAATGTTTCAAATTTAGCCTACACACTAGCATCAATCACCATGTACCTAAATTATTCTATCACAAGAAGAACCATCTCCCCTTTTGTATGAGCATCCATTACATCACCCGTGTTGTATGTCACAACCAGAAATATTCAATACACACGATTCCTATTCGAGAAATATACTCCTATACAAATCAAAATATACAAGTGTTTGACCAAAAATGTTCTCTCAATTTATATATACTCCCAAACATTACGACGGATTTGTAAACCATTGTGATAAGAAATAGCGGAATCCAAATTATCTTGCATGATCGATGCTAATTCTAAAATGATAATTTTTCATGCTTTGTTGTTAAATATCTTCAATCACGATTGATTTCCTTCTAAAATTTGAATGATTGTGATGCTTCCAAATAACCTACACCACCGCAAACCATATTGCCACAACTTTTGTATCAAATATATGTCCCCTTGATATCATACCTGCAAAACAAGACAAATGACAACTTCCTACATTGGAAAACACTAAACATATTCCAAGTCATTTTGAGTTCTCAATCCAAATTCTTGAAAATAATGGGAACTCGAAGAACAAGTGTTGAACCGACTCAACAAGGTCGTCTCAAACATTTTAGAGGTCATGTTTTAATCTTAAAAATTGAGTGCTTAATAAAAAACCACTGTAAATCTAAAAATAATCATTCTTTATTTATATTTTATGTAACATCAATAACATAAAACAAAACTTGTAAATCATATTAATAATATTGAAACTCTAATTCTATTTATTTATTAATTTTTTTTGTCAAAAAATCTGGCTTCTTTTTTTTTGTTCTAAATTATGGGTCTTTTTGATTTTTGGACTCTATAGTGCTGAATGCATTTTTATCTCTTAGTAGTATTTTTGAGTCCTATAATATTCTTATAAAAATTTGGGCCCTGTGCAGTTGGTTTGCCTGCACAAGCTTATTACCAGCCCTGCGATTCAATATTGCCACAACTCGCAAACACACAAGTGTTTGTTTGGTTCAATGATTATGAGTTTAACCAAATTCTTCTTAAGATGTAATCTATTTTGGATTAGTTGCGAAACAAATATATACAACAACTTATAGATGTATGATTTTGTGCCACATCTCTATTTATAATATATTAAAACAACCCCACATCCTATTCTATTGTCATTTTAGTATCAATTTTGCCACATAGCTCTATTTTTATCAAGTCAATTATATGCTTATGTGTCACTCCAATTTTACTTTTAGATAAACTCTATTTGTAGCTCTACTATGTGCTTGCCAATTCATCCAACATCCATTATCCTTCAATTTTCTAACCGGCTCACAACAATATCAATACTACCTTATTTATTTAGCAAATTACGGTCCAGCCGAAACATGTTTCCTTCCTTTTGCACTATTTTCCATTTTTAAATACTTTTTCTCTAAATTTTTCAATCAATCTTCAGTATGTGATAATTGGTTTTCTTATTAAATAATTGGTTTCTTATTTGTTTATTTCATGTCTTTGAAGGTGCAAACACGAGAAGTGGGTTGAATTGTGTTTGTCTAAGTTGGATTCTTTTTAATTATTTATTTAAGAACTGGTTTGGGTTTGGTGATTTTAACTAAAATAGAGGCAGTAGCAAGTATGCTTAAGTAATCAAAAGCGACAGTAAAGTAAAAAGTGCAGAAGTAAAGTGACACGAGCAAATTTATCCTGGTTCACCACCAACTTGGTAACTACATCTAGTCCCTTCATTTAGAAGGATTTAACCACTAATTCAAATCCTTGAATTACACAGCACCTGACCCTACAAGTCAGTCTTCTTTAAACAACCTGACACCTAGAAACTTTTTGAGGCAAAAAAACACCTTGACCCTACAAGTCAAGTCTTCTCCACACAACATGAAAACCACATATTGTTGAAGGCAACTACACCTTGACCCTACAAGTCAAGTCTTATCAACACAGCCTGAGAACCATAGATTGCTTGAGGAACACTAAAGCCACTATCAGGCTGGGTTACACAAGTTTGGAACGAATTGTACACTTAGAAAATATTTCTTTGAGCAAGTGCTTATCTAGAACTTAAACCTTTGAACTTTGAATACTTAGGAAATTTGAGCTCTCAAGTTTTTCTGAATTGTATGGATTTCTGAGTTCATGTTTTCTTCTTGAGCCTTGAGTATCTATTTATAGAATAGATTAAGGTTTCACTTTTGTCCTTGTAAAATCTACATCATATCTTTCTTGTGAACAAATTCTGAATGTATCTTCTTGTGAAAAAATTATGAGTGTATCTTCTTGTGAATAATTATGAGTGTTTCTTCTTGTGAATAATTTTGAGCGTATCTTCTTGTGAATAATTATGAGTGTATCTTCTTGTGAATAATTCTGAGTGTATCTCTTGTGAACAAATTATGAGCATATCTTCTTATAAGCAAATTATGAGATATCTTCTTGTGAACAAATTATGAGCATATCTTCTTGTGAACGATATTTTGACCATATCTTCTTGTGAACAATATTTTGGCCATATCTTTTTGTGAATAATATTTTGACCATATCTTCTTGTGAACAATATTTTGACCATATCTTCTTGTGACTTTGGTCACAGATTTCCTTCAATTATAATTATAAATCAAATCTAATTTCATATTGTGTTCAAAAACTTATCCACGTGAATCTTCCTTCATACTCTTGATTGATTGGAGCAGGAATGGATTCAGGCTTGTTCTTAAATATTCAGAAATTCTGATCCTGTAGTACCTCAATTTTGTCCGATTAACTAAAAATAACTTTAAAGTATATAATGATATGTTTAATAATTATTTTACAATTATTATCAAAAAAATCTAAAAAAGAAAATCTGATGCCACATTTGTATTTTACAATTATATCTCATTATGTTTAATAAAGTATATAGTTATTTTACAATTTTAATCTGATGCCATGTCTGCCACAACAACCTGTTCCCGGACACATCAACGCACATCAACCGTAAAGCAAAACAAAAACAGCAACACACAAACTTCCTACAAAACAGGAACACACATCTTTTTCATTTTGAATTCATTTTGAATGTTGACAATACAAAATCCAGTTAAAATTTGGTTGTAAAATAGTACAAAATCCAAAGCTTAAATTTATCTACTGATCAAAAACATTCACCATTTTACTTATAAATTGAGACAATGGGGAGGATTTTTGGAGAGAGATATGAGATTAACACTACTGACAAAAAAAACACATACCAAGAAGGAGAAGAGGAAGAATTTAGATCAGTAACAAACATCAAACAAAATAAGGCAAAGATATTTTTGTCTTATACATTAAATCTGTTTATTCCTTATTTTAAAGGTATAATTATTTATTTTGTTATAAAGATGTAGATTGCTTATTTTTATGAACAAAAATATAATAAAAAACACTAAAAATTTGAACTTGTGATCTGTGATGATGTCGCTGTTATCGCCGCCGTAGCCGATGTCGCTGTTTTCTTGTTTTTTTTCTTTCCTCACAGTACTTACCGCCAAACTCACGGCCATCAGCCGACCAACCTCATGATACTTGCCTCCAACCTCACGGCCATCAGCCGGCCAATCTCACTGCCATCATCTAGCCAATCTCGCGGCCCATCTTTATTCCTCTGCTTCCAGAATCGCATGATTAGAGAGTAGGTAGAAGGGAGGAAGATTGAGGAATGGTTTTAGGAACTAACAGCAAGGTTTTTTTTTTTTTTTTTTTTTTC
>JBBPBQ010000001.1:34117302-34130562 GCA_037974755.1 Cicer yamashitae | reverse complement strand
TTTTTCTCCTTTTGTTTTTTTTAGTCACTGATGAATGCGGCTGTTTCCCTTGAACTAGGTTTTCAACCTTTTTTTTTTTCAACCCTTTTTCTTTTGTTTTTTTAGTTAATCTTGGGCTTGGGCTAGTATAAAAAATCAGTTCCTACAAACCAAACTCATTTAGAGTCATAAAAAAATATAAACAATAATTATTCTTAAAAGGATTAAATTAGATGTGACATCTTTTTACTCTTTAAATTTTTCGAGATACCAGTTATACTACTTGACATTTTTAAAAACTTAATATTTAAAACTAAAACAATAAATATTCTTAAAAGGATTAAATTAGATGCGACATCTTTTTACTCCTTAAAATTTTAATACCATTTATACTACTTGATATTTTCAAAACTCAATATTTAAAATCAAAAACAATAATTATTCTTAAAAGGATTAAATTAGATGTGACATCTTTTTACTCCTTAATTTTTTTTGAGACACGAGTTGTACGACTAGATAGTCTTAAAACTTGGATTTTAAATTATTATTCAAATCAAACAAATTCTTTTTTCAAAACAACTTTTTTTTTTATCAACCACAAAACAAATCTTTCTTTAAAAATAATAACACATCCGCATTTTCTACCCAAGAACTACGTAGCTTTGACTTCTCCATCGCACCGGGAGATACGTAGGAGCAAGATCGCACTCTTGTCAAGCATAATAACAAAAACTTTTTTTTTCTTTCTATTTTTTAAATGTACTTTTATCATTAGATTATTTTCATAAAAATATTATATTTGTATTTTAAAAAGGAGAAATAAATATATTTAAGTTAATGTTAATTTTGCACAATTAATTATAGGTAACCGTTTTTTTAACGATTGTCGTAGGGTGCTAATACCTTCCCTACGCATAATCGACTCCCGAACTCAAAATTTGGTTTCAAAGACCATTTTTTATTTTATTTTTATTTTTAAGGGTTTTCCAATATTTTCCCTATTTTAAAATAAACTTTGGTGGCGACTCCATTGAATTCGAGAAACGCTCGAAATTTTAGGCCGCGACAGCTGGCGACTCCGCTGGGGACTGTTAGAGAGTCAAGCCTAACATAATTAATTGTGCAATTTTTTTTGACTTCTTTTATATTTATTTCTCCTTTCATTTTCTTTACTTCATGCCTTTATTGTGTATTATTTATTTTCTCGTAGTCATTATCTTTATATATATATTTATATATGTGTGTTGAGTATTTTACATCGTTTATTGGATTGTGATTCTCTTCACACACTACACATTCACTTACACACACACTTATGAGTGAAGCTTAAGTTTAGCTAGAGGTTTAGTGGTAATCATATTGGATGTACATCCTATTTGGTTATTGCGAAAATCTCGTCTAGAGTGTGACTCCATTAGAAATACCTACATTTTGGATGTACTTCCTATTTGTAGTGATGTTTCGATACGAGTACTTGGCTCTAGAGACCAATGAATTTTTGGACTATAGAACCCGCCCAGGGAAGAATTCACGAATTTAGAAGCTTATAGACTTTAAAATTCCTCTAATCTTGGTTAGAATGCATCTAAGTCATATCCTAGCTTTCTTGCTTTTAAATGGCAGATTCTTTTTTTTTATTATTATTTTTATTTTTTAATTTTTTAATTTTTTTTTTCTCCACCATCCAACGTTAGTATACCTCTCATTTTTTTGTTGTTGCATCAATGCAAGTAGCTTTCATCGTTAATGATAAAGTTTGTTTTTTAGTACCATGCATTTCTTTCATGCATTAAAAATTATTTTCAACACCATACCATACATTATTCATAATCATTCATTTTTTTGTAGGTCCATTAGAGAACCATTTTTAATCAAAGATATCCACACCTTAGCTTTGAATTCAATGTTTCTCTAATACCTACATGCATGCATATAAATCTTCATTTTTTAACTAGCATCATATGATCTTTCAGAAAAAAAAATCAATAAAGCTGTTTACCCGACACCCTTATCGGACTCGCGCAAACTCCAAGATCATGGACGAACTTGAGCAAAACCAAGAAGTTGCGGATGTTAGCCATTTGAAGGACAAGGTTGATAGAATCCTAGAGGCTATACAAGCTTTAACAACGAAGGATAATACAGATGGGAACCCTCCAACTACAAATGAAGAACACCAAGCTACCCCGTCTCACCCACCAGGCTTTACCCCAACTACCCAACAATTTCGCGCGCCAGCCATGCAATTTCCTATGTATGGTATCCCACATGGTTATACTCCACCCTTAGTCATCAATCCCATGGACAATAATCCAAACCATTCAAATATCAACTCTCAAAACCTAAACCAACCGCAAATCCCATCTCCTCAGGGCTACGTGCCACCCCAAAACACTATACCTTCAGAAAATATTCCATTTAGTGCACCCCAAGTACCCCATTTTGATGCTAATGGAAATTGGCAACAACCTCAGGTTGGTGACGATACACAGTCGAAAGAAAAATTCCATGTTTTAGCAGAACGAATAAAAGCAATTGAAGGAAGTAATGTCTATGGTCTCGAAGCTTTTGATATGTGCTTGGTTCCCGATGTGGTGATCCCTTCAAAATTCAAGACACTTGAGTTTGAAAAATACAGAGGTGTCACATGCCCTAAAAACCATCTGACCATGTATTGTAGAAAAATGGCTTCTCATGCTCATAATGACAAACTTGTCATCCATTTTTTTCAAGACAGTTTAAGTGGGGCATCATTAAATTGGTATATGCATCTCGAGCGATATCGAATCCGTTCATGGAAAGATTTGGATGATGCCTTCTTGAAACAATACAGGTATAACATTGACATAGCCCCTGACAGGATGCAATTGCAAAATTCGTCGAAAAATGACAATGAAACATTCAAAGAATATGCACAACGATGGAGAGAATTGGCATCGCAAGTAAATCCTCCTTTATCTGAAAGGGAAATGGTTGGTATGTTTATGGATACTCTTCAGTCTCCCTTTTATGATAAGATGATCGGAAGTATGTCATCAAACTTTTCTGACATGGTCATGATAGGAGAAAGAGTTGAAAGTGGCATGAGAAGTGGTAAGATCGTATGTGCAACGAGTGGTGTGAAGAAACCTCAGATGGGATTTACAAAGAAGAAAGAGGGGGATGCTAACGCTGTAATGGCAAACCCAAAGGTCTCTTATTCTCCAGCCATGAATTCTTATCGACCTCCGAATTTTCAGCCTCCGATACCCCAAATTCCCTACATTCCTTATCCATATGTGGCTGCGACCTCACAAACTCCATACCCGCAATATCACCCTTCAAGGCCACCTTATTATCAACCACCTTTGGTCCAACCACCACCTGCTGCATTTTCGCAACAAAACCAATGGAACCAAAATCCAACCCCGAATCACTACAGACCACCAGTTAATCGAGAAAAGAAGATAACTCGTTTCGACCCGATTCCCATCATATATAGCCAATTGTTGCCTCATCTACTCTAGAATTCAATGGTAGTCCTGAGACCAATGAAACCTCTTGAACCACCATTCCCAAAGTGGTATAACCCAAACGCCAAATGTGAATACCATGCTGGAGCTGTAGGGCATTCCATTGAAGATTGCCAAGCCCTAAAATCTAAAGTGCAAGAATTGGTTAATGCAAAATGGCTTACCTTCAAGGAAGACAGTCCCAACGTAGGGAGTAATCCCTTACCGGGCCACAGAGATACCTTTGTCAATGTCATTGAAGATGAGATAGTATATGCTAACCACGTGGCTGTTGCGAAAGAAGAGGATCATGTTGATAATGATACCCTTAAATTGGTGTACCCTTGTCCTCCAAACACCAGTCTCAACAATTGGAAAATCATCGAGTTTCCCGTGTTTGTTAATTCATGTTCAAAGTAATTGTGTACTTTAACTCCTTTTGCTCTGCCCAAGGCTATAAGGATAGCTAATTAGGGCGCATGTATTTCAATTCCGTACTTATTATCAATAAATGCATTTTTGAATTCTTCAACTGCTTTTGTTTTTCTCTTTTCTTTTTTGGCAATTTTTATTCATATTTTCCTTTTCCTTTTTCTTCTTAATTTAAACAATGCATTTTTGAATTCTTCAACTGCTTTTGTTTTTCTCTTTTCTTTTTTGGCAATCTTTATTCATATTTTCTTTTTCTTTTTCTTCTTAATTTAAACAATGCAGAGTCGAAAACGAATATGTTGAAAATAGCAGCGCTAGAACCCATTCTTGTAATTTTGAACGCCCAATTAATCACGCTGATGAGGATTGTGAAGACGATTGTAAGCCTCCCCCAGAACTAGAAAGGTTAATCGAACAGGAAGCTAAGATAATCCAACCCTATCAAGAACCTGTTGAGGTGATAAATTTAGAGACTGAGCATGATAAGAAAGAAATTAAAATTGGAATGTCTATGAAAGAAACTGAACGAGAAAAGTTGGTTAAACTTTTATTTGATTATGTGGATGTCTTTGCATGGTCGTACCAAGATATGCCTGGGCTAGATACTAACATAGTTGAACACAAGCTACCACTCAATCCCGAATGTGCTCCAATTAAACAAAAATTGAGGAGGATGAGGCCTGATATGTCACTTAAAATTAGAGAAGAGGTCAAAAAGCAATTTGATGCTGGTTTCTTAGCAGTAGCAAAATATCCTCAATGGGTTGCTAATATTGTCCCAGTTCCAAAAAAGGATGGAAAAGTTCGAATGTGCGTTGATTATCGTGATTTAAATAAAGCTAGTCCTAAAGACGATTTTCCTTTGCCTCATATTAATGTCCTAGTGGATAGCACTGCTCAATATTCTCTTTTCTCCTTCATGGATGGTTTCTCAGGTTACAATCAAATTAAGATGGCTCCCGAGGATATGGAAAAAACCACGTTCATCACACAATGGGGAACTTTCTGTTATAAAGTGATGCCATTTGGATTGAAGAATGTTGGGGCAACCTATCAAAGAGCAATGGTAACTCTGTTTCATGACATGATGCATAAGGAAATAGAGGTTTACGTGGACGATATGATTGCCAAATCTCGAACCGAAGAAGACCATGTTGTTAACCTTCAAAAGTTATTTGTGCGACTAAGAAAGTTCAGACTCCGTTTAAACCCTGCTAAATGCACTTTTGGTGTAAGATCAGGCAAGTTACTTGGTTTTATCGTTAGTGAAAAAGGGATAGAAGTGGACCCAGATAAAGTAAGAGCAATACAAGAAATGCCCGCTCCACGCACGGAAAAAGAAGTTCGTGGCTTTTTGGGTAGATTGAATTACATTGCCAGGTTCATATCGCATCTCACCGTTACATGCGAGCCAATTTTCAAGTTGTTGCGCAAAGACCAAAAGGTTGAATGGAATGAGAATTGTCAAAAAGCTTTTGAAAAGATTAAACAGTACTTGTCAAAACCTCCAATCTTAGTACTTGTCAAAAAGTTCACCAACTGTGAAACAAGGTATTCACTCCTTGAACGAACATGTTGCGCATTAGCATGGGCTGCTCGTCGGTTGAGGCAATACATGTTATGTCATACGACTTGGTTGGTATCTAAAATGGACCCAATTAAGTACATCTTTGAGAAACCTGCTCTTACTGGAAGGATTACCCGTTGGCAGATGTTGTTATCAGAATACGATTTGGTATACGTTACACAAAAAGCCATCAAAGGAAGCGCCCTAGCAGAGTATTTGGCCCAACAACTTGTAGAAGATTATCAATCAATGCAATGTGAATTCCTCGATGAAGGCATAATGAATTTATTTGCAGAGACTGAATCATCTGATAGAGAAAAATGGAGGTTGGTGTTTGATGGTGCTTCTAACGCGTTAGGACATGGAATTGGAGCCATTTTGATTTCCCCAGAGAACCAGCTCACTCCATTTACTGCTAGGTTGTGTTTTGATTGCACAAACAATAATGCAGAATACGAGGCATGTGTTATAGGCATTAAAGCTGCTATTGAATCAAAAGCAAAAGTTCTTGAGGTATATGGAGACTCATTATTGGTCATCCATCAGACGAAAGGAGAGTGGGAAACGCGAGATTCCAAATTGCTTCCGTATCATACCCATATCAAAGAATTGACAGAACAATTCGAGAAGATTACTTTTCACCATATCCCTCGAGAAGAAAACCAATTAGCTGACGCCCTGGCCACATTGTCGTCAATGTTCAAAATAAGCACCGGTCAGGACGTCCCGATCATAAAAATTCAACAAAGGAATAAACCTGCATATTGTTTATCAATAGAAGAAGAGTCTGACGGCAAGCCATGGTTTTATGATATCAAATCCTATGTCAAGAATAAGGAATATCCATTGGGTATTTCAGAGAACGACAAAAGGGTTTTAAGGAGGTTGTCAATGAACTTCCTCTTAAATGGTGAGGTGCTTTGTAAGAGAAATCATGATATGGTTCTCCTCAGATGCGTGGATCAAACGGAAGCTGAGAAAATCATTCAAGAGGTTCATGAAGGTTCTTTTGGAACTCATGCAAATGGGCACGCTATGGCGAGAAAAATCTTAAGGGCTGGCTACTATTGGTTAACCATGGAGTCCGATTGCTTTAGTTACATAAAGAAATGTCATAAATGTCAAATCTATGCGGACAAAGTACATGTACCGCCCACTTCTCTGAACGTTTTAACATCACCGTGGCCATTTTCAATGTGGGGGATGAATGTTATTGGACTCATCGAGCCTAAAGCTTCAAATGGGCACTGATTTATCCTAGTAGCTATTGATTACTTCACAAAATGGGTTGAAGCCGCTTCTTATGCCAATGTGACGAGAAGTGTGGTTGTCAGATTCATCAAAAGGGAATTGATTTGTCGATATGGCTTGCCAAATAAGATAATCACTAACAATGCGACCAATCTGAATAATAAAATGATGAAGGAGTTTTGTGATAATTTCAAAATTCAGCACCATAATTCTTCGCCATATCGTCCAAAAATGAATGGGGCTGTAGAAGCAGCAAATAAAAATATCAAAAAGATCATACAAAAGATGGTGGAGACATATAAGGATTGGCATGAAATGCTTCCTTTTGGATTACATGGTTATAGAACCTCTGTTAGCACCTCAACAGGGGCAACTCCTTTCTCATTGGTGTACGGAATGGAAGCGGTACTTCCCATTGAAGTTGAAATTCCCTCGATTAGAGTCCTGATGGAAACAAAACTAGAAGAGGCCGAGTGGGTTCAATCACGATATGACCAATTGAATCTCATAGAAGAGAAGAGAATGATAGCTTTGTGTCATGGCCAGTTATATCAAAGAAGACTTAAAAAAGCATATGACAAAAAGGTTCGTCCTCGAGAGTTTCAAGAAGGAGACTTAGTGTTAAAGAAAATATTGCCAATAAAAAGGGATTCTCGTGGAAAATGGACCCCGAACTACGAAGGACCATATGTTGTGAAAAAAGCTTTCTCTGGGGGTGCTCTAATACTTGCAGAAATGGATGGAGATGAGCTTCCACTTCCAATAAACTCAGATGCAGTCAAAAAATATTATGCTTGGAAAAAAAAATGAAAAAATGGGCTCGCTAGGTTGAAAACCTGAAAAGGCGACCTAAGCAAAAATTAGAGCATCCCGATGGATTGAAAACTTGAAAGAGCGGTCCATGCAAAAGTTAGGGATAACAAAAAGATCAAGTGGTTCAAACTAGGGCATTTATTATTCTTAGAAGTCCTAAATTACAAGAATGACTAGCATTGTTATCTCTCCAACTAAAGCTAAACACACTCATCCCTACATTGTAATCCTTAGCTCAATTGTATTATTCTCAAAGTAATGAATGTACATTTTCCAATCTTGTCATTCGATGCTATACATTACCCTCTTTCTAAGCTGATTCAGCCTCATGTTTTTTGGTTCTAGTATTTTTTAAAAATGTTATTTTATGATAATAAATTTCTGAAATTTGAAATATGTGTAAATATAAAAAAAAATATTTTAATTATTTTGACACTTGAAAAATATATACACGAGAACTCAATGGATTCTCAACGTATATGGGGTATAAAAAAAAAAAAGGGTAATTATTTTAAACAATGCATTCGCCTCGAAAAAAGGGGAAGTCATACAAGATATACGAGAGTCATCATGCAAAGAATGATTGTTATCTTCATTGATCCATTGAATCTTGTAGGCGTATAAAGTCGCATAAGGATTGGGGAACCAAAAAAAAAATAATAAAAAATTTTTTACATCGCATGCATCTTACATTTTTCATGTAGTCACACATGATCTATGCATCTTCATTCATATTTTAAATATACTCAACAACCTTGTGCAATGCATAATGAATGAGTCATGCATATCTTACATTTATACTTTATTTATACTCAACAACTTTTGTGTCACATTGTTCATTATACGTTTGCGTTGCAATTACCATAACATGTTTCTCTTTTATTTTTTTTTATTTAATTTATTTATTTATTAATTTATATTTAATTTAATTTATTTATTTATCTATATATATATATATATATATATATATATATATAAAACAAACAAAAAACAAAACAGAAATGTCTCTCTCTTTGATCATTTTTATTTACATCATCATTCATTTTATTAATGTCGATCTACGCATCGGTAACCAATCCGAAGACGATTATTTTCTCATCATCGATCATTTTATTTACATCATCATTTTATTTTTGTCGATCTATGCATCGGGAATCAATCCGAAGACGATCATTTACGTTATCGTCGATCTACGCATCGGTAACCAATCCGAAGACGATCATTAATCTTTTGTTGATCTACGCATCGGTAACCAATCCGAAGACGATCATTTACCTTTTGTCAATCTACGCATCGGTAACCAATCCAAAGACGATCATCTACATTTTTATGTCGATCTACGCATCGGTAACCAATCCAAAGACGATCATTTATATTTTTGTCGATCTACGTATCGGTAACCAATCCGAAGACGATCATTTATATTTTTGTTGATCTACGCATCAGTAATCAATCCGAAGACGATCATTTATATTTTTGTCAATATACGCATCAGTAACCAATCCGAAGACGATCATTTTATTTACGTCAATCTACACATCGGTATCCAATCCGAAGAGGATATGTCTTTTATTTCTGTCGATCGACCATCCATCGGAAACTACGATGATGCTTTTCATTTTGCCAATCACTACAAAATTTAGGTCAGGTCCTTATATTTAATTATCTTTTACTAGTAAAAAATAATTAAATAGAGGCAGTGTAGTACCTCAATTTTGTCCGATTAACTAAAAATAACTCTAAAGTATATAATGATATGTTTAATAATTATTTTACAATTATTATCAAAAAAATCTAAAAAAGAAAATCTGATGCCACATTTGTATTTTACAATTATATCTCATTATGTTTAATAAAGTATATAATTATTTTACAATTTTATTTGGTTAGCCATTCTATGGCTATTTTCAATTTTCATTTGGTTAGACGTATGTTGCCCTGCCATGTCTATGTTGCCCTGCCACAACAGCCTGTTCACGCAACATGTTTCGAACGCACATCAACCGTAAAGCAACACAAAAACAGCAACACACAAACTTCTTACAAAACAGGAACACACATCTTCTTCATTTTGAATTCATTTTGAATGTTGTTTCAAAATCATGTATTCTTTTATTTTCTTGGTTTTATTAAGATCCCTATTATAAACATGCTACAAACTAGTTATTTGAGTCATCTGATTTTATTTTTTAGCTTAATAAAGAAATTATTTGTAATGCACACTCAATAGAATAGATAGGTAGAAGATTACTTTCTTTTAATCATACATTGCTTAAAATTTTTTAAAAGACAATACAAAATCCAGTTAAAATTTGGTTGTAAAACAGTACAAAATCCAAAGTTTAAATTTATCTACTGATCAAAAACATTCACCATTTTACTTATAAATTGAGACAATGGGGAGGATTTTTGGAGAGAGATATGAGATTAACACTACTGACAAAAAAACATATACCAAAAAGGAGAAGAGGAAGAATTCAGATCAGTAACAAACATCAAACAAAATAAGGCAAAGGTATTTTTGTCTTATACATTAAATCTGTTTATTCCTTATTTTAAAGGTATAATTATTTATTTTGTTATAAAGATGTAGATTGCTTATTTTTATGAACGAAAATATAATAAAAAACACTAAAAATTTGAACCTGTGATCTGTGATGATGTCGCTGTTATCGCCGCCGTAGCCGATGTCGCTGTTTTCTTGTTTTTTTTCTTTCCTCACAATACTTACCGCCAAACTCACGGCCATCAGCCGGCCAACCTCATGATACTTGCCTCCAACCTCACGGCCATCAGCCGGCCAATCTCACAGCCATCATCCGGCCAATCTCGCGGGCTCACCTTTATTCCTCTGCTTCCAGAATCGCATGATTAGAGAGTAGGTAGAAGGGAGGAAGATTGAGGAATGGTTTTAGGAACTAACACCAAGGCTTTTTTTTTTTTTTTTTTTCCTTTTGTTTTTTTTTATTCACTCATGAATGCGGCTGTTTCCCTTGAACTAGGTTTTCAACCTTTTTTTTTTCAACCCTTTTTCGTTTGTTTTTTTTTAGTTAATCTTGGGCTTGGGCTAGTATAAAAAATCAGCTCCTACAAACCAAACTCATTTAGAGTTATTTTTTTTTCTAAAAAGAAGTTAATTTTTCTTTTTTTTTTATTTCATAACTAAATATCAAATTTCATAAAAAAAATATAAACAATAATTATTCTTAAAAGGATTAAATTAGATGTGACATCTTTTTACTCTTTAAATTTTTCGAGATACCAGTTATACTACTTGACATTTTTAAAAACTTAATATTTAAAACTAAAACAATAAATATTCTTAAAAGGATTAAATTAGATGCGACATCTTTTTACTCCTTAAAATTTTAATACCATTTATACTACTTGATATTTTCAAAACTTAATATTTAAAATCAAAAATAATAATTATTCTTAAAAGGATTAAATTAGATGTGACATCTTTTTACTCCTTAATTTTTTTTGAGACACGAGTTGTACGACTAGATAGTCTTAAAACTTGCATTTTAAATTATTATTCAAATCAAACAAATTCATTTTTCAAAACAACTTTTTTGTTATCAACCACAAAACAGATCTTTCTTTAAAAATAATAACACATCCGCATTTTCTACCCAAGAACTACGTAGCTTTGACTTCTGCATCGCACCGGGAGATACGTAGGAGCAAGATCGCACTCTTGTCAAGCATAATAACAAAAACTTTTTTTTTCTTTCTATTTTTTAAATGTACTTTTATCATTAGATTATTTTCATAAAAATATTATATTTGCATTTTAAAAAGGAGAAATAAATATATTTAAGTTAATGTTAATTTTGCACAATTAATTATAGGTAACCGTTTTTTTAACGGATGTCGTAGGGTGCTAATACCTTCCCTACGCATAATCGACTCCCGAACTCAAAATTCAGTTTCAAAGATCATTTTTTATTTTATTTTTATTTTTAAGGGTTTTCCAATATTTTCCCTATTTTAAAATAAACTTTGGTGGCGACTCCATTGAATTTGAGAAACGCTCGAAATTTTAGGCCGCGACAGATCCGACTAAGTCTTTTCTTCAGAATGAATTCTTTCAATCAGAGCAATTGACTTTCTTGTTGGAGTGAGATGCTGTGTTTCTTGGATAATAAATGTCGAGGCAGAATTGTGTGACTTAGAATTAGAGGCTTTGGGCAAATCACATTGTTGAATCATAAAAGTCAGTGCAACATTAGAGGCTGCATATCAGAGACAACATTTTGAGTGTGTTGCAACTTTTGATTTGCGGAATATGAGCTTTGAATGCATGGCTTGGATAATCTCTTTAGAGTTAATAATAGCTTGATATAAACTCTTTAGGGGTATGCTGAGTTTGTGCACATCAGAGGCACCCTAGGGCTTCAGATGCATGCTTCAAATTCAGTCTTTAGAGGTAGTCTTCATACCCAATTATCAGAGCCAGTCTTTAGATCCAAACATCAGAGGTAGTCTTCGTAACCTTCAAAGGCATATGTTCATAGGCAGACGCGTATGATTTTGTGTTCCTCTGGTTACTTCCTTTGATGATTTCCTCTGGTCATTTTCTTTAGTAGCTTCCTCTGGTACATTCCTATGATTTTCTTGTTCTAATTGCTACACACTTAATGAAACCATCAGTCCAAACAAATTTTTCTCATAAAATATCTTTGTTAACATCAAAATCACAAGAGAAAAACCAACTTGGTTCGAACAATCTTTTCTTTTCTCTTCACATTTATATTTATCTAGATTGAAACATCGATTATTACATGGAGATCAGGAAGTTTGTGTTTTAAGTTTTAAAATTTGATCTACAATATAACTTAAAATATGATAATTCAGCCTTCAATGTATGTCTAAGAATGAAACTAAATTAGTAGGAAATGTTGACCACATGCAATTCATTTATGCATTTCACATTCTTTATAAGTTTACTCTAATGGAATATTATGTGTTAAGATTATCTGGATGATGAAAGTATTTCTTGCATATTTTAACTGGGATCTTACTCCTACACTACCACACTAAAAGGTACTTTAGTTGCATAGATACATTTTTTTTTTCCAATTTGATAGATCGGTCATATTTTGTACCGTTTTTATACATTTCATTACATTTAATTGAATATTTATAAGACTTTTTTTTTTTTTTTACGTTCCTTCTTTTTCTTGATATTGTAGTTTTGAGTTTGTGGAATTAAAAACAATGTCCTTGGTTGTAAGTTTTGAATTTGTTTCAGTTAATTGTATGCAAATGTTTCTAACTTCTTTCAAATAACATTTTATAGTAATATGGTTGATCGCAAACTAAAATATTATCAAATTCTTTTAAATATCAATAGACACTAAAGTAGTTTGCATATGATGTAATTCATGCAAAATGATAAATATTTTATTCTTAGTAACAATGATCTTATACTCATATATTCTATCATATCAAAAGACATTCTTTTCAAATTTAATATCATAAGTACCTTATTATTATGTGTTAATACTTGTTCAACCAAGAGTGTGTTTGTATGAAGTAATTGAAAATTCTAGAGAAATAAAAGTTTTAAGCAATTCAAAATGCTTCAATTGTATCTTCTTCATTAATAAGTTATGTAATTTGGATATAATAATTGTTTATTTAAATTTTGGTCATATTTATCAATTTAAAAAGTGTTGGGGTAAAAATGAAAAATGAAAAAGGGCGAAAAAATTGAAAATT
>JBBPBQ010000001.1:34073873-34116654 GCA_037974755.1 Cicer yamashitae | reverse complement strand
CTCAACAAAAAAAAAAACCCAAACACTCTAAAATTATTTTTTATATACTTAATTTTAAATATTTTATGGAATTTTTTTGTAAAGTTATGTTTATCCATGAATAGCCGCACAACACACATATATATTCTATCATATTAAAAGACATTCTTTTCAAATTTAATATCGTAAGTACTTTATTAATATGTGTTAAATACTTGATTTTTCAAAAGTGTGTTTGTATAAAATAATTGAGAATTCTAGAGAATTAAAAGTTTTAAGCAATTCATCTTGAAAATTAATTTTGTATTTTCTTCTTCATCATTTCCAAAAAAAAAACTTCCCCAAATATCTTTTTTGAATTTCCGAAGAAAATGAAACATTCATCATCATCATTACTACCAAACAATTTTTAGCTCCACTTTTCTCTTTTTCATATTCAAATATTTTAGATATTGCCTCCACACACCAATTTTTGGATAAACCCCTGACACTCTTTTTCTACCCTCCTCATGTCCCTCCACCAAGCTTATTTCCACCTCCATCCATAATTCCCTCTATTTTTCTCCGTATTTAAATTTTAAAATATTATACCACAAACTATTTTTCTCTATCTCCACTAACCTCATATTATTTTTCTCTATCTCCACTAACCTCATATTGAAGATCTTCATATTCTTGATATCTAGCCCCCTCTTTCTTTTTCTAGACACATTTTATCTCATTTCATCTAATGTACATAGATAGATTCTTCACTTCTCTCTAATTAAAGTGATTATATAAAAATTCGACTTTAGAAATAATATTTGTCAGTACTTTAAAGAATGAAAGATAATACACCGATAAAGTTAAAAGAACTGAACGCTAAAGGATCATCCTTCCTGCAAATAATAATTTCTTACATTTCCAAGCTCAAAGTCTACTTTCTCATTTTGGAAACTCCTAGAAATCTTTTTTTTTTTTGCTGTGCGGTTTCGCCTCTAATGGTGTTTATTATATTAACTATGAAGCTGTGATACAAACCTCAAAAATAACATAGACTTTTCTATATCAATAATAATTTAAAAAAATAAGAGTGATTGAATGTAATCACATGTATTGTTATTATTGCGATATTGAACATCATCACCAAACACATCTTCAATTATAAGTTTTATTGTCATACATATTATTAGGGTCATACTAAAAAGTGTCATAAAGACAATTGTTAAGAATACATAAAAGGAAATAAAAAATAAATTTTGCGTGAAAAATCGTACTTTTTGCAATTCTAAAATTTAAATTAAACAACTTTTAAGAATATTTCTACATTTATATTCTTAACAAGTACCTCAAGAGCGCATTTCCCATATTATTAAAAGAAAAAACTTAGACGTATTTCCTTATATGCTTTTTGTATGGTTCTTAAAATAAAACACACATTTTGTGGCTATAACAAACCTTTAGAAAATTATAAATTTGATAAAATCATAGTTTGTTGAATTAAGAACTATATGGAATACATATAAGGAAATGCACATAAGTTTTGTCCATTATTATGGATGTAGTGAAATGATTTGGCGAAATACATGATTTTTATTAAATATCAGTGTAAAATCATTTTAAATTAACAATATATATCATTTTTTTCTTTAATTATAAATAAATTTGAAACATAATTAATACTATCATAAACTATTTAGTTTAGAAACATATTTTTTCAAATAAATATATTCTTTAGTATTCTTTAACTCATCAACCGAACTACTTATGCGAAATGTTTTAGTGGCTTTGCGATTTTGCCCTTGGGCCGCCTCAAAAAGATTGGCGGACAATATGCAGTTTGATTGGAATATATACCACACCCTTCATTTTATTGCTTTTAGGATGAAAAATGAAAAACAAGTGAGAAAAGAATCTCAAAAGAAAATGACAGTGAAACGAATATGAGAAGAGACGGGAACCAATCAATTGGCTCTTTCTTGTGAACTTCGTAAAGTAAAGGAAAACACGCAACACGAATTATCAGTGCCCAAGCTTTGAAACTGTAAGCGACTTCAGAATAAGTGCCTTTACTATATCTTCGTATATACACAACAATTCCACTTTAGAAATTTTGTTTCTCCATTTTCATAAGACTTTTAATTATAGCTTCAGAATTTTAGAGTTTACTTGAGAGGTTAGTAAAGTTTAATCATCAATTTATTTATGTAAATATATCCTCTCTTTTTTATTAATTATTATTTTTTATATATGACTCTCTTGACTAATTTATAAGAATAAAAAATTGATTGTATTATCAACGAAGTTGAATTTAACGGAAGAAACTAGACTTCCACAACGTGGTGAAGATGAGTTTGAATTTTTATTGGGAGAGATACTCATATTTAGTATCAAGTGGATGTAACCTATGAAAAGAAAAAAAAAAAAAATTGATTGTAATATTAAATTTGTTTGACAATATAAATTGTTTTATTAGTTTATTCTTATAAAGAGAAAATTAATTTATATTTTTATTGTAGTAATTTATTATAGATTATAGAAAATGATGTAACATAATTTGGAGTATGTTACTAAAAAAGAAATTAATGCAGTTGAAACATAAAGATGAATCTTATAAAAATGACAATGAAAATTCTCAAGAGGATTATATATTTAGGGTCGAAAATAGTATTTGTTAAAAATTATATTAGAGATTTATAATAGATTAAATAAATTTTTAGTCACAGTAAAATTTCAAAAATCATGTTAAAGATTTGCAATAGGATTAAATTATGTTATATATTTCATTATAGAGAGTAATAATTTTGAAATCTTTAAAAATTATCTTAACAAGAGTCTAATCTTAAAATAATTAATAGAGAACCTTTTAAAAGGAATTTTGGAATTTAATTAACCACTCTACATCCTATAGGTGTAAGCCAAACATTTTTCGTTGAGGGAAGTAGTCCGGTATACCAATGGGGTGTGTTGTTGTTGACCCATTTTTTTTTTTTTTGCACCACTTGATTGATAAATTTATTTATTTATGTTAGTTTTGCATTTTTATTTGTACCGAAACTATAAAAAGAGTTGTCGGTAATAAGACGCCTAAACAAAATGGACTATGATTTTTGTTTTACATGTAACTTAATTGTTTATAGTAAAAATTAATGATGTTACTAGTATGTTTAATACAACGTCAATTATTATGGATAAATTTAACTTACAAAACATCTTATAAAATAATTAGTTTAAAATTTTAAAATTATTTGATACGTTATTAAATAATTTCAGAAAAAGACATAATAATTTAAAAAAAAGAAAACATAAACGAATTTCGATGGTTAAATTATATAAATATAAATTTTATATTTTTATAAAATTTTGTATGTTTGATAATTGATATATTATGTTATAATTAATTATTAAGCCGAATAACTTATTTTAGAATTGCTTTTGAAATAATGAATTATTTCAAAGCAAATAGAGTAATAATTTTTCAATTTCGTACATTTGGACGTATGAAAAAGCATTACACAATATCAAAATATATATCACCTTCATCAATGTAAAGAATCTGCAAGAGGACCAATCCAGAACTAAAGTATACTATTTAACGTGTAATTTAGGCCAGCAAGAAACAACCTGAGCCAGCAAACACCTTTTCATTGAAGCGTCCAAGGCACTAAACTATAGCATATAATTTCCCTTTCTACATTTATATATAAACACACATCACACTCCTTTTTCTATGTGCATATTTTTTTTATAAGTTCCATAAAAAATTAAACGACAAAACCAAAGCAAAATTGATCGAGAGAAAACAAATGGTGTTTTCATATTAGAGAATTTATAAGTGTTGATTAATTTCATCAATCAATATGTTGAAGACAAGTTGGTCGTTTAAGAAATTGAGCAAGGAGCACTTGCGACCGTGGAAATTATCTCATGCGTTTCATTGGAAACGACTTCATCTAGATACTAGCATCATGAATCGCGTCGTTTTTAAGATAGTTTATGTTGTTGAAGGTGTTGTAATTGTCTCATCGGTTTGTTTCTTCTACCTTTGTTATGGTTGTCATTTCTAAATTAATTCTATGTATAATTGTATAATAAGCATATATAGTATATATATGCGACCTTTAAATTCGTTTGTTCATTATTTTTCTTTTTTTAGTAATTCTACAATAATGCAATGAATTTATCGACCGATCGATGCACGTAAAAGAAGTAATATTATTGTAATTAATATTTTATCCTATTATTTTTATAAGAGATAGTTGAGTTAAAATTTAGTTAATAAAAGTTGATGTATTTAGTCTGTTTTATGAATTAGATACTTCAATTTTTGTTGACCAAATTCTAATTTAACAATCTCTTATAAAAAGAATCAGATGAAGTATTTCTCTTGCTCGATATTATTGATTAATTTATCGTCAAATCATATGACATTAGTCTTCAATGTGGCTTTTTCTTTGTTTTATTTTGTTTTCGAAGTTTTTAAATTTTAGTGATAGTTGCATATCGATCTTTGGTATTGCGAATAGTTATGGTCAAATAAATGGGGATAATGCAACGTTAATTGCAATGTGTTGTATCGATATTTCATATTCACTATTAATTTTACCTTTTCAAAGAAGAAAGAGACATGGAATGATAGATGAAACAATGATACTATTGAATCTTACTTATGCTCTTTCCTTTCAATGAAACAATTTCCATTCTATGATATGGTGAAGCAACATCAAAGGAATCAAAATGACTTAGTGTTGTTGAACCGAAAAGTCGGCTAATAGATTTTAAATAATTTCTTTTATTTTAAACGATTACGTTAAAAAAAATATTGTTCTTCAAAGTATTAAATGATGCGATAAATTATTAGAAAATTAAAAAACTAAGAAAAAAAAAATTAAATTAAGGCAAAAACGATTAAAATATACGTGGAAATAAACACGAGTAAAGATAAGTTATATATTGATTGAGGTGTGTTTCAAAATGGTATTTACAAGTGATATTTTTTAAAAAGTAATGTTGAAGTCTAAAATATACTAGCTATGATTTGATTAGTTAAGAATACGCTTCAAGTGTCATTAGTCGGCTAAACTCAAATCGTGTATTAAATCGTGGCTTGCCATTACTTTTGCTAGCATTTTCACTTTTTGCGGTTGGTTTCGTAATGCGCAATGCACATATACTCTCTCCTAATCAGGTTTCTATGAAAATAACTATGGAGCCCAACCTCTTATTTTAAAATTACTTTAAAGAAGAGAAATAATCATTGAAGTGTTGGGTATTGGACTCCCTTCCTATGACAGCTGAGAGGCAGACAGGCAAGAAGTTGAAACGTGTTCGTACTGACAACGGTGGTGAGTATTGCGGACCCTTTGATGTCTATTGCAAACAGCAGGGTATAGCACAAGAAAAGACTCCTCCTAAGACTCCTCAGCTGAATGGTTTAGCGGAGAGGATGAATCGGACCCTTGTTGAGAGAGTGAGGTGTATGCTATCTGAAGCTAAGTTGCCTAAACATTATTGGGGTGAGGCACTGTACACGGCGGTGCATGTTATTAATCTTACTCCTATTGTCGCTTTGAATAGTGAGGTACCAAACAAGGTATGGTTTGGGAAGAATGTCAAGTATGATCACTTGAGAGTCTTTGGTTGCAAGACTTTTGTGCATGTTCCGAAGAATGAAAGATCCAAGTTGGATGCAAAGTCAAAGCAATGTATCTTCATTGGTTATGGTGAGGATGAATTT
Organism: Cicer yamashitae; assembly: GCA_037974755.1. Taxonomy (NCBI): domain Eukaryota; kingdom Viridiplantae; phylum Streptophyta; class Magnoliopsida; order Fabales; family Fabaceae; genus Cicer; species Cicer yamashitae. Next base: position 34,110,959 of record JBBPBQ010000001.1, on the reverse strand, counting down.
GGCTACAAGTTGTACGATCCTATAAACAAAAAGGTTATTAGAAGTCGTGATGTAGTGTTCATGGAAGACCAAACTATTGAAGACATTGATAAGGTGGAGAAGACTACACCTGAGAGAGATAACGCCTTAGCTGATGGTGATCCAGTTCGGTCACCTGTTCCTGATTTGGATACTAACGATGGTAATGTTCAGAATGATGAGCCACATGATTGTGTTGATGATCATCGACTTAGAGATGAGGTAAATATTCCAACTAGTGAAGATCATGAGTTTTCACACGATGAGAATCTTAGTGATGCTTCTGAATCATCTCTAACCCAACTCAGGAGGTCTAAGAGGCAGAGACAACCATCTACAAGGTATGTCTCTGATGAGTATGTGAAGTTGACTGATGAAGGGGAACTTGAGTGTTTTCGAGAGGCCATAGAGAGTGAAGAAAGTCAAAAGTGGTTGGATGCAATGCATGATGAGATGAAATCTTTGCATGATAATCACACTTATGATTTGGTGGGATACTTCGACTCAGATATGGCTGGAGATATTGACTCAAGAAAGTCAACTTCAGGCTACATGATTAAATTTGCAGATGGAGCTGTGGCTTGGCAGTCGAGATTACAGAAATGTGTAGCATTGTCTACAACTGACGCAGAGTTCATTGCCATTACCAAAGCATGCAAAGAGTTGATTTGGTTGAAGAAATTCTTGCAGGAGCTTGGGTTTATTCAGGACAAATATGTCTTATTTGTCGATAGTCAAAGTGCTATTCATCTTGGTAAGAATTCAACGTTTCATAGCAGGTCCAAACACATTGATGTGAGGTATCATTGGATACGTGATGTTTTGGAAGCTAAGTTGTTGGAGTTGGCTAAAGTTCATACTGATTATAATGGTTCTGATATAATGACTAAAGCATTACCAAGAGGGAAGTTTGAAACTTGTTGTGATATCGCCGGTTTGACGATTATCTCCACATAGTTGTGAGGGGGAGATGTGTTGGGTATTGGGCTCCCTTCCTATGTGGAGAAAAGCCCAAATATTATAGTCCATGTGTCTCACTTATTTAAGTGGAGAGTGGTCTAATTAGGGTTGTAAAAGAGAGACTATTTTGAGAGGAAAGACAATCACCAAAAGAGAAAAGAGAAGAGTAAACCCTATTCCCGATTTTGTTAAATCAGTCTCAGAAAAACATCGAGCATTCGTTAACCGTTGGATCGGGCTGCAATTTGGACAGTAGGTTCGCAATATTAAGGGCTTCGTTTTCAACGGTCGGATCGGCGAAACGACGTCTGGAGTGGGAGAAATCGTGCTCGCACAGCAGCAGGTTTCTTTTGGTGTTTTTCTTCTTCTTGCTTTTCACTTGTAAGCTTTAGTGCTTTGTTATTTTGGCTGGTTGTAGGCACACTTTGTGCATCCTTTTGAGACTCTCTTGTACCCTTATTTGATTATAGTGGAGCTATTTCTTTGGTCTGGACGACCCGTGGTTTTTACCCTTGCATTGAGGGGTTTTCCACGTTAAAATATCGGTGTTCTTTACGCTCTTTAATTTTGATTAATTTGCTGCCATATATTTGTTGTTGCTCCTCACGGGTTCTTGCAAGTTGGGGGAATTTTATATCCGCTGCGTATTACTTGTTATTGTGTTTCTGTGTTTATTCCCCATCATGAAGACGAATTTGTTACTCAAGAAATTATTTGCTCAATGAACTATAGAAAGGAGGTTGAATAAAGTTCACAATTTCAAAACAATAATTAGTCACACGGATTGGAATTCGTATTACAAAGATCAATGATATCATAATTAACTAATGCAAAAGTGTTTTGGTAGATTTTGAAAACAATTTTAACTTCAATCAAACTAGTTAAGAGTGCTAACACTTAATAATTGTATTATTGATAGAAACACAAAGATTAATAGAACTTTCAAATCTATAATGTTGAGAATGTTTGAAAACAAAATTTTAACTCAACAAAAATTAAAGCAAGATAATGATTCAAAATAGAATGTTCTAAGTTCTTAATTTTTTTATCAATTAAAATGTAAAACAGTAAATTCACCACCAAACTTTGAATTAGTCAAAATCAACAAAGAATGAAATTGCAGAAATTAAAATTAGTTTAGGGAAAGAGCAAATCACACAACGATTTATATTGGTTCCCCTACTTCATCATCTTTTGTAGAGTACGTCCAATTCTCATTAAAAGAATGAAGGTCTTTTCCTTTATTATCGATTTTGAAGTGTACGAGATCCTTCGACAATAGTTACATCAATGTACACCAATTCCTTATTCCTAAACGCTCACAAACCAGAATCTTGGAACAATCCTCCAAAATAATTTGAACCATTTCTTCAAGAAGAAGAACCCCTCTTTGTTGTTTGCAAGATAGTTCCTAGAGACACCTCTCTAGCCCAACCTAAAAATAATCCCTCTTCAATTCTTCAATGTTACACCAACGATATTTCCTCGATGAATTACATCTGGAATAGACATTCCAACTAAGAAAATACATTTATGTTGTTTCTCACACAAACTTTAATTGCAAGCCCGATTGAAATAGGAAAGTGTTTTCAATTTGTATTATGATCTTGAATGCATGAAGTTTTCGAGTAGGTGAAAGTATTCTTACATATGATTAGAAATGTTTAGAATTGTTTATGTATGATGCATGAAAAATATTGGCAAAAGACTAATATTTCCTAACAAAAGTAACAATTTTGTAATTGTCATAACCGTCATAAAATTATCAAAAATCAACTCTGCTGACCTTGTGAGTCGACTCACAGAACCTGTGAGTCAACTTACACGTTTCTTGAAAACTAGTTTTTACAACAACATAATGGTGAGTCGATTCACCAAACTTATTGTTTTGTGGGGAGTCGATTCACAAGGTTTGTAACATCAATAATGAGTTATGGACCTCTTTAAGTCGATTCACAAGTCTGTGAGTTTATTTTCAAATTGTGCCAATTTAATATGAATATGCTAAAACACTTTGTCTATTTTAGACTAAACTCTTTCTAACTCAAAAGACGTTTGCATGAGATTGAGAATGATAATCAACAAAGACATACACTCAACATTTAATCTTGACTAACCTAGTTTTGATATCACTCGAAAAGACTATGTATAATATAAGTCTAAGAGATCCTTACATCTGTTTAGCTAATGGACACATTACTAAAGCTAATTTTTCAAATTTGGATTTTCTACAGTCACTGACTACACGCATTAACTTATTCAGTGATTGTGTGATCATTTGATCTTGATCAAATGGTCACATAGTAATTGACTACGTGAATGCACGTTGTCAGTGACTGCAGGGAATCTTGATCCTAATTTTTCAGGGTAAGTCAGTTTTGTACTTGATATTATCCTAAGGGATGTCTTTTATCTACTTTCTTTTTCTTTCGTTTTGAACTCCATTACAAAAGATTGATAAGCACTTAGACTTGTTCCTTCGAACTATCTAATGATACTCGTATAATGTACTAGTATACAAGATTCTAACGATTTGATGACTGGTTTATGTAGGATTCATGCTAGAATTTACCATGTGAATTTTCCTTAACTTCAATTCAATACTTTTGTTCCGCAACATCTTAGGGGCTGTTTATTTTCTGAAACATTTCGTGTTTTTATTTCTTAAAACTCGTGTTCATTTTATTTTGATGATGGTCAATTAAAGATAACAATTGTTATGAAGAGAAGAGGAAATAATAGTTAACGAAGATGCATTTTCAAATGAATTTTTTTTTTACATTTTCATTGTATCTAGAAATATAAACAATTGTTCACTTTAAAAGTCTTTTACCTCCTTATTAACAAAAATAAAATGAACACAAACTTTAGAAAATGAAAACATGAATAATTGTTATCCCAAAAGTAAATGACCCCTTAGTTTTTCTCCAAATAATAATTGTAAATATTTTTTTATCCCAAAATCTATTTTATGACATTTCGGTATTGGACATGCTTCTTTATCTTTATCACAATAGTTGTGTTCTCAAATTTCTTTTATAGATTTTCGTGCAGTCGGTGTATGTGATATGTATTATTTTACTAAATAGAGAAGGACTAATTTACCCATTAGCAGTAGTAGAGCCTTGCAGCCTTTTGACTTACTGCATTTTTACATATTGGGCCTATACTTTGTGAATTTTGTGGCCACAATCATAGATGCTTTATTACGATAGTTGATGACAATAGTAGATTTAAGGGTGTTCCCGGTGTGATTTCGATTAATTTTAATATAAAATATCATTTGATTCAAAGATTAAAATCTTTGTAGTTTAATTTGGTTTTGATGACAACATGAAAAAAATCCGATTCAATCCAAATTAATGTAGTTTAAATTGGTTTGATTTCTGGTTGATCCAAATTATAATTTGTAACATATTATTTGAATACTATAATTATAAAATTGCATTAAAGTAATAAGTTTGAAGCAAAAGATTATATATAATATACTAAAACCACAACACGTAGTCCAACAAAATCTTCCACTATAATAAATAATTATATTGTGACCCACACATTGCATGATTGTTGATATATTTTATATGTATACATGTAATTTTTGCATTATGATTATATAATTACTTTTCACTATAAAAATATATAAAATGAAAATATAAATGTTTAGTATAACTAACAATATAATTAATTATTGGGAGTAAATTAAAATTTTAAATATGCTAACACGAAATGAATTTTTTTTCTTCATAAACATCATTTGTTTATTTTTTTACACTTTAAATTTTGATTTGCTTGCACCATTGTTGCTCCTAAACCGTTTTATAGTATGTTTGGAAAAATCAATATCCACGTCTAGAACTCACGTTTTGACCAACCCTCCAATTTGGAGCTTATCAAATTCAAGGCAACAGATACTTTTAGACGTGAGTTTGATTGTTGAAAAACTTTTGAGTATTTCTAATTAATAATATTAAATAGTTTGTTAATGTGATAAAATCAAATGTATTGTGAATTTGAAATTGGGGGATTGATTTTTCCATTTTTTAAACATTTTTTAAAGTAAAATTGAAAGTAAAAAGACACCATCATGATAAATTGACATCTCAAATGTATTAACTATTTACAGCACCCTAAAAATATTATTAATAAAATGAAAAGACCGTTAACAAAAAAAAAAAGGGCAAAAAATATAAAATTTTCTAAGATTGGATAACGAATTATTTATATTGATAAAATTTGTTTAAATAGCAAGAGATTCGATCATTATAATAACACTTTTGTAAGTTTATTAATTTTTTGTTAGTTCAATGTAAGTGATATTTTATTTACATTTATAGGTAGTGAATTGCAATGAGTACATATTTGATTAAGGTATAGTTTGATTGGTGAGGGACACCAAAGAGTTTTAAGAAAAAGGTTTTGAGTCCAAAATATGATAAAACTAATATAACCACTAATTTACTAACATTTACTTATAAAAAAGGCTTAATTGCATTTTTTGCCCCTATTTTCACCAATTTACAAAATTGATTCCCTTATTTTAAAATCGATAATTTTGGCCCCTCATTTTGAATTTTTAACAAAAAAATGATGACATGACATGTTTTAAATGACGTATCATATGGTACAATGATTTGGAGTGATTAACACCCATAAAATTGCAATAAAATCCTCTAAAAATTTCAGTTTCAACTTCAGAAATTATTAATTTTTGTAATTTAATGAATGATATATATGTAATTAATGCATCTAGAGGATTCTATATCATAATATCATATGTCACGTCATTTAAAATTATCATATTATCATTTTTTAGTTCAATTCCATGAATTAGTTAAAATAGAGGGACCAAAATTGTAATTAGGTTTAAAAAAAATATTTCAAATTAAATTTAGTATTAGTATGTATTTATTTGTTGAAACTTGAAACGTTGTTTTAAAGTAAATTTCAATTTCAATTACCAGCTCAAATATAGTTTTCTTGATATAACTCAATAGCGAAAGGGAATTATTCGTCCCTGATTTTTATTGATTGAAAGAAAATTATACACAAGAGCTCCTACAATGGTATAAACCACTCAATTTCTAATTTTGCCAATGATCTTTTCAAATGGGTGGGATCCTTTATTTATAGGATGATTATACAAGGGATATGATCCAAGAGCACTGTAACAACCTTTTTTTTTTAAACAAATTCAAATTCATAATAAAGAGAGAAATACCTTTAGATAAAATATTTAAGTCGTATCACAACGACAAAAGTCAACAATAATTACAAGCAGCGGAAACGGTTTTGAAATGAAAATCCAAAAATATTTAAAACAGAAAAATACACCGGGGATATGAGACCTATCCAACGTAGCTCATACCCCTGGAGTATTCTCGGCAGACACCTGTACAAAAACACTGCCCCAAGAATTTTAACTTCCCCACGTCACATCAAAAAGTGGTACAAGGACCCATCAAAATAAAAGTCAAGCTGACAATATATGGTATAGGTACAGTCTTCCAGAATGAAATAAATACAACCACAACAGATAGACATCTAGCCCCTATACAACCATCTAATTTGATCATGCTACAAAAAAAAAACTATAACCCAGGTAATCTCCACGCGCCCCGCAGAATCCTTCTGACACAGCAGTAGTCAGGTAAGTCTAACTCCGTTCCCATCTCCAGAGTACTAATTGGTAGGACGATCCTGATTCTCATATGAGGGCGAAGCCTAGGTTCCCACAATAATTGTAAAGGACAGCAACCGAAATTAACAAATATCACATAGCATTTAAATTTTAAATGCACAAACTGCACTGTCGTATTCGAATACAGCATCCTTGTATTCGAATACAACTGCGAAAATGGCAGGATTTCAGTTTTGAAAATGTTTCGATATCATTCAATGCTTACCACATAAAGTCAATCAATAACACTCATCAAATACGACACAATTACAAACCACAATCGAGTATGTATATACAACCATTACGATATATCAAACATGACTCGCGTGCCAAGCACCCTAATGCAATGCGGATATGCCAATGCACATGATTCCAGAATTCCAAACCAAAACCCTCCTCAAAAGGGCGTAAATCATAATTGTACAGCCTCTCATAGACTAATACTAATTATCAAGGTGCAATCTCTCACGGATTAGCACGATTTACTATCGTACAGCCTTTCACAGACCAGCACAATTTTCTATGAGTGCAATCGCTCACAGATCAGCACGACTTACAAGAGTGCAATCTCTCACAGATCAGCATGACGCGAAAAATCCCCGCAAGAATAAGATGAACCAACTATTCACATGGCATCATCTCGTGGCCCATCACGATTACCACTATCACCATGGCCCATCGCGGTCACCATGTACTATGAAATGCATGAGCATACTCTGTCTCTTTTCACCACAACCATTAAGTAAATGCAGCTATTAAAAGATTCCCCTTTTTTAATACTCATTTAACACTAATGATTTTTCAATCTTTTCACAGAGCATACTCAAACATATATTCATCTATAAAATTCATAACGCATACACCATCAATTATGGATACATCAATCGCACATTCACCACACATCCACATCTCAAACACAACAAATTCAATCAATTCGAATTCCAAAATTTCACACCAAATTTAATCATGAATCACCCGTATTCACAACTCCACATTTTCAAACACAAACCACCAAATTTAATCTCCAAAATTTTCAACCATAAATCACCAAATTTAATCTCCCAAAATTTTCAACCATAATCCACACAAAAATCACATCTAAAAAATTCATAATATTAATTATGAACACATAAACCACACCAAACTTGAATCACCACAACCCACATCTCAAACACATTAAATTCAACTTCCACAATTTCACCCATAAACACATTAAATTCATTTTCCTCCAATCTACACATAAAATACATCTCAAAATTCATAATATTAATTATGAACACATCAATCACACCAAACACGAATCACCACAACAACATTAATATATCAGAGTTCTCCCCACCGCTAACTCGGTGCCAACGGTCTCGATTCCTTTTCGAGACTCAAGGAGCTAACTACATAAACATAAATATTTATAACAATTTGTTCACAACTAAAATTTATCCAACCACAACAAAATTCCCAAAATTATATCTTTTTCACACACCAAACTTTTACAACCAAATAATCAACATTAATTCAAAACTCCACATTTCCAAACATAAACCACCAAATTTAATCTCCAAAATTTTCAACCATAAATCACCAATTTAAATCTCCAAATGTTCAACCATACATCACCAATTTAAATCTCTAAATTTTTAACCATAAATCACCAATTTGAATCTCCAAATTTTCAACCATAAATCACCAATTTAAATCTCTAAATTTTCAACCATAAATCACCAATTTAAATCTCCAAATTTTCAACCATAAATCACCAATTTAAATCTCTAAATTTTTAACCATAAATCACCAATTTAAATCTCCAAATTTTCAACCATAAATCACCAATTTAAATCTCTAAATTTTTACCCATAAACACCTTAAATTCAATTTCCTCAAAACACACATAAATCAAGTAAATTCAATTTATACAAAATCACACATCAATTTCACCAAATTCCAACTCCATAAATACACATATAAAATCTTATATGCAAGCTAAAAATTTGAAAAGAGCTCTTACCTCAACGGTAGCTCTAACAACCAATTACGGCACCGTGATTAATTCCGGTAAAAACTTCGTTTGCGACGTCCCTTCCAAAGTTGGTTCACTAGCACCGTAGCGTGGCAAGGAGCAACTTTCCCTTTTGCCACTTCGCGAGATGGAGCTTAGATCTAGGTGAAAAATGAGGTTTTGTTTTTGAAAAAAACCAAAACTTTGTTTGTTTTGGTAACAGATAAAGAAGAAAAAGAAAAGGAAGGCGACGCGGGTTCTGTGTTTTTCCTTTCTCAGTTTCTCATACATATATATATATATATATATATATATATATATGATAATTAAACCAAATCAATAAATATCTAAATATTCTTACACACACCTCAACTATTTTGATAAAAATATCTATTCTCATTGCAACTCAATTGACAAGTAAATTTTTTAGCAATTAGAGATATTTTTAACAAAATAGTCTGGTAATAAAATTTCCGCAACGTAATTAAAATATTTCTCGCCAAATAATTTTAAACGGGTCTCATAAAAATATCATTGGCATTTAACATTCGAAATACCAATAAAATTGGCTAAAAAACCTCAAAATTCAACATAAAAACACATCAAAAACAAAAAGTACAAATTAAAACTACGGGTCTTACAAGCACTACCTAACAACTAACAACTAACCACCTAACTATAAAATAATAACTAATAACAACCTAACCATAAAACATATACATCATTATTTCCTATTGTTTTTCTTGTGATATACTAGTAAAGGTTTATTCCTATTTACATCTTAATTATTCCTATCAATACATTCTCCTTCAAGCTCAACCTTGTCTTCAAGGTTGAATTTCGGAAATTGATTTTGGATTGTATTAACATCTTCCCAAGTGGCCTCTTCTACAGGCTTTTTCTGTCATTGAATTAGAACTTGTTGCACTAGTTCTCTCTGTTGTTGTATGGTTCTTCTGCCAGCACCTATGAAGGCGTATACGTAGAGTCCTGCCCATGTAATTCTGTAGGTAGGACTGTTTCCACCTCATGTTTTCCAACAACCAACTTTAATTGGGAAGCGTGGAAAACCGGATGAATGTGAGCCTCTTATGGAAGTTGGAGTTTAAAGGTTGTTGTCCCAATTTGTTTTAACACCAAATAAGGACCATAATACTTAGCTGCTACTTTAGGATGAAGTCGTGTTGGCATAGTAACCTGCCTGTGAGGTCTAATTTTTAAGTAAGCACAATTTCCATCTTTAAACTTGGTGGGTTCCCGATGATGGTTCGCAAATTTGATCACCTATTGTTGTTCTCTTCCCATATGATATTTCAGTTGTCTCAACGCTTTGTCTATGGTCATTAGGTCTTGTGCCACTGCTTCCACTATAGTTTCCTCGGGTACAAAGAACTCGCAGTTGTGTGTAAATTTATGGTTGTAATTATACTATTTCATCTATGAAAGGGGTTATGTTTGAAGGTTGTATCAAATTTGTAGATGAAAATAGTTTTTTTTTTAAATGTGAAGACATAAGCTACATTTTTGTTGAACACGACATAAGCTGCAAATTGATGTAGAGAATATCAAAGGTGTGGTGAAAATCTAACAGAATGAAAGAGAACTGCAAATACATGAATTCTTCCTTACATATAAATCTGTTTCAAACTCAAAGCTACAACCTTTGAAATGTGTCGAGGTACTTCAGTTCCAATTTTTTTCGTCTTTGATACGAGATAAAATGTCTCAAAACATAACACACACACACACACACACATATATAGGTGGTTTGTCTAGTTGTGTGGAAAATTTAAAGTTAGTTCTATAGGCGCAGAGAAGTTTACCTATGGAGACACAAATTTTCCAAGAAAGAAACAAAGATGGTTTCGTGAGATCGGATTCATATTTGTAAATGACCACTAAATATTTGGGATGAGATAACATTAGATATGTTGTATTTTGTTACCAACTAATCTAGATATGCAAAGTTAGAAATCGAGGAACACTGAAAGTTAATTAGAGTGAGGAGATGGTAGAGTAATTTTTATGATGAGCTTTTGTGTGAGTTTTCAACATATGTATAAGATGATATGTAAGATGAATTCTAGAAACATATAAAGTGTGTCACATAAGAATATAAGTGATATGGTATAAATGTTATGATGTGGCACATAAGTTTGTGATGTGTCACTCAATAGAGTTGAGAGTTTGTTTTAATAGATTATAAATAGATGGGTACCAAATTTTTCTTAGTAACACTAAGAAACGTCAATCAACATAATATCCATAGATGGAAACCAAACAATAAGTCACAATCTTCCTCAAAAGTGGGTATTCCAAACTAACTCACCTAAAACTACTATCAATATATATTAATAGAACACACTCAATAGCAGAAATAACGTACTAGAATTGTAAGCAAACAGAACAAGTTTGTTACACACTCATTACCATCAGAATCAACTCTTCTTCTATATTTGTTGCTAGTGTCGTGCAACTCTATTTCTTTTTCTCTCTCGTATTGGTGCGCTCCTTGGATGTTTATTTTACGGCTACTATTTCTTTCATATTTTTTTGACTAAAAATACGTTATTCATTGATTCAAATAATAGAATACATCAATGTAATACAAATTCAAATGTGATAAACACATAAATGATGAATATGCGAACAAACTCACAACATTCAAGTTAATAGTGTAAAACGGCAACATAGCACAAAGCGACAACATGCCTACAAATATGACAAAATTCAAGTGTGTAGAATACATATGCTTCCAGATATGTACTGTTGCTGACGCCAAACTCATTGATTGAAATATGCAATCAATCAAAGTTATGGTGTCAAAGCTATGTTGTGAATTTATTAAGAGATAATCAAATACATTGTAATTGCATAAATAACATATGAAAACCAAAACTACATAGATTCAAAAATGTTCATCTAATCTCTAATTAGTGAGTAAATTAACTACTCATATTGTTTGATAAAAGATACATAGAAAGAAGAAAATGACAGATAAAGGTGGCACTATGTCTCCTCTGAGGTGTAGTTGTCTCCTTCTTTGCATCCAATAATTAGAATCCTCGTAAAATAAGAGTTTTTAACTTAAATAGGAATCAAGGAACGCGAACCAGCATTGTGCTGGGTCTCAACGCAATGCGCTAAACCAAAATTTATTGTGGTGCAACAAGTTGCACAATGTGGTGCATCAAAATAAATTGTGAAATAGCACGCTGCGCAAGGCGCTGAAAGACTCCCTTGATGCAGTCAGAGGCAATGAGTTGTGCCAGGATGTGCACTACAGCGCAACACTCCCCTTCTCCTCCCTGCTGCTCTTCAACTTCCAACAAGAGACAATTTTGCACTCTAAAATCACCTTGTATCAAAAGTAACCATTTGTAACTTCTCGAGTGACTATTCCTCAATGTAATTGACCTATAACATGAAAACAAAAATAGAATACTCCGAAAATATGTCTAATTAAAAATAGTTAGTACCAAAACATTCAAAAATTATCCAAGACGATTCAAATTCCTTTTCTTTATTCAATTAACTATAAAACTAAATTGAATGAATGAAACTTAAAACATAACAATGTGCTAAAAAATAAGAATTGATGAAGACTTATGAGACCATAGCTTGGTCATTCCAATATGAGTTTAATAGAGAATATTCTTAATAATCTATTATATATATTTAAAACAGACTTCGCTGCCACCTCATACTATTTCTTCCACATATGCGAACATTTGTCACCTCAGCTAAAAAGCTAATGTGTACGTCTTCATAGAGAGTTTCCCTATTCACTTTCTAAATACCTTTTCCCCTCTTTTAATCATCCTCCCCCTTTCCCCGGACAAACCCCGATCTGCCCTCGAAAGTCTCTCTGCATTTTGGGAACAGAGCATGCAAAACTATTATATATATTTAAAACAGACTTCACTGCCACCTCATACTATTTTTTCCACATATGTGAACATTTGTCACCTCAGCTAAAAAGCTAATGTGTACGTCTTCATAGAGAGTTTCCCTATTCACTTTCTAAATACCTTTTCCCCTCTTTTAATCATCCTCCCCCTCTCCCCGGACAAACCCAGATATGCCCTCGAAAGTCTCTCTACATTTTGGGAGCAGAGCATGCAAAACTATTATATATATTTAAAACAGATTCTGCTGCCACCTCATACTATTTCTTCCACATATGCGAACATTTGTCACCTCAGCTAAAAAGCTAATGTGTACGTCTTCATAGAGAGTTTCCCTATTCACTTTCTAAATACCTTTTCCCCTCTTTTAATCATACTCCCCCTCTCCTCGAACAAACCCGAATCTGCCCTCGAAAGTCTCTCTGCATTTTGGGAGTAGAGCATGCAAAACTATTATATATATTTAAAACAGATTCCGTTGCCACCTCATACTATTTCTTCCACATATGCGAACATTTTCCACCTCAGCTCTAAAGCTGACGTGTACGTCTTCATAGAGAGTTTCCCTATTCACTTTCTAAATACCTTTTCCCCTCTTTTAATCATCCTCCCCCCTCTCCCCGGACCATCCCGGATCTGCCCTCGAAAGTCTCTCTGAATTTTGGGAGCAGAGCATGCAAATTCGAGTAATGAATCTTAGAAAACTTGCCTCCCGGATCTTCCCTCGAAAGTCTCTCTGCATTTTGGGAGCAGATCATGCAAAATCAAGGAATGAATCTTAGAAAAATTGGCTCGGGTATCTAAACATCTATAAAAATGAAAAGCCCGGGTAGAAACACAAGCAAAAGGAGAGAGGAAAAGTAGAAAAAGGAAAGGGGGAGGAGACTCGCCTCATCCTCGCAGTCATGCTCTCGATCGCTTCTGCTTCTGCTCCTCGCAAAATAATTTTCGACGTCGTTGCGCCGTAACTCTTCGAAATCGCCGATTCCTAACACTTTTGAATAATCTCAATTGAAGGATGGGGTTAGGATCGATGATTGTTGATACTGAGAAGGTGAGCTCCGCAGTAGCTCTTCGAAAATTCATTTTGCACATTGTTCTATCCCTTTTCATAAGCTTTTTCATGTTTTAGCAGGGAACCCAAACTTATAATAATCATCATTTCACTTGGAAAATAAAAGTTATCTTAGTTTCTATTATGTGAACTTTTTGAATTCAGCCAGAAGCTGAAAGTTATTCTTAAAATCTTTTAAACTCCCTTATGATTACTCGATGATTTGTAGCTTTTGTGGAATATGAAATAGACCTCATTTGTATATGTTGTTGAATCATTTGTCGCCATTACTTTTGTTTGATTAGTTTGTGCTATGTGCATATGAAAGGTGTTAACAAGGTATGCTGCTTTGTGATCATATTCATTGTCTTTCATTTGTATTTCACATTTATTAGTTTTTAGATTTGTGGAGTAACATGTTTTTCATTTAGATCTTCCCAAGATTTTATACCTTTTGAAATTTTAGGGAAGACTAATCATGATTGTTTGATATTTTAACATCGTCATTGGAGAAGACATAAATTAATAAACCGTGAGTCTCAAATTATAAGTTTTAGCTGAAACTTTGTTCTTAAACAAAATTGAGATTTTTCAGCTCAATGCTAGGACCGATGATTGTTGATACTAAGAAGGTCAGAACGATAATTATGAATCCATGATAGTTTTGCCTTTGATTTTACTAGGATTGGTTCATGTTTTATGATGGATGATGAATAAAGGGAAAAAAAAGAATCAAGTTCAGAAACTGGTTCTGTTGTGAAAATGGACTATGAATTTCAAATGAGCATTGGACCTAAGAAGAGTGGTAATTAGTGTAGTTTTGCCTTTGAGTTTAGTAGGATTGTTTCATGTTTTTTTATGGATGATGAATAAAGGAAAAAAAGAAGAAGAAGAAGAATCAAGTTTAGAAACTGGTTTTGTTGTGAAAATGGAATATCAATTTCAAATGAGCATTGGACCTAAGAATATTTGTTATTATGAATTGTTGAATGCAACAAACAACTTTGAACAGAAGCATAAGCTTGGACAAGGAGGTTTTGGTGGTTTTTAAAAAGGTTACTTAAAAAGGACTAATTCAAGGAGGTAGCTATAAAGAGGATATCTTTAGATTCAAGGCTAGGTATAAAGCAATATGCAACAGAAGTGAAGATTATAAGTCAATTGAGGCATAGAAATTTGTTGAAACTCATTGGTTGGTGTCATAGGAACCATATTGGAACCGTAGAAGAAACCAAGGATACTGGTGAAAGCACAATTTGAAGTAAAAACAAATCAGAATGGTTGATTACTCCATTTTAGTTTTGTATGTAGATTTATTATTTTTTATATATTGATGCATTGTTTTATTTTTATTTTTTGCTGATTTTACTTTTTCTTATCTAGGGGTGTAGGAGTGGACTCAAGTTGGTTGCATTCTTGGCCAAACCAGGGAGTCGATGGAGCCGGTCCATCTACTGCTATCAGAACAGTAGGTCTCGGAAGAGTTCAAATGTTGATGAGACATCTTGCAACTGTTGGAGAAACCTATGCTCAGACCAGCTTCGATGTAGCTACTCACCCCAAAAGATGTATGTCATTTCTTTTTAATAAAGTCCTCTAATTATTGCTGATTTCATTCTTGAGTTATATTTATATTATATAGGTAACTTGAAAAGGACTAATTCATATGCAGCTAGCTATAAAGAGGATATCTTCAGATTCAAGGCTAGGTATAAAGCAATATGCAGCAGAAGTGAAGATTATAAGTCAATTAAGGCATAGGAATTTGTGGAAACTCATTGGTTGGTGTCATAAGAACCATGATTTCATTCTGATCTACGAGTTCATGCCGAATGGAAGCTTACATTCTCATCTAACATTGACTGAAATATTTCAGAAGAAAGTTCAAAAATTGATTGAGATATTTGAACTGTAGAAGAAACCGAGGATACTGGTGAAAGCATAAGTAGAAGTAAAAACAAATCAGAATGGTGATTACTCCATTCTAGTTTTGTATGTAGATTTATTATTTTTTATATATTGATGCATTGTTTTATTTTTTTTGCTGATTTTATTTGAAAAGGACTAATTCATATGCAGCTAGTTATAAAGAGGATATCTTCAGATTCAAGGCTAGGTATAAAACAATATGCAGCAGAAGTGAAGATTATAAGTCAACTGAGGCATAGAAATTTGTGGAAACTCATTGGTTGGTGTCATAGGAACCATGATTCCATTCTGATCTACGAGTTCATGCCGAATGGAAGCTTACATTCTCATCTTACATTAACTGAGATATTTCAGAAGAAAGTTCACAAATTGATTGAGATATTGGAACTGTAGAAGAAACCGAGGATACTGGTGAAAGCACAAGTAGAAGTAAAAACAAATCCGAATGGTGATTACTCCATTTTAGTTTTGTATGTATATTTATTATTTTTTATATATTGATGCATTGTTTTATTTTTTTTTGCTGATTTTACTTTTTCTTATCTAGGGGTGTAGGACTGGACTCAAGTTGGTTGCATTCTTGGCCAAACCAGGGCGTCGATGGAGCCGGTCCATCTACCGCTATCAGAACAGTAGATCTTGGAAGAGTTCAAATGATGATGAGACATCTTGCATCTGTTGGAGAAACCTATGTCATTTATTTTTTTAAAAGTCGTCTAATTGTTGTTGATTCCATTCTTGAGTTATATTTATATTGTATATGCTATATATATGATATGGTTCAATCTTGATCTTTTAGAAAGTGAATGTTGCATTCAAAATTAGAGTGAGCAATATCCCTTATTTTGTTTGCATTTATTTTGTTTGAATGAGAATATTTGAAAATAAGGGACAATTAATAAAAATATCGTCAAACAATCAAACAAAATAAGGGATAATTAATAACGACTTCGTCAAACAATCAAACAAAATAAGGGATAATTAATAATGACTTCGTCAAACAATCAAACAAAATAAGGGACAATTAATAATGACTCCAAGTTAATTTAAAAGGGTGTTGTCAACCCTCCAAATAAACACTTGAATATCTGAATTTCTTACAACATTTTGTGATGAGAAACAAAATAAGTTTTGCCTTTAATCTCGATGCCCACAATAAACTTATGAAAAAAATAGCTAGGTTAAAGCAACGAATGAAAATGGTGGTAAGCAGAGGAGGAGCGCAAATGTGCACTAACATTGAAATGCTCTCAAAACTTTCAATTTTATTATAAATTTCTCGTGTCCAAGCTTATATTCTTATTAGCTTATCACCACTCATTCAGCTTACTAACAGAGTTAAACTAAAATGCAAATCATACAAGAATGCATTTCAGTGATTTGCAACACTAGTTAAAAGATGAGGAAAATTAGGAGCATACACTTCATCAGGCTATCAAACAACAATTAACTGTGTCTCCTCCGAAAAGTTGGGATCTTGAAATTTCACATGTAGTGCATCAGGTTGAATGTCTTGAAGTACTTATTCTTCCCTAACAATTAAAGGAACAAATTTACGAGGCATAAGAACACTTGTTGAAACAAACAACTACTACTAACAAGCCTAATCATAGAGGGTGTTGTTGGCTAATTGGATCAAACAATCAATTACAGTTTACCAATAACTAAATACTCAATAAATTTCCCATTGGAACTAAACACATTTTATCATCCAACTAAGAAAACATGCCTGGAAATACCTTTTCAGATAAAACCTGCATCAGGTGCCATGATACTAAACAGGCAGCCAACAATTTAGTAAATCATTCTAAAATCAGCAATTTAGTAGTTTAACATTTTAGCCATCATTCTAAACAGGCACCCAACAGTTTAGAAAATCATTCTAAAATCAGCAATTTAACAATTTAGCAAAAGGACAAACACCTTGTATGCAACAAAAATCAGCAAATCAGTAACAAAAATCAGCAAATCAGCACAAAGATCTTGTTCAAACACCTTTGGAGTTTTAACGAAGAACGGTCGAGGCGAGGCGAGCTGAAGCGAGGGGAGGCGAGGCATCAGCGGCGCAAGACGGCAAGAGGGTGGAATCGTGAATCGTGTTCGCGTTTAGAAAGCAAGAGGGAGAGAGAGATGAAGACTGGATCTGGAAAAGACAGGAAGAGAGACTAGACGTTTAAACTTTTTTTTTTTTTGGGTGGCCGCGGCCACCCCCTGTCCCTACCAAGCTCCGCCAGTGGTCATATATAATATCTTTGATGACCTTCTTTCCATCAAAT
Organism: Cicer yamashitae; assembly: GCA_037974755.1. NCBI lineage: Eukaryota > Viridiplantae > Streptophyta > Magnoliopsida > Fabales > Fabaceae > Cicer > Cicer yamashitae. Next base: position 34,093,141 of record JBBPBQ010000001.1, on the reverse strand, counting down.
TCTTGTTTTAATTGAAACAAAAAATTAAGGAAATCATGATTTATGAGTGAATGAATAGTTGACAGGTTTTTGAAATGAAATAAATAGATAGATGGATAAATACCATTTTAGAAAGTAGTTCATCTCTGTAAGGTCTATCAAAACCAGGGTCTCAAAGGAAATTAGAATAAAAAAGTTCATTAAGCACTTCTATATCATCTCGCAAAGTTACACAATCCAAAGATGAATTAGGGGAAGTGAAAAAAGGATATGACAGAGAGAGAATTGATGATACCTAAGAAAATGAATACATAAGAGAGGAGTTGAGAGATATTGGAATAGAACATTAGTGAATCACCTCCACCTCCATATGCTGCTACGATAAGATTTTCAAAAACAGTAACAACAAGGGTTTATATTAACCTAGACATACCGGAATTCAATATGCCTTCACAAAGGTGTACCATTTAAATCTTTTTGTCTTCTTTCTTTTCACTTATTTTCTATTTTCAATATCATTCTATAAGACCGCATTAACATCATTAAAAAAAATTACAAATACTATTTTAAAAACATATTCTGTTTACAGTGAATCCAGTCAAAGTAAAGAATATGAAGTTAGAGAAATACCGCCTCAAGATTTTGCCCACAATACACCAGAGAAAATAATGATTAGGAATCGAACAACATTAAAACATATAATGGCCATGAAATGGGAATCTAATGTTCAGGTGCAATTACTTACCTAGCACCACATATATACATGCGATCACATTATTTTAATCAATTATACTTTTTAGACCAAATTGAGAGATTATATACATCAAAATTTACATTTCGATTGGATTTTCATATTGAGCTTTCTACCTCTTCAAATTCCAAATATTTTACATGGGTCAAATGTTTACATCTATATAAATTCAACAATTTACATATAATTTAACAAAAATATATAATTTATATAATATCAACAATTTATATATAATTTATCAAAAATACAAGAAGGGTATTCACAATCTGTGCAACTATCAATGACATTGATTACAAATTTAGATGGAATTACATTGGATGTGAAAACTGCCTCACAAAATTAACTCAACAAGGCCAACAATACAATTGTCCTTCATGTGACATGACATCAAAGTACCCTGCACCAAGGTATCACATAAAATTTTACTTTCCCCACCTTCACTTTCTTTAACTTATAACTATTACATTATTTTTTATAGGTTCAAGATTCAATTGAGAGTGTCAGATGAAACAACAACAACAACATTTACTATGTTTGATAAAGAAGCTAAAAAAACTCCTCAACACTACAGCAACTCAACTTTTGGAGAAATTTGACAATATAGATAGACCATTCACTCTACAAAATTTGTGTAACCGCAAGCTCATTTTGAAATACGGTTGTCATATAAGAACTTGAAAGAAGGATCGCAAACATACACGATCACAAGAACTTTTTTCCCGACCAACATTTTTTTCGATCCAACATATAGTACCCACATCAAACAGGTATAATATTTACACAATTTTAAAAGCACTTTTTTATGGACAATTTTGGCATTTTATTTCTTCCAATAACTATGAAAAATAAACACATTTTTATGGACGATTGATGTCATTGTATTCTCTTTCAATAACTAGGAACCCAACTCACCGCAACCGACAAAGTCCAACTCAAATGACAAAGAGGATATTAAACAAAAATGTAAAATACATGAAGAAGTGAAGTATGGAGATGAGGATAATGATAAGGACAAGGATGACAACCCATTATCAAAAGGAAAAATCAAGGTACAACAGAGCAATAAAAACATTCAGATATCATCTTCAGATGAAGACACAATCAAGACAACGGTTGCAAAAAAAAAAAATTATGGTCGAGAATATTACATCATCTGTCGAAGACCCCATCCTTCTACATACCTTAAGGAGAACAAAAAAGAAGAAACCAAAAGAAAAACAATCGGGAGGTGTAATGAAATTGATCAACCCAAAAAAATCCAAAAAATATTGAAAAAATTAAAATTCACTTTAATAATTTTTAGTTTCAACAATAAAGTAATACTTTTTGTAATTCAATTGTAAATCAATTGAGTCTATCTCTTAATTTCAATGATCGAATACATTACTTCTCTTCTACAAATTACATTGGTACAATCTATTATCTATCTATTATAATATATTAAAAAATAACTCCAACACCATGTGTTGGCATGTCATCGGTCGAATGCCACGAAATTGAATTTAGGCCACTTCACCAAAATATGATTTGTTAATCTTTTTTGCTACTTTTCATTTTCCACAAATTCTATACACCATCAACTATCTTATACTATATCTCCTATTTAAATATTATTTCATAACGTCTACTCAAAATTTTCAAATTAATTCCACATTAATCAACTTCATATTTTCGTCTCTACCTGCCATCTACTTATACGCTTTTTTTTTGTCTCGATTGATCAACTTCACATTTTTGTCTCTATCTGCCATCTATTTATTTGCTAGCAATTGTATGTCTTTTCAGAATATATAATATTGAACTTAATAACATCAGAAGTTTCTTCAACTTCTTCTGAATTGAGAGTATATATGTCTCTCTTGCTTACCCCAACATTCGTCTAACAATGGTACTTCTCTTCTATAAATTACATTGATAAAATATAATATATATTATTGATATAACTACTATATCAATAATCATTTGACAATTGAGACATGAAATTTCATATTAATTTTTTAAAAATTCCACTTAAATTAAATAAATTAAAATATACTCGCACAACGCGCGAGTTAGCATCTAGTTTAGTTATATTATTGAATGTGTAGCAAAATGTTGTTGATGATAGCCTGAACTTGGTGTTAGTGAGTCAGGAGTGCTGTTCAGTTGCACCATCGACAGCCAATTGCCAAAATTATAGATTTTTATATGTAGCGTGATGATGACATTGTGTGTTCCAGCATTCACACAGGATAGTAATAAAAAAAAGATGTTAAATCTTCTAACCGATATGTGTACAAGCAATCACAATGTATTATTAGAGGAAATAAATATTTATTTTAATTTTTAATTGTGTGAAATTAGGGGTAGAAATAGGCGAGATTTTTAAGCAAAGTCAAAATTAAAAAAAAAATCTATTTAGTTAAAAAGGTTATACTATACTATATAATAAACATTTTAAACCTATTAGGTCGGATTATTTAAATAAATATAAATATTATTTTTTTATTCTATTATAATTATTATATTAAATTTTAATTTTTTTTGTTAGATATTCAACTTTTAATAATTTATCCATATTAACCTTCTTTAGTTTTTGACATGTTTAAATATATTGTTATAAAATAAAATTGAAGTATGTGTATAAAGTCATATTCTTCAAATTGTCATGTTAAATATCAAAATCGAACTTAATTTCATTGACATATTAATTCGTTAATCTATTTACAGATATGTTTGATTACTTATTCAAAAATGTTAAAATGAAATAGGTTTTTAAGTAAGCTAATAGACCATATTAGACTTCTATCAAAGCCAGACTCAAACCTAAAAAATAAGCTTATAACAGGTCGCAGACCAGGTTTATGCCTTGACTTTTTTGACAGACTAGACTCAGGCCTAGTAAAGACTAGTTCGGTTCAGCCTATTCTCATCCCTATGTGACATAGATCGCTATGTATAATCTTTTTTTTTTTTGAAACTATATATAATTTATTTTTTGTCTATAAATAAAATAATAAAGAAATTTGCAAGCATCATATTCAATCTAACCATTTTAATATTTACCACTAAATTTTTACGAAATCATATTTAATCTAACGATTTTGATATTTGCCACTAAGATTTTCCGAATAGCTATCTATAGAAAACATTTCAAATGCTCTCTATATTTTCTTAATAATTTCAAGAATCAAAGTGAAGAGGCACTGATTAAAGAACCAAATTAACCCCTCTTTTGTAAATAAAAACCAAATTAACAACTGCCCAAAAAAATTAATCAAATTAACAGACCAGTTACACTTCCAATGACAGAATGGATTAACAACATACACATTCAATATTAATTTTTTTTGTAATTTGTATAATTAATTGGGATACGTATAATAATTATAATAATATTAATATCACACAGTCAAGAACCAAAAATGAATTTATACTCTATATCATTTTATTGAATGATAATAAAAAATGTAGATGTGTCCCATATAAATAAACAGTAGATGTGGGTGCACTCTGTTTTCAGAATAAACAAAAATAAATAAATAAATAAATAAATAAATAAATAAATAAATAAATAAACAAACAAACTAAAAAACTCTTTAGAATGTTTGTTAGACTTCTGATATGAATGTTTCTACCCAAAAACAATAAACGCTAGTTACCAACATTTGGGATAAAGCTTCAAATTCATTAATGCGAGGCAAAGAGGCACCAAGGAGAGATTTTGGTCCGGATCAATAAAGTTTTTTATGATTTTGTGACTAGCCTCTTTTATTAGACAAAATTAAATAAAAAAAAAATATCTTAGTTGTATGAGATTTTCATGAGAAAGAGGCTATGATAGTTTGTTATTTGTAGTTCAATTATTAGACAAAATTAAATAAAAAAAAAATATCTTAGTTGTATGAGATTTTCATGAGAAAGAGGCTATGATAGTTTGTTATTTGTAGTTCAATTAGAAGGTAAATAAAATTCAGTCAACCATTGTTTTATTCTGACATTGAACTTGGACATATCCAATTAATTCGATTTTAATTGAAGTTCATTAATCAATTAAATTCAACCGCTTAATATAATTTAATTAATCATTTGGTTTAATTTAGAGAAAAATTAAATTTTATCAACTAAATTTAATTATGAGCTTTTTCCGTTTTTTATAATTTTGATCTACAATTCTATTTTTTTTTTCTAGGAATGTTAATTCTATATATCTACTTTGTGTTTTATGAGTGTCGGATTATGTCACTAATGCACGGGTGCATGTAATGGTATAAGTTAAGCAAGGATTAATAAATCATAGAAAATGTTGCTTCAATATCAAGCTGCGTGCCCTCAATGTCCTTCTACTAAATGGCATATATATTTCCTGTTACAACAAGTTATTTTTATACCTAATAACTATCTTATATTGAATTGACAAACATCCACATCTCCATGTAAATACAAACTTCAGCACATTTTCATTTGATGAGTCATGCTTCTAAAAGGACAAAAAGAAAGATAATTAACATTTAAAAAATATTAAGATAATTAGAATAGTGGATTAGGGGGCATTGAAATAAAACAAAAAATTAATTTTATTTTATGAGATTAATTTTTATGCACCGACTATGTAAAACTTTTTTATACATGTATTTAATCAAATCATATTATAGTGTCACTTTTTTAGGTTAATTCTTAAAATATCTCTACAAAAATTTACATGCGTGGAATTATTTGATTAGATGCATATGTAAAAATATTTTACACTGTCTGTCCGTCCGTGTACTATACAAATTAAATTCTAATTTTATTAAAAAATTAAATAAATATCATTTTCAGCATCTTGTGTTTAATACCTTGCTACTTCTTAATTGAATATCTAAGTTCTCTAATACATATCTTGTTCTAATTCAAGTTATATTTATACATTACCTCCTTGTATCCTCCGAGAGGTGGGAGCATATTACAAAGTGCCAGTTGTATACACATAGAAATCATCATCAATTATGGGAAAGAAATTAAATCAAGCATCATATAAAATATCTAAGGATATTATTCATGAGAAACAAAATTTCAACAACTTGATTAAAGTTTTGAAGCCTAAAGTCTACATCACTGACAATTCAAGTTTCAAGAAGTTAGTTCAAGAATTAACTGGAAATGGAGATTTTTCCAAAACATTGGAACAAAAAAATGTTGAGAATTACAACATTATTGGAACAGAGTTTCAAAGGGACCCTGAAATTGAAAGTAATAGTTTTAATTCTTCAATTTCAAATGAGGAAACAAGAAGTAACTCATCTCACACATGTGAATTATCTTTTGATGCATTGTTGAATGAGGAATTCAACCAAGTGTGCAATGAGCTATGTTTAGATGAGTCATCATTATTTTTTCATGATTCTTTGGCTAATTACCAACCTCTTAATCATGATCAATTTTTGGAATTTCAGAATATTGAGTCACTACTTTTTGATGATGAACAAAATTCCTTTTACAATTTTTGTGAACAGATTGAAATGCCAGATGTCAGCATATATGACTATGAGTTGTCAGGATTGGTTTGAACATTTGGCTCCTTCATGGAAGATCATTGATGGTTTTGTTCATGTATATTTACTTTTCTTGTTTATATTTTGTATAATGTTTAGAATTATAAGATCATATGTGGATATATATTCTTTTGTATATAATACATATCTTTGGTACTTTATATTTATTTGTTACAATTTTGCTTTCTAGCTTTAATCAGTACTACTTTGGATTCCATTATTAAAAAAATGACTACATTAAATGATACTATTCCAATAAATTAACACTCTTTAATTAAATAAAACGATTTCCAGACATCAACATTTTACAATCATGCATATTTGAATTTTTTTAAACATATTTTCTCTCTTCAAGACCACATCAACACCCACTCAAGCTGTATTTTGTACGGTGTCACTAATACGTTGTTAGTTTTAATATAACTCTAATTAATTTTCTAATGTTGTGAGGAGATTACCTTATAATTAGGGATAGATTCGCAAATGTATTTCTATTTTTAATTTTTATATGAAAATAAATAAATACATTTAACCATAATTATTAATATGTGTTAAAATTTATATTTTTACTTATAAATGAGTTTGTTTCCATGCATTAATATTCAAATAGCATAAATATTTTTGCTTTGTGATTATTCCTTAGATTTTATTCAGCTGGCTTGAACCATGATATATATATTACCATTGGTTAACTCAACAGTTTTCTGTTAAAAGGAAAAAGGCCATTATTATTATTATTATTATTATTATTATTATTATTATTATTATTATTAATTATAATTATAATAATAATAATAATAATAATAATAATTATTATTATTATTATTATTATTATTATTATTATTATTATTATTATTATCATTATCATTATTATCATTATCATTATATTGCCATTCTTTACTCCAAATGATGTTGAGAAAATAAAATTTAGCAAGCATAAAGACATCTTATGACTTTTAAGAAATTTCATTTTATTTGTCTCATTTCCATTTGTTTAAACACAATGGAAAATGACTAGTTTTAACTTTTATCTGATTAACATTTTTTCGAAAATAAAAAGCAAAAAACATACTCCCTACGAACAAGATAATGTTGATTTAGACTTGTAAAAAAAATTGTTGATTTAATTTAGACTTGAGAGTAAAAGAAAGAGAGAGATACATAAAGCAGACAAATAATTGAATCATTGATAGAGCGTGCTTACAAAGTCATTCTACTTCATATAAATTTTTCTTTTAATTTTAAAATCCCTACCTCCGCGAGGCCAACAAACTAGATAGAGTAGCAGATCATGCTTATATTATTTTATAGTAAGATTTAGCTTCATAAATTGACTTCCTTAATACAATCACTAGCATAATCGTTGTTCAACAATTAAATACGGTTTAATCGTTGTTCAAGTAGTAGGATAAATGTTACGCGAATTAAGAGTAGTCTGAATATGAAGGCAAATATTTGTCAAGTCTAAGGAGCTTTAAGCGGGTTGTGGAAAAGTCATAATCAATCAAAAAACACATAGAACTTGACAGTCTTGAAATTCAATTCTGCTAGTTTTTTTTTAAAATTGAAGATCACATACCCAATTCTAGAATTCCCTTTCTAGGAGAAACGAAATGAAATTTTTTTCCTTCTTTAGTTGAAAGAATTACCCTTTGATTGAAAAGAAATGAAATTTTTTTTCCTTCTTTAGGAGAAAAGAAATGAAATTATTTTCCTTCTTAGTTGAAATGAAATTCCCTTTGATTGAAAGAATTTCTCAGAGAGAAATATGAATGTTAGTTTTGACTGAAGGTAAGAGAAGAGTATTTGTACCGTTATCATGAAAAATCACTTTTGATGCATTAATAAAAAACAAAAACGAGAAGGTGATTCCAATCAAGTTAGTGGTAATTTCGAACCAATATAATTCTATAAAACTCTCTTCTCAACCATTATGTATGCAGTTTTTGAGAGGGTGATTCGAATCAAATTGATACGAATCAATATGATTTTACTGGAATGATTATTCAAATTATGGTTCAGAAAACTGATTTTTAAATGCAATTTTTGACATTTTTTCATGATGCATGTTTCTCAAAGTATTTTTCAATTATATGTATATTTTTTAAAAAAAAAATTCTAAAACAACAAAAGTTTAAAGGATTATTGAGATCACTTAGTTATATCAAATTAATCTAATTCTAAATTTGATATCAATGAAAATAAACCAGAAACTAAAATCTAAGAGATATAACTCACAATATTATTATTTTTTTATAAGATATTAATTATTAAACTGTTGTTAATTTTTCATTGTAGTCTTTTCTATAATTGACTCATGCATTGCATGGTTAATTGCACATAATCTTTACTAGTTGGAGGAAAATAAGGGCTGAACTATTCATGGTGCACTTCAGACTAAAATATATATTTTATTGTATTTTTTTTAAATGATAAATATCACTATAATTAATTCACACAACTACGATGTTTTGAATTTAAATCTGTGTCATATAACATTCAACTTAACAATATCAATATAATTTAAACACTATTGTACTTTTTTTCTATAACGAATTATATACAAAATTGGTCTAGTTAGTAATCATATGTATCTAGCTAGTAGTTAGCTAAATTGTGATAGTTGATTTACATATTATCTCATTAATCCTATACAAAATTGGTTTAATAAATAGTCAAAAATATAATCTCTATCCCTTATATTATACATTATTACATTTATGTCTTATTTTGCTTAAATTTTGTATTTTAATAACTGAAAAAGAAAATATGTAAGAGTACAAGGTAGGTGAAAGGAAAGGAAAAATTGAGGGAAGAAAGGAAAACACAAAAACCAAGATAATTTCTATGTGCAACTTTTAAAGGAAAGAAAATAATATTTGTTGTGGGTCCACTTAAACTAGCTTTCAGCCCAACGTGAGAAGAAAAGATGACCAAATTAAAGGAGAGTACAAAGTTAGCCTCTGTAATATAACAAATGACAAATATATTTTTTATATATTTATCTAAGATATTTGTGTGATTTCATAAATACAATCATTTCATTTTTCACTTTTCTTTTTCACTTTTCTTCTCTCTTTCTCTTCTCTATCTTTCTTTCACATACCAAACCATAAAGCTACAATAACAAAAATAACTTGTATATTATACTATGAAATGCTCCAACTTGTTCAAAAATATAAACATATATAAAAACAAAAAAAGTTATAAAGATATAAACACAAATAAAAAGATTAAAACTGACTCTGCTTAAGGACAAATTTTTTTAGAGAACTAAAGTGTTTCAACCCGACTAAAACAATTTTTAACTAAAATTTACTTAACTTTCTGCCAGACTCCAGATTATCAGAGTCCACTTTCTTATGAAAGCCAGAGCATTTAGAAAGAAAAAAATATATCAATGAATCATTTTGGAAACAATGAGACCAAATCCTTATTTATCTTGGCTTTCCCTGGATAACTTGAGAAGAAGTACCACAACCATTTGTATATAAAGATTTAAGCTGCCTGCTTATGAGTTTACTGGTATGTATAGTCTGTTGAAGCTGTGAATCATTTGACCACCATTGTTCCAATCCATGAGCTTCATGAAACTTCTGCTTTTCCTTTGACACAACAAAAAGCTTTGCAGCAACATGTCCATTATTTGGACCAACATTCTCCTTATCACCATCATCTTTCTCTCCTGATCTATCACTATCATTATAAGAACAACATATATAGTCACTATTGTTCACATAAAGATTAGGAACCCATTTTCCAACACCAAAATTATGATTCTTCAAACTTGTTAACCAAGGCATCCAACTCTTTGTTCCAACACTTTTGTTTCCATCATTAGTTTCTTCATTGCTTGAAGGAATCATAGATTTTTTAAGTCTCTTCCAAGCTAACTCAGCTTTTTCACCAATGTTTCTAAGACTCATAGCTAGTGAAACAGAAGGTGGATTGAATAAATGTGTTTCAACATAGATACCTTCTTTTGCTAATGATTTTCCAACTTGAAGAGCAAAACCAGCTCCTAATGAATGTCCTGCTACACAAACATTGCTACTTCCATAAGCATCAGAAACTGATTTTAGTTCTTCTAACGCTACTTTGAACCTTACAGAACCCTTTAAGCTTTCCCAAGCAAGGAAACGAAGGTCGTCTTCGATGTCTCTTCGCATTGTTAGGCTTTTGAGTAATGTTCCTCTTAGTGCTAAAACAGCTTTTGGGGCACCACTTGGTCTGATTAATATTAAATCCGACATTGCTGCGGATCGGTCCCATTCGAGTATTGCGCCAAAAATGGAACCGTCTCTTTCATCTATTAGTGTTTTTGTTAGCTTGTACTTGAAGGGAATCCACCAATTTGGAGCTAGAGCATTTTCAGGTGGTCGTTTCTCTTGTCTGTCGAGTTCAAGCAAGTAAACTGCTTGTATAAAACAAGCAATGACGGTTCTCTTATAGTTTGCATCCTTCCTGCATGTTCAACATATGAGTGATCAGTAATTCTATGAAATGCTAGCCATATTGCACTGATACTTCAAATTGAAAGCGTCTTTGGTGTCTGACACATGTCAGTGTCCAACATCAAACATGCCACTGACACATACATTCAATTACTTCTACTTTTTATCAGGTTCAAGATGGAAAATGAAGAATACATAACTCTTGCTAGAAAACTCAGTGAATCTGAATGGTTTCTGATCTTCAGCTGGATCAAACTGGTTTTTATAACATTGTTTTCATCTCAGAGTGACATAAATTATTCATATAAAAAAGGATAAGACAAAAAGGAAACGAGAAAAATAACCAATCAGATTAGAACCAATTAGAATAATTGGTTCATGAAGTTCAAGTATCTTTTATCTTATATTAAATAATCAATTTAAAACCAATTGTACTAGTTTGTTTTTCTGAATCAAAGCCACAAATTTCGTGAACAGATATCAATAACAGTAAAATCAAAACAATAAACAATCTATAGAAATGAAACTAAGAACTTTAAACAGGGAATTGCGATGTTATTTGTTAAATAATAAATGAAATGATAGAAATCAGGATCCCCAAAATTCCCGATTCCAAATACAAAATAATTAAGGTAACAAATAAATAGGGAATCGGAATAGATTATCCAAATGTAAATCACAAAGATTCGGATAAACAATTCTCAACAAACCCATCTATTAAAGTTTGGAACTTTATGCTCAAAACCAATTTTCTGATATTTTCCACTTCAAATCTAAGAAAATGGATCCAACCTAAAAACGTTGAAAAATGGTCAAACCAAAGATAATTCACACACACTCTGTTCCTTCACTTAAAAAAAAAAAACCAAGCTTCAAAATTTTCACCCAATGTTACAAACCCACAAGCCAAAAAGCTAAATTTACATCAAATTCAGTTAGAAAAATGGCAAAGATGAAAAGGGTACTCACCAGCTAGAACTAATAAGGTCTCTCCAATTAAGATTAACCAAATTTCTCGGACCTGAGACATGAAAAGCATAAGGATGAGCTTCTTCTTCTTTCTGTTGAACAACCACCACCTTTTCTCCTTCTCCTTCTTCTTCTTTTGGGTTGTTCAATTGGGTCGTGATTTCACTGATTTCCATGTTCATTTTGTTACCTTAGATTCAGAGAAGGATTTGTGTTTGAAGAAGAAAGAAGAGAAGTTAATGTTATAGATTATTTTCCTTTGTGGGAACTAGCTTCATTTGATTGTTTCTTGAATTATTAAATTACAAAAATGACCCAATTCTAATTTTTGAATATCTGTCTGTTCAACGGTCATATTTCTTGTAGTGTCTCATTCGTTTTCGTTTTATTAATTAAATTACTAAAATGTCTTTCAGCAAAAAAAAAAAAAAAGTTAGTGATGAATGACAACTATGATCTGATGTATTATTGGACGCGAGTCGACCACTCTACAATGCGCCTTCCTTTTTGGTTGCCGTTTCAATGCATGATTTGTTTTACATTATCTCTAACGGGGAACTCTGAATGCGTTACATCATCAAGCCATTCATTCATCTTTTGAACTTAAAATCGGTTTAATAAACAGTGTTTAATATGTCACATCAACTTGAAGACAACCCATTATTTTTACAGTTTAACTTAAGTTCTACAACTTTAATTTATATATTAATATTTTATTTATATTTAATTTTATTACAAATTAAAATATTAATTTAAATATTTCAATTAATATTATTATAAATTATTTTAATTTAAATTTAAAAATAAAATTAAACTTAAATTTTTATAACAATAATAAAAATTAAATGTTAAATACATAACATAAATAATTAAAACTGATAAAAGTAAATAATAAATTTAAGAGTAAGAAAAACAAATTGTTTCAATTAATAAGAAAATGTATTTTATATACAAATTAACTGTAAAAAAAAAAAAACCAACGGTCATAAATTAAAAAAAAAACTAACGGTCATAAATTAATAAAAAAGATAACGGTCATAAATTTATTAGTATTAAATTGTGAAAGTACCGTTTCTTCCTAACTTATATGCAATGACAGCTTGACACAACTCCAAAAGTGAACTTGTCAAAAACTGAATTTTACGTAATTCCACGCTGACGGATGAACGTATTTGACAACAGTTGGAGATACCTAATTTTCATACTCCAAGACTAAAAAGTTTTACGTAATTAATTATAGGATAATTATATAAATAGATATGACAAAAATTAAATATTATAAATATTTGACCAAAGGGTTTGCTAATGAGTGACTTAATCATTTATTAAGTATTTTGATATTAAATTTTTCAAAAAATAAAAAACAATTTTAGAACTTTTAAGAATATGAGGGCAATTTAGATTATGCACAAGTTTCAAAATGATTTTTTTACATTGGATATTTTAAAATATGATGTTAAGCAATAGGTTAATGTAGAAATTTAAGTGTGAGTGGTTAATTTTACATCGACTATGAAAAACAGAAATGTTGAATATATATGAAAGAAAATTTATATATTTGATACTTTAAGATTTTAGTTGGAGATGTGGTGTCAAGATCTCTTAAGAATCCTGAACATTGAGTCCATTGTTGCTTTCAACACTCCTCCAAAGTCCCCAACTATTAACATTTCTCTAATTAAAAAATATAGTCAAAATTATATTGGAGTCTTTTAATTTTTTTTTTTTAAATAGACATTATGATACTCCCTTTGTATACAATGAGTACTCTTTAAGGTTTTTTTGCAAACATGTTAAAAAATATAATAATCAGAAGAAAGAACAAAATCAATTTACCAAAATATTCATCTTAACTATTGATATGTTTTCTACTATCATAAATGCAAAGTAAAAATTAAAAATAACATTCATTTTAAATCTAGATTCTTTTTTTTTTTGGGTTAAAATAACACTCCTATGAGAAGGAATGAGTATTAATTAAGATTACAAGAGCCACGCCAACTCATTTACATACTACTCATAACAGTCAACACAAAGTAAAGGATTGTTACACCAGTCCACGAAACTATTTTTGTTTTGGCTTAATTGTATTTGTTTTTATCAATTCACTAAATTGATCTTCTATATGAAAATTTAATTGTTTTGTTTCTTTATTTTAATTTTTTAATTAAAAAATGGCGATATGATATGTTTTGAATAAAGTAACATATGATACAATTATATAGAATAATTAACATCCATAAAATCACAATAAAACCTTCTAAAAATTTAACTTTCAACTTCAGAGATTTTTCATTTTTGTAATTTAATTAATGAGATATGAATAATTAATGCATCTACATGGTTCTATATCATGAAATTGTATATCATATCATTTAAAATATGTCAAATCCTCATTTTTATAGTTCAAAAATCTAAAATGTGATCAAAATTGTTAACCTTTAAAATAGAAGGATCAATTATGTAAATTTGACAAAAATACAAAGGACAACAATGCAATTAAACTTTAAGTTTTTTTGTCACATGTGTTGCTATCAATTCCATGCAACAAATTTAATATGGCTCATCAGCCCTAAAAAGTCCAACAGCAAGTAATGATTTAACCATTTAACTATGTCTTAAAACACATTGATATTACAAACCACATAAAATTGTAAGTGAAGATTTTATCCATTAACTTTAATTACAAGTTACGATTTAACCCAAAGAAAAATCATATTAGGGCTCTTCGTCTTCAAAGAAATCTTGAAAATTTTATTTTCTCCACCAAATTCCCAAAATAAAAAAGTGATAAATTATTTTTTTGGTCCCTTAACTGTTTTTAAGGTTTCATAATTAATTTTTGTTCCGTTTTGGTCCCTTAAGTATGGTTTTGCTAGTTACTTTGGTCATTTTCGTCAATTATATTGAAAAAACGTTAAATTATGGCTACATATCACTTTGGTCTGATGACTAAGTTGTCCGAGTCACCCAACAACATCTCTCTTCCATACACACACCCAACAACACCACTTTTCTGAAGAACATCGCAACAACACACTCTAAACCCACATCTCACATCCAAACTCAAAACAAAATATGAAAAGAACATAAATATTTACTAGACAAAACCCAAATCTTCCTCTCCCAAATTCATCTTTTTCTTTCAAACTCAGAACATACCCACATCTAATAAATAAATCAAAATTAAATAAGAAAGAAAGAAGATAAAGAACAATAACTAAAATTAATATTTCTCTATTTTTATTTTTGGGTTTCTTTAAACATCAAAAATCAAGAAAATCAATAGAGAAAAATATCAAGAAAAATCATTCAACAAATCGAGAATAATCTTCAACGCATATTTTATTTTTTGTGAGTTGTTCTCTACTTTTCTAGTCTCTTCATTTTGAGCTAAAGGTTGAATTTTTTAGTTTTCTGTTCTAAAACTCATTTTCTCTAATGTTGATATTAGATTTGTTTTTTTGTTTTTGTTTTGGGGTAGTATTAGTAACTTTGATGATTTTGGTAAGAAGAAGTCGAAGAATGATGGCCTTTCTTTTCCAGATTTTTTCAAAATGTACGATAGGTGGATGGGTTTGGGAAGAAGATGAATAAGTTGTTCATATTGAATTTATTTTTGAATTCAATCTCATTTACTTTTTTATTTAATCTCATACAACTTAGTTAGCAGTGATATTTGGTCATTATTTAATGTTTTTTCAATAAAATTGACGAAAATGACTAAAGTGGCTAATAGAGCCATATTTATGGATCCAAAATGAAAAAAAAATATTAAACAAATGACCAAAATAAAACCTAAAAAAAAGCTAAGGAACCCGAATAATAATTTAGCCAAATACAAAACTTAAATCTTCATTATCCAAGGTATTATTTTTCATTCTAAATACTTGAATAGTGAATCTTAACTTACATTCAATGTTCTAGATTTCAAGAACAATGTCTCTCTTATTTTATGGAAGATAATAGATAAAATTGAAGTTGATGAATGAATAAAACATGTTACTCAAAAAACGTTTTGGAGCTAAGCTAATTAAAACAAAGAGACGAAGATGTCCTCATATTAGCATGACACATTTTCTTCTTCACTTTGGGCGAAAAAAAGTAAAATAAACTAAATAAAATAAAGGAGAAGATGGAATTTAACTGATGTTGTGGTAAAATTTTACTATTAAGTTGACATCTATAAACTTCAGCAAAATTGATAAAAAAAATAAAACAATAAAAGTTTATAAATCTTCAAAATGGTTTGACCGTCGTCAATGTCAATCCAAAGTCAATAAATTAAGCCCCACAAGAAGATGAAGTTTGCCACGTAGTGTGGATGCTTTGTTTTTCTTTTATAAATAAGAGGCTTCATTCACGAAATCAAATGTCAAATACTAAATTTCTGATCCCTATTCCTAAATTGGAAACATATTCAAACTCTCCAGACATTTAAGAATGCCTTTGACCGTTTTTTAAATTCATTTCAATTCAACAATGTATTTTCAATTCCTTTAAATTTCTCGTCAAACTTTACTTTATAGCACAATTTATCTTTCATGTCATTTAATATAGACACACTTTAAAATTCACGCACTTTACATTTCGTGTACTTTACTTTTGACGTACTATATTTTTCATACACATCTACTTCAAAGTCAAGTTATTTTCACATCAAAATTAAAATCAGTGTTTTTTAAACTACAAGCCTACTTTCACCCATATTTCACCACTTAAAATCCAAAGCGATCAAAATATATTTTCTTACAACTTTGGAAAAATCGGTTAAAAATGAGATAATGGGTCCGGATGATGCATTCACATTGATTAAACATTCACTTGTGGTCAAAGTTGATCAATTTCACCATTAAACCAAAAACCACATTAAACAATTAAAAAAATAGAATGTCCGTCTTTTGGTTGATGAAGATTTGAGTTTATTTATTTATTTGGGATTAAATGGAGAAAATGAATATTTTTTTTTTAGAAGATGAAAAACCCTAATTTGATTTTTTTTAATAGATTCAATTAAAAAAAAAACAGGATAACGACGTTATTATTTTAAAAACGAAGGACCAAATTAGAGGGAAAAAAAAGTTAAAGAGGTAAATCATTACTTGTAATTAAGTTAAGGGATCAAATTGTTACTTGTAATCTTATGTAGTTTATCACATCGGCTTATTTTAAGACACATAATTATTTTTGAAAGATATTCTTATGTACTTTTTAAAAGATTAACGATTTAAACAAGAAAAAAAGTTGGGTACAAATATATGCAACTATATTACCATAGAAAAAAGTTGGGTAAAAATAATATACAGAGAAAAATAAACTTGCGTTCCTTTAAGTTTGACTCATTTTTAAGATTGGTCATTTATATTTTTTTTCTCAAATTGGTCTTTAGATCTTAAATTATGCAAGACTTGGTGCATTTTGAAATTTCGTTTAACTCCATTCAAAAAACACCTACGTAGCTGTTACATGGTGATATGTCCATGACAGTGAGGAAGGGTCAAATCCAAATCAACAAATGGTATTTTTTTAATCAACTAATTTTTATTATTAATAAAATCCTCAATTAATTATAAAAAAAAATCCTAAATTAATAGGGTTCTATAAAACCCCTAACAATGAAACTGAACTACAATTTGAGATTTAAATAACCAACCGATTGAAGATTTTTGTTTTGTTTTTATTTTATCTTAGAAGATATAATAAATTTCACCATAAGTAATTCACACAATTCTGAGGTCCGATTCGAATTTAATACAAGACATTTAACCTAACAATATCAACTTTTATCAGTTGAAACGAGGCTCAAAGAGTCCGCAAGTGAATTTTTGGCATATTATATATGCCACCACTAATTATGTCGTTAAGAAGATATAATAGACAATATTGATAAGTTAATTTATATACTTGCAAATACGCCTATTCAGATTCAACATGCAGCTTTTCTCATTTTATATTTTCTTATTTTCTCACTTAGTGCACGATATGTTTCAAATAAAATTATCTCATGTGAAAAGAATTTATGAAGAAAAAAAAAAGAGATACAATGTTTTCATTTGAAAAAAAAAACCGACAGTGTTTTCAACGTGTACCGGTCTGAGTTAAGACAATCCAATTCCAAAGTTCATTCAGCCCAATTATAAGAATAGGCCCAAATGCCTCAAGTCGACCCCATATTTTTAAATTTTACCTGAACTACTCATTTTACTATTGTTTTTTTAAAATTTTAATAAAAATAACATCATATTTACTAAATTTAATTTTTATTTCATAAAATTTAATTTAAACTTTTTAGAATATAAAAAAAAAAAAGAATCAAAAAATTTGTTAAAAAAACTCTGACACATAACATTATTCCCACTTTTTCTTTTTACCGAATAATTCAAAATTTAAATTTTTTAAAATATTTTTATATTTCAATACATAACATTTATATTTTAGAAAAGTACACTTTTTAAAAACTATGTTAAAAAAAGACTTAATTGCAGTTTTAGTCTCCCTATTTATATTGACTTACGAAATTGATCCTTCTATTTTAAAAATTGACAGTTTTGGTCCTCCATCAGATTTTTTAGCTAAAAAATGATGATGTGAAATGTTTTAAATAACATGACATATGATACGATAATGTAGATTGACATATGATAGGATAATGTAGAGTGATTAACACTCATGAAATTGGAATAAAACGTCGTAAAAAGTTAACTTTTAACTTCGATTTATTTTTGTATTTTTAATTTAATTAATGACATATGAATAATTAATGGATTTAGATGGTTTTATATAATAAAATTGTATGTCACGTCATTTAAAATATATCAAATTGTCATTTTTTAGTTTAAAAATCTGAGGGAGAGACAAAAACTGTCGACTTTTAAAATAGAGTACTAATTTCGTGAATCAATATAAATAGGGGACTAAAACTGCAATTCAACTTAAAAAAAAATAAAAATACCAAAAAACTTTAAAGTAAAAAACTGATAGTTTTTATTTCTGTTTTAAAATAAAGAAGTTTTGATTCAACGAATCATCATAAACACGCAAATCAAGGGGTTTTAACTCGGAACTTATTAATATATTGTTGAAGAGAAGGCCAATAGAACCTTGAATTAATCGAAATTTAAAATAATCTACTATCAATTTATAAAAAGTAAACACAAGTACAAATATATTATTGTCCTAATTAATTTTATCGTTGGATCAGTAACAGGGAACACAAAAATTATTGTCATGTTTTTAATTTTAAACTGAATTTTATTGCTATAATAATTACATAACCGTCATTTATAGTTTTCTTATAATTATCATTTATATAATTAACTTAAAAAAAAAAACGCATCCTATTTAAAATATATATATTATTTCAAAATGTATTCTATTGTGTAGAATCATTAGAAATATTAACGGGATTTTTTTTTGAAACAAAGGAACAAATATTTTATTTGTAAAAATAAAAATTCCATTTGTCTTCTTGAATAAGGATTAAATAATATTACAACATAAAAAATATTAAATTATATTTAATTTAATTAAAAATTACACGTAAGTTATTTATACCTATTTTTTTTTTAAATTTCGTATTAAGTCGTTGTAAATTCTTTTTAT
>JBBPBQ010000001.1:34023295-34066413 GCA_037974755.1 Cicer yamashitae | reverse complement strand
ATATGAATATTTTTGGCATTTTTATAAATTTGTGGGGATATAAGTATAAAAATAGGGTTATAGGGTAAATTTTTCTTCAAATTAACAACTTACTAAAAGACCAAATCGAGAAAAAAAAAAAAAAAAAAAAAAGATAAATAACTAAAACGTTAACTGAAATTAAGTTAAGGGACCACAGATTAACCAAAAATATAAGAATAAGAACAACTTGTGTGACATTACTAACAGAAACGAATAGACGGAAAAAATCAAAAAAAAAATTAACACATACATATAATTTTAAAATACACTGAACCAAAAAAAAAAGGTGGAGATCGCCGATTACATACCTTGAAGGTAAGACACAGAAATTGTGACACAAAAATGAGGTCTAGCTACTGATTTTTTCTTTCTTAGGAGAATTAGAACCCTAAAATTGAGCTATTAATTTTCTAAAAAATATTGTAACTCTCACCGATTTCTCTTTTTTTTTTTTTATGTGTTATTGTTTAGCATTTATAAACATTTTGAGATGTAAATGATAGAGGAAATAAAAGACATCAAATTTATTATGAAATCAATCATCATCACACTGATTGTTAATAACATTATTTCGTTTTGATTTATTGTTTTACCTTGTTGGTTTTATTATAGTTGCAAACAGATTTCGGTTTCTTAATTTTACTTTTTAGCAAGCATTTGCTTGTTGCTTGTTGGGGGGTGCAAACCGCTTCTACGGCCTGTTTCTTTTATTTTCATTTTAGGGCGTAATAAATTGAGATTTTAAATTATTTTGATAAAAAAATCTTAAATATTTTAAAAGATTTTGTAAGAAGTGGAGATTTTAAAAGACTATTTATAAGATTTTAAAAGACTCTTTACAATTAAAATTTTAAAAAGATTTTTACAATTAAGATTTTTTTTTTTTTAAAAGTTATTGGAATTGTAACACAAAATTTTGAAATATTTTATGAATTTATAATATTGAATGAAAAATATAATAAATATATTATAATATTTGAATAAATAAAAACAAAATTGATATAATTCTTAAAATCTTTCAACAACAAAACCGTTTCTAATTTCATATCCTCCTAAGTAACATTTATTCACATATTTGTAGCTATAGTACTTGTCTAAGTAGCATTTTTCCTTTGTTATTTCTTTGTTGTAAATCCCCCATTTGATCACTAATAATAATAATAATAATAATAATAATAATAATAATAATAATAATAATAATAATAATAATAATAATAATAATAAGGATTAAATAATATTTTATACTAAAAGTTAAATAAATTTTTAATCCCTATAAAATTTTAAAATATTATTTTTCACCTCTATAAAAATGTTCTCCATTTTAGTCCATAAATAATTTTTCATTTAGTTTTAGTGTCTATTATAAAATATAAATTCTAAAAAATTAATACTTTTAGTCCCTATAAAATCAAAATAATAATCTCAAATCCTAAACTCTTCTAATAGTAATAACCTCAAACCCTAAACCCTAACCTCTAAACTATAGACCTTTAACCTTAAATCCTATAACATGAGACACAACAATTTTTTTATTTAAATTATAACAAAGGACAACTATATACTTAACAAGACAAAACAATTTTTTTTATTAAACAAGGCAAAACCAAAAAATCTGTTTAATTGAGAAGAATACTAACGTGACAAAACATAAAGAACTAAATCAATTTTTTTATTCAACAAAAGTATACTAACTTAAAATCAACAAAAATCAACGATAATACTAATAACCAACACAAATATGTCAATGTGAGAAATACATAAAGAACCAACAAAAAAAAATTAAAAAAATAATAAAAATCAACTAAAGCAAACGTAAAAGGAATACATGAAGAACAACAAAAATCTGAAGAATTAAAATGTAAAAGCAACCAACAAGATGCAAAAGCAATGTAAGTAATGAGAAAGAAAAATAAAAACCTGACATGTGCAGCAAGATTCAAAAATGGTGGAAAGCAAGGGGAAAGATTGTTTAAATAGTATCAAAGGTTTTGGTGAGATTGTTGAATGAGAATTGTATATATATTTTTAACTAAAAAATTTCACAAAATCCATTCTAGTAAAGAATCCATCAAAATCTGTGTATTTCTGAATACCGAGAAACAATTTTTAAGTTGTGAAAAATCTCAACTAAATAACATCGGATTTTGTTTTCTTCTTTAAAAAATCTTGGAAATCTCAATTGAATATCTCGAGAATTATTTGTAATCTTTTAAAATCTTAATCGAATACCAAATAATTTTTTTTCAATAAAAAAGTCTTTGAAAGGTCTGATCCTGGTCTACGATTAATTTTTTAGGCCTAAGCTTGGCCTACGGCCTATCATATTCTTTTTTTTTGCCTGGTTTCACCTTTTTAAAAGTCTGGCCTGAAAGTCTAGTTAAAAGCCTTATTCACGTTAAAACATTTAAATGTTATATTTTACATTTTTTTAAATAGGCTAAACTATGCCTTTATATAAAAGGGAAACTAATAAAATTATAATCAAATCTAATAAAATAATAACTAACAAGTCTGCACTGCAACAACCTTCCAAGAAAACAAAAAAACAAAATGAATCCATAATTAATCCTTATACACATATCAAGCTATATGTTCTATCCATACCAATTTACACGATGTTCTACCTATACCACATGATGCTCTCCACATACCAATATCAATGTACATATCTATATATATTAAACAAAAAATGATTTTTCTAACAAAACGATTTTAAAAAAATCCGAAACAAACACCTTTTAAGCCATATAAAATGATTTTTGGTTTCAAAGAATAGATTTTTTCCTGAAACAAACGCACCCATTAGTATGTCTCAAACAAATATAAAATGACTACTGAGTGATTGCCTAATTGATAGACTTTAAAATAGAAAATGATATTATTAATAAATAATAAAAAAAAATAACATTAATAAATAATAAAATATATATATGCCGACCTGTCAGATCTAATAGGCTTTTTTTTATAAGATTGAGCCTGACCTATTTAAATAAATAGGCTTTAAAAATAGCCTGAGCCTAGCCTTTTTATTAAATAGGTCAGGCCAGACCATAAGTATGCCAGACCATAGGCCCCTGACGGACGGCATAGCCTATTCCCATCCCTACCTATCCCCTTAATGTTTAGTGATTCTTTTATTTTTTGTTTCGTTATTTTGTTTTTAGTTAGGATAGGATTCAAAATGAATTAAGAACTCAATAAACAAATAAAATTAAAAATGAGTCATATAAATACTACTTCCTCTGTCTCAAAATGAATGAATGTCATTCACAATTTTCATTGTAACTTTAATTTTTTTTTCTATACTACCTTCATTGGTTGCTATATACATAACTTCTAAATTATTATTATATTTTACATTGATAATAGTGAAAAATCGATCAATAATTAAAATGAGTAGTTAGGTAAAGTGACATATCTTTTTCTTCTAATTATTATATTTGTCAATATATGTGTAAAAATCTTAAACGATGCTCAATAAAAGAGAGTAACATTTATTTTTCAAAAATAAACAAAAAATAAAATAGATCATAGAGTGGGCGGATAAAGTTGGAGTACAACCTATGTGAATAAACATTATAATTAATTTAAATTAAATAATATTAACCTACTTTAATTGCACTTTTATTGGGGTTATAGGGATGGTAATGGGTAGGGTTTGGGTAGGGTACTATAGTACCCGTCCCCATACCCACAGTTTAAAAAAATACTCATATCCGTGCTCGTACCCTCTTGGATATCAACTTTAATACCTGTATCCTTACCCTTTGAGTAGCTAAGTGTCCATACTCATACTCATTATCCACACTTTAACTAAAATAGATCGATAAATAAATGATATTGTTGTGATTAAATTTAAAAATTATCCAAATATCTTAAATACAATCATAAAGTATTATAAACTAAAATATTTTATAACTCAAAACAGTTCAAATGAAAACACGTTACAATACACATTCAAATATCCATAATAATACTCTATGAAGTTGCAAATCCTACAGCGGTATTATTTGAGATCTGTAAAAAAAATTGATAGGAAGTTGCAAGTATAATTATAAAATCACGATTAATAAGACATAACTTAGTCACAAAGTCACAATTATTTACCTATTCATCAAAATCAAATTCTTAAAAAGTTTGCAAACGTTCATCTTTTGATTATAAATATTGTAGTGGTTCAATGATATTAATAGATGCTAAAACATAAAAGAAAATAATTAATTAAACTAAATACTAATGTAATATAATATAATAAATAAATAATATATTTATATTAGTGCGGGGCGGGGTGGGTACTATAGTATCCGTACCGCACCCATACCTGTTTAATTTTGCGGATAATTACACGTCTCTGTGCCCATATCCATTATGCGAATTTTTACCCTAATATTAATTATAAAATCACGATTAATAAGACATAACTCTTAGTCACAAAGTCACAATTATTTACCTATTCATCAAAATCAAATTCTTAAAAAATTTGCAAACGTTCATCTTTTGATTATAAATATTGTAGTGGTTCAATGATACTAATAGATGCTAAAACATAAAAGAAAACAATTAATTAAACTAAATACTAATGTAATATAATATAATAAATAAATAATATATTTATATTAGTGCGGGGCGGGGTGGGTACTATAGTATCCGTACCGCACCCATACCTGTTTAATTTTGCGGATAATTACACGTCTCTGTGCCCATATCCATTATGCAAATTTGTACCCTATTATTGTGAATTTTTTTTGCGGGTACCCATTAAATTTGGATCTAATCGCCATCTTTAGGGTGAAAATACAATAAACCCTTGCATTAATTGCGATCCCATTGGTTAGGGAGTTAATTGTGTGTCATTTAGTTACTTACTTTGTTTGGTTAGATTTTGGTCATACATTTTTCTTCCTTTTGTTAAACTTGAACCAAATGTAATTTTCAGCCACTGCACTTCAACTGACACTGCCGGGGCCCAATCTGTGTGATTTGACAATATATATTAAAGGTACTTTTTTAGATCAAATTTCTAGAAAATTCACAATTTTATTTATTTGATATAATTTTTAATTTTTTTATAAATAAAAAATATTTTAAATTAATTTAAATAAATCATAAATATGTTAAAGATACAATTACAACCATTAATGATAACTATATGTCAAAAAACAATAACAGCATAAACGGTCCAATCCGCATTGCCATCTTAGTGAAAGAGGTGATGAAAACGTGAAAAACAGAGGTTTTGGATGAATAATTTGTGTATGAAAGAAATAAAAGATAAATTTAAAATAAGATATAAGATATAAAAAGAGATATAGTTATTTATAGAAAAATCATCATGGCATTTCTAAAAGGTTTGTTCTTTGAAATACTGAAAGGAAAAGATAACTGATCAAAGTTTTGAATTTCAAAATTTTTTGTGTTGAAATATTTATATTATATTATTTTATATTTTAACAATATTATTTTATTAATATTAGTCAAACGCATAAGAAAATATCACATTAA
Organism: Cicer yamashitae; assembly: GCA_037974755.1. NCBI lineage: Eukaryota > Viridiplantae > Streptophyta > Magnoliopsida > Fabales > Fabaceae > Cicer > Cicer yamashitae. The sequence goes on along the minus strand of JBBPBQ010000001.1, from coordinate 34,060,890 downwards.
TTACCAACTTACATATACACGTAAGATCGCCTAAATTTTATTCTCTAAAACATTTACACTAAAATAATATTATTTTTAGAAAAATATATAAAATAATAAATTATAATATTTATTATTTACATCACTTATTTAGTCAAGTAGATACAAATTAACACATCATAGAAGACACACATATAAAGAAAATTAATAATAAAACTGATTAACATATATCTAAAATAATTTTAGCATCAGATTAATTATCTAAAATAATATTTAATTAATAAAATAGTTTCTATAAAATTTGGGGTGTTACATATATGATTAATAAAAAATAAAGAACTTGTATATAGAAGATAGAACATTAAATTCAAACTTCGTACAGTGCACCCAAATTGTCAAGGACGACCTTGGATAAATTAATACTTATTTTCAAACTTTTACTTTTCATATAAAATATTATTAAGGATTATTTATGCTTTTGGTCTTTAACATTTGGACGAATTTTGGTTTTAGTCATTTGAATATTTTTTTTTTTTATATATTATTCCCTTGTAATATAAGATACTCATTTCCTTAGTCATTGATGCCATCCACTCATCCAAATTAGATGACGTGACATGCCACATCATATTTTGGTGTCACACGACACTAAGTTGTCACATCATCATTTCCATGTCAACATCCAATGGGCTACTATGACGTGGTAAAAATGAAACACAAAACTAACATAATTACATGTATCAAAAGCAAAAAACTATGAATGACATTGACAAAAGGCATAAATTACCTAAAAACTTTAATTTTAGTTTCCAACTTCAACTATACTACATATGCAAGTTGTTTATCACCATAAAATAGTGAATTTTTGGTCTATTAGGGATGACAATTAGTAGAGTCATGATAGAGTACTATAATACTTATCTTCCTACTTGATCGTATTTTGGAAAAGTACTAATGCACACCCAATCTTTCTATAATACTTATCTTCCTACTTGATCGTATTCTGGTAAAAGTCAATGCTCTGACATGTTCAGTTCCTCTGGTCATTCACTTTTGATTCAAGTGGTTGCCTCTAGTCTAGTAAACTTGTCTCTGGTCCAGCAAAAGTTGTTTCTGGTGGTTGCCTTTGGTCCAGTAAAACTTGCCTCTGGTCATTGTTTCTGATTCAGTAATTATGCCTTTCGTTGCTCCATGCCTTTGGTCAAGTGAAGTTGTTTCTAGTCCTTGCCTCTGGTCAAGTGAAGCTACTTCTAGTCATTGTCTCTGGTCAAGAAATCATGACTCTGATGTTCTTGCCTTTGGTCAAGTTAAACTGCTTCTGGTCCATGCTTTTGGGAAAAGAATATTGTTTCTGGTCAAGAAACCATGACTTTGATGTTCTTGCCTCTGGTCGAGAAAAGTATGCTTCTAGTCCCTGATTCTGATCAAGAAAATATGCCTATGGTACTTGTGATTCTGGTCAAGAAATCATGATTCTGGTATTTGCCTCTGGTTCAGCAAACTTGCCTCTGGTCCACCAAACTTGATTCTGTTCTAATAATTGTGCCTCTGGTGCTTCTGCCTTTGGTTCATTAATTGTGCCTCTGGTGCTCCTGCCTCTGTTTCATTAAACGTCCTCTGGTCCATTGATCATGCCTCTGATTGTTATATGCCTCCGATCAAGTACAATCCATTTCAGCAAAACTGAAATTCTAGAAACACTTAGAAAAAATTCTAAGTTTTAGTTTTATGCTTAATAGCTAGAATTGAACTCAACAATTATAATTTTGAAGACAACGAAGCACCATGCTGAAGGACAAACAGACCATACCATGAAGGACATAAAGCCAATTCCTTGAATGTCATTCATCCATAATTTGATGGACAAAAGCAATGATGCAAATGCTTCTATAAATAGAACCCGATTCTGAATTCAAACAATATACACAATCACAACAACTTAAAACATTCATTTCAAGTAAATTAATCTCAAATCAACAAGCACAAATAATGAGTTAAAAAAATTGTCAAATTTATCTAAGTGTTGAGAAAGAAAAATCTAAGAGCTTATATTACAAACACAGTCTAGTTAGAGAGAAAACTATGAAACCCACAAACACTCTTTATTTGTAACCAAGCCCAGTAGTGGCTGATTGTGTTCCTCAACGACTTGACGACACTAAGTTGAAAAGTGAGAAGACTTTTTAGAACTTTTAAACTCAATCCGGTAGTTGTTGCCCTTTCCTCAATAACTTGACGATTCAAAGCTGGAGGTGAGAAGATTGAACATAGTCACTATGACTATCCAAGTGTTCAAGTGTAAGTTCTAATTATAGTGGATTAAAGTCTTAATAGGAAGAGATTGGACGTAGCTATTGAGTTAGTAGTGAACCAGGATAAAATTGTCGAGTAATTTATTCTATCATTTCCGTTTTATCACTTCAGTTTTAAGCCATCCGAAATATATTCAAAAACTGTAAACACAATTCAAACCCCTATTTCTTGTGTTTCTTGACCAACAATACTATTTTCAACCTCTATGTAATGATCTTTGTTCCATCTAATGAATATGTTTGTTTAATGTAAAAAAAAACTTCTCCACTTAGAATTTGTAGAGCATGACACAAAAAATACACATTAAACATATTTAAGCAAAGTACAAAAAATAATACATCAACCAACACAACTCAAATAAATAATTAGAGGATAGTCACTATCTACTATCTAAAAAGCTCACATAAAAAATCATTCTTACTTCAACTTTATTGACGTGAGGTCATTAAGTGACCTTTCTTTATTATCCCATCCCTAATATGTATCGAAACAAAAAAATAAGAGCACATTGTTACTCCCAAATCACAATATTGCATAACATGGGTAATCATCTCAGTCCCAAAATCCTTACATGCCATTATCTACTTGATCATATTAGTAGAAAATTGAGTTTTTAATACGGTGAGTTAAGTCGTTTACGTGCCACCAGACTTAACAAGTGAGACAAAGGTATGTTTAACTCGGTTGCCTACCCAAACGAGTTACAAAACAAGGCGGTGTCAATTTTGATATTTAAAACTTGTTTAATGCGGTTATATTGATAACCGATTTAAAGAAAATTTAAAAAATATAAAAAATCCCGTGCACTCAGCGTTTTATCTTCCACACTGTACTAACCACGTGCACTTAGCTTTTTATCTTCCACTGTACTAACCACTGCACTCTAAACCTTCCTTATTCTCTAACTTCGTGAACACTTGCAACTGGACTTCTTAGTTTACTCTAACCTCCACTTCACAACTACTTCACAGTCATCACCGCCGTTTTATTGCCACCATTTAAGGTGTTTATTGAATAATAAACCTTCCCTATTCTCTAATTTCGTGAACACTTGCAACTGCACTTTCTGGTTTACTCTAACGTCCACTTCACAACTACTTCACAGTCATCACCGCCATTTTATTGCCACCATTTCAAGTTTGGTTCTCAAGTTCTTGTTTATTGAATAATAAACTTTATTTACGTAGCGATATTATTATGAATAATTTTTTTAATAATTTTCTACTATTATAATTATTGATATATAATAATAATTTTGACATCTTACATTACTAGAATGATTAGTATACGTAGTCATAAGTTATAATAACATCTTATTTGAGAGAGCTATGTAAAAAAAAAATGACACGCTCATTTTTTTTTAATAACATGTTATTGATTGTGTTTTTTTATGTTCGTACGATAAAAAATTATAAGTTGTTATTGATTGTATTTTTTAATGTTCGTATGATAAAAAATTAGGATTCAGCCGATATTGATTGTGTTTTTTTTTGTTCAGATATTTGATGACTCGAGATCATTTCATCCAGATCAAATTAAAGAAGTTCGAAAACGTTGCGTGGATTTTATTTTGGAATCAATTGAAGGAAATGACAATGCTAATATACGTCTATTGAATATTGCTACAATGTGATTTTGTAATTTCGTTAATGGACATCTAAATTTTTTTCCGTTTTGTCAAGATTAGTCAGAAATGAGATACATCTTCTTTGTACTCTATATCTTTTGTACGAACATCTGATATTGTATATTTTAGTTATTAGATGGTTATATAAAATTGTGGTTGAATGTACAAAACTCTGATTTAAAATTTAATACGAAATATTGTATATGTATGGATCAGGAGCATAAAAACAAAATGAGAAATTTATTAAAAAAATAATTATTTTAACTCTATCTATTAAGTTAGATGATCAAAAGATCCGTCTTAAAAAGATGATTTGTTGAACTGAATTTATGATATTTAAGTCGGTTAAGCTGAATCAACTTAATAAGACGAATCTCTGTTAAGTCGGTTCATGAAACGAGTTAAAAAACAACATATTTTTTAAGTCTTTTGCTGTTAACTCGGACATGGAACCGACTTAAAATGTACATTTTAACTGACTTAAAAAGGTAAAATTCTACTAGTGGCACCTCCATGGTCCGCTTCCAGGTTAAGGTCAAGAGGTACATACAACCCTAATGAAATAGTCTGCTAATAGTCGAACAAGCATTTAATGAAATAATGCCACCTAGGTTAAGGCTAAGAGGTGCAACCCTCATTAAACCTCAATTACAATCTATGTGTCACATATTTTTATGAGATCTTGTTATTGTTGCCATAGTCTTTCTCAATCACATATGAACATGTAATTCTAGAATCTTTAATCTCAACTGGTTGTGCCTTAATCTCAATTGTCTTTTTGAGTTGTGTTGGTAGCTGTAGTTATTTTCTACATTTTACTTAAGTATGTTTAAGAATCTCTCGAACTCTTTATAGAAGTTTGAAGAGTGTATTGTGGGGATTTTATTATTGACGAACTATGATAAAATATGTTTCTATGAACTTTTCAATTAGTGAGATAATGTTTTTTAGTTGTATTGACAATTAAGACAAATAAAACAACTTAAATATAACCAATATACATATATTAGATAATATACACAAAAAATTCATTATTTTACGGTGATGTAAAACTTGCATATGCAATAGTTGAAGTTTGAAAACTGAAATTAAATTATTATTTTTGGTTAATTTATGGTTTTGGTCCCTCTAATTTATTATTTTATGTTTTTATTCCATGTAATTATGTCAGTTTTGTTTTTCATCCGTATCATGTGGCAGTTATCCATTAGATAATGACGTGACACTGATAATATGACAACTTAATATCACTTGACACTGAAATATGATGTGGCACGCAATGTCAATATGTCTTGTCATCTAACTTAGATGAGTAGATGACATCAAATGTTATAACAATGAAAATCTTATATTAAAGGGATATAATCTAATTTTTTCAAAGGACTAAAACTAAAACTCAATCAAATATTAAAGATAAAAAACATAAATAACTCTATTATTAATAACGGGTAAGTTTAAAAACAATAACAAATACATTTTGTAATTTGAAATTCTGTTTTCAATTAAAGACAAAAGGAAAAGGAGTATATTTGTATTTAACTATTTATGTGCATGTACATTATAAATGTGTGGTTTCTACCACAACCATATTATAATTTTTTTATTCTATCAATGAATTTTATGAGGAATAATGTATTTAGGATTTATCACCAACACGTGACATTGTCTATATATGAGGGATTAGCCCAATCATAAGATCAGTTTAATCTTACATACACTTTAATAATAATAGCTTATTTTTTTCCAATTATAATTTTAAATTCACAACATGTGAAACTGCCTTTTTCTTTCCTTCATGTGTGCGCCAAGCGATAATAAATTTAAATCTTTAAAAAATTAAATACATAAATTTTCATAAGATCGAGAAATTGTTAACATTTGCCTAATAATACTAATATAAGTAAAGAGTGAATTAGGCGCAGCATAACCATATATAAAGTATAGGGACCAATAGAAAAAAAACAAATGCATGAATGCAACTTACTTTATACACGAATCCAAGAATGTTTTGAGGAAAGCACATAAATGTTTAAGTGGTCCTACTTAGTGAAAACCACATAAATGTTTAAGTGGTCCTACTTAGTGAAAACCACAACACGTATAAATTAATTAGATTGAGGATATATATTGATTTGCTAAATTTCCCTTTTAGAGTGATAGAGAAGTCTACAGCTATGTTTTGCATGTGATTCACTAATTTGAAATAATAATTCTTTTTTTTGCTTTAAACAATTATGTCGACAAATTAACTTTGTTGTTTGATTATGAGTTTTTTTTTTAATTCCTCCAAAAAGTATTATAAGGTATATAAATAATATTGTAATATAGGAACTTAAAGGATAAATTGCTAGAAAATAGATATGTTGGATTGATTGTCTTATGAAATGGAAAATACAATAATATTGACAAAAATTAATTTTATTGATCAAAACATAATGACCTACAAAACCTATCACAACTCGTCCATATTCAGTTGATATCGCATATAGTGCGTATTTCTGTCCATTATTGAGTGTACTGCTCTATGTTCTTGAGAAAATCATTTTTCTTATTTTTTTTTTTGCTTCAAAACCATTTTAGTTTTATTTTCCATGACATATGAAACTCAAGATTATCGCAATAATATCAAAAATTGTTAACATGAGTCTATCATGATTCATGAGTAATGAAATTGTTAACATGAATTTAAAGATGTTGATCCCTTAAAACTATCAGTTATCAATTGCAACGTCTTAATAAGTTATAAAATAAATTAAAAAGAAATTTTATAAAAAAAATCTAATGGATCCATGACACCTAGGTTCAACACATGAGCCTATCATATTTTTTTTACTATTGTTGAAATTGAAATCTGAACCAAAACAAAATATAATAAAATTCAAGGATAATCCTTTTATAAGTTATTTAATTATATCAGATAAATTATTTAAATTTTTATGTCCTAGATATGTTCTTTAAATTATCGTCCATGTACATTGTTTTGTATCTAAGAAAAACTTAAAATCGTTATTTAATATAATTAAATAATTTAAAGGAAAGTAGGACATATTTTGTTTGAAATTCAAAAATGAATGAATCGATCAATAAATAAAGGGGTTGCTGAAATGTCACATGTGCTTCAAAACAACATTGCCCACTAACAATCATTCCCTTGAAAGAAATATATCAAATTTTCTTATATGCATATAAGCTGATTAATTAGTTACATAATAGTGTCAACTGTCAAAAATGATGATGATGTCTTCTATTGGTTTAATTAACAGGAGTTAGTAATTTAGTTTTTACACCAAAAGGGTCGAGCACAAAATTATTAGCTTTTCAACTAATTGTAAAAGAAAGTCTAAATTGATTAGGAGCCAATAACAATTGAATTTTTTTTTTTATTGTTGGTCTTAACCCTCAATTTCTAAGCAAATAATACTTTAATTATTCAGATCAGAAGATAAGTAAAGTCTGGCTAAAAACTGTTTAAGTTAGAATTCAAATTCAAATTCTCTCAAACGATTTGTACGTCTTCGATCACTGACTTTAAATGTATTAACTACTTGAACTCAATCCATTAAGTTAGAGCAATTTGTTCTTTAAAAAGTTGATAATTAGGATTGCTTTATATCCTGTCATTTATCATCTTTATTTGTTAAGACTTGAAAATAAGGGAATTATAGGATTGGGAAAGGGTTTTAAAGAAACTTACCTGCAGTTGAAGTCATGATACTAATGATTTGTGGCAAAGAAATTTTCAATGATAGAAACTTCTTACTATGCCTTTAATGATGCTCAATTAATTATTATTATTATTATTATTATTATTATTATTATTATTATTATTATTTTCTTATTCAATATATGTCCTCTGTTTTTTTCAATGGAGTTTTGCTTTTCTTCCTTCTCTTTTCCTAATGAGGCCAATTGTGTCTCATGCACACTAATAGTTTTCTCTTTAAGTAATATATGATATTCTTTATCCCTAATGATGTGGCACATGTATTTACCTATAAGAGCTTATATTAAAATTACAAGTGAGTTAATGATTAGATGTTAGTAAGTAATTTGGTAATGAATCTTCCATAAACTCTATATATAGAACATGATATAATCATTTTTCATAATCTTTTAATCAATTCTATATGTTTCTCAATATACAACCTTGAGTAGCAATAAGTAGTTCTCTATCTTTAATTTTCTCCATTTCTCTATGCCTTTGTTCTATAAATTTGTAATAGTAGATGTGATTGCAAGGATCTCTTTTGGTTTAAAAAATGGTCTCTAATTTTAATTCAACCCCAAAAATGCATCAAAACTGAAATTCTTGTGAGAGATCTTTGATGGTCATGTCGTCCCTACATGGTTTGAGGGATTAATTAGTTTCTGTAATTAATCATATGACACTCTATTTAACAAAAAAGGAAAAATAAAAACAACCTGTATTTGTATAATTATAAGAGTTGAAAATATTTTAGGGAAAATTTAATTTAAGTCCCCCTTTATCTATACACCATTGACGGGCTATCTTGGAGATATAAGATAGCCATAGCCATCTAGAGTTCTTCAACATTTAAAAAAAAAATTATAAAAAGAACACTCTACCGTAATTTAAAAATAAATTACATTTTTGAACCTAATTGTATTTGTGTGTTGATGGTTGAGTTCCATTTAGGGATATATATAAAAATTAATCAAAATAATCTATTGAATTCAAAATTTAACTAAAATTAATTAAATTGAATTTGATTATTTTTTTTTCCAGTGATCAAGTAAAAATTGAACCTAACCAAATAAATTTCAACTCTATTGATTTGGGTATGATAACCCGAATTTAAAATCGATCACCCGATATTTTAATCAAACCATTATTTAATTTATTCACATTTATCAGTATTGTTATTTTTAAAAATTTGTTGAATTTAAATATTTTTTAACTAATTATATATTAATTATATCATTGTAGTTAATGTATCTGTTTTAATATTATTAAAAATTTCATGTTTGAAAAACAAAATATTTTTTTTATTTTTTAAAATAAGTGCTATAACTTTTAAAAATATCAACCTACGTTCGATTCACTACTTCTCTTTGATACGTGATAGGGGCTGAACTATCTGGTAGATGTTTGTTAGATATAATTTAAAATAGTTATAAGATAATTATGGTTAGATGATATTTTTTTAGGTTAATTACATCAAGAGCACTTTATATAAGTGCATGATACTCTATTTTCTTTCATTAATTACATTATATTTTTTATTTTCTTGTATTGTATTGTTTTTACAAAGGTGAAAATGTTATTACACACTTCCAATTTGCGGGGCTTTTAGATGTAGTTAGATATGATTTAAGATAGTAAGATGATAGCTATGGTTATGTGAAATTTTATTATGTTTGTTACATTAAAAACATTATATAAAAATGCATTATACTTTAATTGTATCATATTTCTTCATATTATAATTTTATATTTTATATTTCTTTTTAGTTATTTATCTCTTTCTTAAATCCAACCATAATTCTCAACGTTATCGACCAACAAAGCGATGAGAGAACTAATTATCAGGCATGTACATCATCATCACTTTGGGTTGGTTTAATTTTATGAAAACAAACCAAATTCGTCATCTTTTGAATTAGATTTTCCTCTCCAAAAAAAAAAAACTTATTTGTTATATCCCTAACACCATCCTCTAATTCTCGCGCAACCTCGCAGACCAATTTCCCTCTCTATATAAATTAATACAATTTGTAATGGCCTAAAACTAATAACAACAATAATTATATATATATATATATATATATATATATATATATATATATATATATATATATATATACCAAAAGAAATTACCAACATGTGTGTCCCGTTTAATCATAGTCTGAAAACTGAGTCTTATACCAAAAATAGATGAAGGCCTACCATTGTAGTTGCTTTATATTAAACGAATACTATTATATAAGCACAATCTGAATAATTGATGCAAGAATCATTAATTATATAAGATGAAGCCAAAAACAGCTGCAGCCCCTCTTCATCAAACTTTTCTCAATCTCAACCTAATATGTCTTGAGGCTTAATTATTTTAAGATAAGGATCAACTCTTGTACTTCAGTGGCACAATGATGATTTATATTGAAAAAGAAATCAATTATTAGGAGAATTTAAATATACTACAAACTAAATAAATTAACTAATATCATGCTAACATGAGTTGATTATTTGATTTAGTAAAGTGAATTGATTGTTGATCTCAATTGTCAACAACTTTAAGGGGATTTTACGAGTATAGATTGATTTTAGCCTCTCTAAAAATATATGTCAGAGTAGTTATCAATAGATAAAAAATCAATTTATTTTTAAGTTATAATTCGAAGTAATAGGATAACTACGTTAATGCATTTTGATAAATAAGTTGAAACGTAAAATGTCATAATTGTATATAAATTTATAGTGGTATTTACAGTTTTTATTATAAATATTTTAAATATTTATATATTTTTTTTTGTGATAGACACTTCCATTCTTGTAGTCGACTATCACTTTTTAAAATAATAATTTAACGTATAAATATTTTAAACAAAGATAAAATAAATCGATATCTGATACACCAATTATTCTACTTTAAATTAATTTTCTGTTTTGTAAATAAAATGGTAAAAAAGGTTCTATATAACTACAAATGCTTAAATTCAAATGCGAAATATAATATCCAATCTGACAACAAAGATAAATTTTATTATAACTTAATCATATTTTTCCTGGTATTTGTTTATTTTCCCCTATGCATTAGTCTCATTACATTTCTCTGGTTAACTAATGATATGGCAGCCAGAATAACGATTACGTGGTAGCCATATAGGTCTCTGATAATAGTGTTACGCTGCAATAATGTGGCAGCCATTTGATGCTATCTATTGTCTATGGAAGTAACATTGTTTGTCTCTTCAATTTACAATTTTTGTTTTCCATTTAATTTTTATAAAATTCTCAAATTTTAGTTTTCAGCTAATTTATTTTTCTAGTTTTATTCCTTTAGAAATCTCTAACCGTCCTAGTAATTTCTCTTTATCCATTTCATGAAAATTCATTTCACATTCGACTCGTATGAATGATTATACCATGTGGTTCTGTCAACTATTCAGATCCAACTAAACATAGTTCAATTATTCATGTCCAACTAAACTCATCTTTAATTAATTGTGGTAAGCTATTGCTTGAATAGAAGTTGTGGTTCTTGAGGGAAATGTCTCATGACCCGCCACACATCTTCCACAGATAAGTGACGTGAGCTATGCATGTTATAGCTCCATACGCCCAATACAAATGAGCTAGGTGAGAAGGAGGCTGCAAGCTCCACGCACGACAAATAGGATGGACCTCATAAGCTAAACCTAACGGGTCTGGACGTCCAAAAGAAGGTCCATTAGGTCAAAGAATGAAGACTGTAAAAAGAGAAAACTTATGAAAAAAGAGTTAGATCATTTTGGCTGGAGTAAACAATGTATTTTACCTTAACCATTTCAGAGTATTCTTGGAGCCCTCTATTGTTGACTCCATAGGATAGCTGACCTGCTTTGTGTTTACATACATGAACACCCATTAACATAATCTCTTGTACTATTCAAACATTTCATTTTATTCAAACATTTCATTTTAATCAAACATGACTTCAGTTACGAAGTGAGTATCTAAATCTGGTTTCTCAACTTAGGACCAATTCCGAGTACATAACATTATGAAAACTCAATTCTATGGTATAAGTTCAATCAAACAATGATATGTATATCACAATGAGATCTACACAAATTTCAACGTGCTCAACAGGTTTCAAGTCTTTTTTTAACTTCACAATACCACCATAAAAGGAGAATTCTTCCTTCATAAGCAAGACACATTTAATTCTAAGTTGTCTATCACACACCTCAAAATGTCACCAAATACTTTAGTCTGTCATCATCCACGTCACTTCAACTTTCCAACTTTTATTCGAGATCCACTTTGAATCGTTGCCACTGTATGTGGAAATCTTTCATGTTCCTATTGCTATCAAATTTTATGTGATCACCTTCAATTGATAAATACAAGAGCCAAATTGCTCCTTATGTTCATGAACTAGCTAGTTTCTTTTTTCCTCCAACGTCGAAGAATAGAGTTATTGCATATTTATCGTCTGATGCTATCTTTCTTCCTCATCCTCCTCATTCTCTCAACATGAAAGCTTTTCCTCGCTAAGATAGAGTTCGGGTAGCATATTTCATCCTTCGCAACCTAGTTTCTCTGGTGGAGTAGCAATTGATGATTATCGAAGAACATAATCAACACCTTGCACTCATTTAGAACTAACAACATGACATCCCTGAAGTGATTGTTATGCAAATGAAGAGTGTGGGTTCACTGGGGCCCGAAGTAGTTTGAGAGAAGTCTATGTGTTGTACCTAATTTCACGTAGTATTATTCCATGGTTGTCATTAAACAATTGTTGTGGTTTTTTTTTTTTCCAGTTGAGGAGTTTCCACATTGTATTCTTGTGTTGTGATTATGTTCTTTAAATTTCTAGATGTGTGTTTTTTCCATCATCTGGTATCATAGCTTTTGGTTTGGTCTAGGGAAATTGAATTCTTAATATGCTATGTGGTTGCAACATTTTTTGATCTTGCACATTAGAAAATAAGAGTGATACATGGAAAGTGTTGTTTGGAAATGTTCAAGCTAGGAAATACTTGGTTTTTAAATGTCCTTTATGACTCGACTCTCTTTCTTGGAAACCTACCTGATGCACAATTACATATTGTATGCAGTTGCATTGTCATGTTTTGCCATGAAGTTTGACATACAATCATGATTACACAAGGTGTTCAAGAGCACATGGATATTGGTTAACATTGATATAATGTGTGTTTTGAGATTATGTCGATTGCTAAAGAACTTCTTTGAGAAAACCAACATGGAAGTTACACCTTAAATTTTTAGCTTGTGGATTTCGGCATGTAGAATGATTTTTTAGAGAAATTCAGCTTCAAGTAAAATTTTTTAGAGTGGTTTAACTTCAAGTGAAAATTTTTGAAGTGGTTCAGCTTCAAGTAAATTTTTTTGGAATGGTTTAGTTTCAAGTTAAAATTCTTGGAGTAATTTAACTGCAAATGGAATTTTTAACTTCAAGTGAAACTTCTTGGAGTGGTTTAGCTTCAAATGGAAATTCTTGAAGTGGTTTAACTTCAAGTGAAATATACTTTTTATGATGGAGTTTTAAATTTTTTTGAGCTATGATTGTCGGTATAAACAATGAAACGCCAATTTCAAATAAGGTGGAAGATGCGTTTGGTTAAAAAATATCACATTATGTTTGCACTTTTAGTCATTTATTAGAAAATCTACCAAATTTAGATTTATTTTTAAACGTTATACTTACTAATATTTAGAAAGGGTAACTTGCGATCGAACCCATGTTCATAGGATCAAGACCAACAAACCCCTAACCACTACAACAAGTAGTTGTTATAACTCAACTAATTTCATATTAACTACATCAATACAAATAGGAGATAAATTAAGTATTTACTTAACCATGGTAAATCAAATATTTACAAAGGGCACTTTAATACCCTTGCAATAGCAATTAGAAAACGACCATCCTCGTAAAAGTATGAATAATCATGCTTGGTTGTCATGCTTGTTTGTCGCCGAATAAACTTTACCACACAATATTGTAATTTGAAAGAAAAAGTATATGAGAACAACAACTATTGGCAAAATCAAGTAAGCACATGTATTAATATTTGACTTAAATTTAGTATATTCCTCTTTTTCTCTTGTTTTCTCTTATATTGATGTTTCTAAATTGGTGGAAGAAAATAATGTAACTGAATATTCATATATAAGTAGTATTATTGATTGAATTGAATTGTTTTACAATGGATGAAGTGAATTTATACAAGTGGATAACAAATAATTAGTTAGTTATAATAACTAACACAACTAACTAAACTATTAAGCTAGCAACAACTTTGACTAATTATAACTAATCAGCTGACTTTGCCTTTATATCTCTTTCCATATATAGAGTTCCTACATGCATGTGAAATACAAAACCATATAATTAAATTTTTAGTGCGTCCTCTTTTCATTTTTTCCTTTTATGGTTTTGAAGTATGTCACTTTGTTCTCATGTAGTCAATTCAGTTAGCACATTCCCTTCTTGTCTTACTAGTTTAGATCAAAGTTAGAAGAGGATATAAAAAAGAAAAAGGCATGTATCGGAAAAAAGGTATGACTTTCAAGTTCAACTTTATTCTTGTTTGTCTTCGTCGACTTGCTAGCCTTATGGATTCCTCTTGCTTTTCATATTATGATTAAAAGTTTTTATGGAAAAAGTTTTTATACTTTCATTAAATCACAACTAATATATTTGACTTTATTAAAACTACAACTGAAATCATCTTCATAAATGGTTATGAAGTGCTAACAATAAAAAACTTTTCATATTTGACGATTCATAACAAATTAAACTATTTTATTTATGTGACATAAATCATATACTTACTCGGTTACTATTATAAGAACAAATAAAAACGTTTTAACAGTTATTAAAATTTTCTCAAGTACAATTTCTTAAAAAATATTCTAGGAGCGAAATTCGAATACTAATTAAACTTTAAGTGGAGCATAATGAATTCAAATTTACATCTTAATATATCAAATATAATCAGAGTTTTTTTACTAATTAAATTACACTTACATCAAACATAAGTTAGATTTACTAAACTATTTTTTTTTAATATTAAAGAGAAAAACTCATTCGCATTAAATATTTTATAATAAATGAGAAAGATGCAAGCCATGAATTGTGTATTTTTTTTTTTATCATCAAAATGTGCCCTTTTTTGCTGTACAGTAAATGTGGCTATCATATAATAAGATAATTAATAATGTATGTTAAAGAAAAAAATCTAATGCAGATTTTGTATTACAGCTGGCTAACAATATGTGAAGGAAACGTATTATTCAAGCTGTTTAGTGATTGGGCCCTTCTGTATTAATTGGCCCATCTATCCCAGTTAGGTCTTCTCTTATCCAGGCTTCCTATCATTTACCTAAAGGAAAATTTTACTTTCTATTATTTAAATTATACTCTACTTCCACATTTTGAAAAAAATTGTATTTTTTTTATTTTTAAAAACTTTTATATAATTTTTTAAAATTTTTAGTGAATTAATAATTTGAGTTTTTTCTGAAATAACTTGAGTTTTAGAAAAAATAAAAATTTAAATTAGTCATATATGGATCATGACTAAATCACATTAGATTAAAATTAATGGGTGAGATTCTTTTTCTATTTAATTTTTTTATGTGAGTCTACAATTACCCAAACAATGTTTCCTTTTCATATCTTTCAACCGTTATTTTGATTCAAACAGTATCAATAAAACACAATCCTTGATTCTCTTTCAGCTACAAATCTCACCCAAATTCTCTATTTTGTCTATCTTTAATTGCATATCTCTTTTGAATAATAGTTGTTTCTTCTAAATCTCGATTGTGCCAATTTTTTTATTGACTTTCACACAATAAAACCAACTGGGTTTGTTTCTACGTAATATCAAAATAAAATAAAAAAGAGATTCATGAGGGAAAATCCGAGTCAATTTTCAGAATTCAGATACTAATTTTTTTCTTTCAAATATTGATCTTTTGGTTATATGATTTGCAAACTTAGTGAGACTTTCTATTAAATTGTTCTTGCGGAAATTGAAGATAACAAAATAAAGCAGCGACATCCGAAATGAGATTGTAAACGTATTCATTAGTATTATTCGACTCAAAATAAGGGTTAAGAGATATGAAAAGGAAACGAAGTTTGGGGTATGTAGATTCCCAAAAAAAATTAAATAGAAAAAGAATCTCATCAGTTAATTTTTATCTAATGGTTATTATTAAATGTTCTCATTTCTCACAATAAATAAGAGTTCTCATGTGATACACTCCTTATACATATATATGTCAAAATATTTAAAAGGAAATAGAACAAAAGTATTTTACCAAATATATCTCATATAATTTATTGAATTATTGAAATATGTGATTTACACTATTATGTAAAAGCTTATATAGTTATAGGATAAAGTTGGTTATTAACCAAGTAATAAAACAGTTACAACAAATAACTAACTCTATTGACCAATCTGCCTTAACATCCTTTGATTGTGTGACTAGGTAGCATGAGGGACAACTGCCTTAGCATCCTTTGGTTGCATTAAACTAAAGCAAAAATAAAAGTACCATAGAAGTGAGAGTGAAAGAACCTTGACAAAAAAAATGGATTTGAATGAAGTAGGAGTAAAATATAGAACTCTTGAAGGATAACATACATAATTATGATACTTAAAAATAATCCATGAAAGGTTATGCTTATATTTTAGAATTTAATTACAATTTATTCTAGGGTTCAATAATAATTACTAACATATGATACTGCATTAGATTAATGCTACTTTATTAGATGATAAGAAAAATAATTCACATGTAAATTCCCAGACCTACAAGAAAGATACTTTCAGATGCGTTAAAGAGATATTGTTTGTTTAACAACACATCATAGACAGACATGAAATTTTTTTGAGGTAAATAAGGTTTATAAAACATCAAACTTAACCTTCACAATGATAATTGACATCAGAGATATTGTATATGACTTCACTCAGTTTTAGACATCATGTCAATTGTGCTACACAAATAAAAACAATCTTTACATTCAAGATTAAGATAGCAATAATTTCATTTCATTTTAATTTTGTTCAGGTAGAGAAGTCTATGAAACATCTATTCAACTAACTTAACCTTCACAATTGACAATATTATGGAGTGAGAGACGAAACACTTTAAAATTATAGCACCATTTAGTAACTACTTCAAAACCTTTAGGCTTAAACTTTTGGCTCATATGAGATAAGCTCTGAAACACATATTGCAGTTCATATTAATTTTATTATTAGTATGGCTATTCAAACTAAACCAAATATAAACAAGTACTGTATATGTGAAAGTAATATAAAAATAGCTTTGGACGAAGTAGAGGTGAAATATGTAGAGCTCTTCAAGGATAACATACATGAATGATATCTATGTAGAACTCTTTAAGGATAACATACAGGAATGATATCTATAAGTCCAAAAATTGCTAATGCCAACTTATCATGAAGCATTAAAAAGGTATGCTTATATTTATATTTTAGAGTTTAGTTACAGATTTCTCTCATGTTTCAATAACAATTACTAACACTGTATTATGCATTAGATGATATAAACTAAATAATTCAATGATAAAGACCACATAAGATGGAAATTCCCATAACTATAAGAAATGTACTTTCTTTACATAGATATAATGTCATACCAGCCCTAAAGATCACATTATAATCATAATAACATAACAAATACAAACTAATATATAAATACAACAACACATTCAACTGTCAAAGAAAAAAATAAATTCAAAATTAAGAAGTTATATGTTGATTTGAAAGACAGAAGTAAACAACATTTCAAAAAAAAATGAACCCTATCAAAATATGAAACCTAAATTTCTACAAAAAATTGCAATTGAGAAAAGAGAAATACCTATTGCTATTGAGAAAACAGAAATCCATCGTCAATTTCTTTTCACAAAAATCATAAAATGAGAACAATAGACAACATACCAAGGATTAATAGATTTGTGGTGAGTCCGAGAAAACACAGATGGTGGTAGTAGTGGTGGGTTCGCGGCAGTGGGTGGTGAGTGAGGAAGTGATTGAGGGCAAATGAGAGGGGGGTTTTTCTATTGGTGATGGTGGATTTTCTGGTGAGTGAAGGAAAACGAGAGGAATGTGAGGGAAATAGGAGGAATCGTGATAGAAATCGTGAGCTTATCACCGCCGGCAAGGCTGCGCCGTCAGCGAGGGCGATAATGATGGAAAGGAGAGAGAGGGTGAGGGTGAGCGGGAATAAACGTGTAATTGAAAAAGAGTGAGTGACGATAAGGGGAAGAAATTGGTGAGGCAAAATAAAGAATCAGGGTATCTGATACTGTAAAAAAAAAAAGTAATGTTTTTAATTTTACCAATAAAAAATATAGCGTCGGACCGGCTGACGCTAACAAGTTGAATAAAATATTAAAATATTCAAGTGTTAGTCATATTTAGAGTAGCGCCGGCCATCCAACACTAAATATTAATGAAAAAAATAAAAAGTGGTTTATTGATTTAGTGTTTGTTGGGTCGATGCTAAACTGACGTTAGTAGCGTCGGTGTCGGGGCCGACGTTAAATATGGATGCTAAAACCAGCTTTTCTAGTATACGTTGACCAATCCAAGCTTGAAGACAAAATGATTGAGTGTTCGTGGATATAAGACCTTAGTGAAATATTTTTCATTTTGATCATGGCTTGTGACAAGTAAGAGCTTCATTGTAACATACTGAGATTTTTCCCTCACTACATGACAATCTACGTGAAGATACTTTGTTCTTTCATGGAATATGAGATTAGCTGCAATATGAAGTGCACTTTGATTGTCACAGTATAAAACAAGAGTCTTGATGCTTGAAATCCTTTAGTCGTCCAGAAGATAAATGATCCATTGTAACTCACAAGTAGCATATGCAAAGGCTCTATATTCTGCTTCTACTGGTGATCTGACCACTATTACTTTTTTCTTTGTCTTCCAACTTATGAGTGAATCCCCAATAAATTAACAATAACCTGATATTGATCTTTTTGTATCATTGCAAGTTCCCTAATCTGCACCACTAAAACCACTTAATTGTAAATATGAAGATCTTGGAAACAATGTCCCTTGTCCAAGACTTTTCTTTAGATATCTCAATATTCTAGTTGCTGCCTTTTGATGTGTTTTAGTAGGGCTAATCATATATGAGCTTAGCTGTTGTTCTAATACCTGTTCTGATGAAGGAAAGTCAACGACTCTGATGGAAAGTCAACACTATGATGAAGACTGAACTGTATCATTATTCTGAAGGTCCAAGAATAGATTCTGAAATGTTCCCCATGCTTTATTCATGCGTAAGAAAGAAGATTCAAGGAGAATTATTTTCAAGCGCAATCTAGACAATATTGACACATAATCAATCTAGAAGATTTGGCCAGAGACCATATTTGGAAGTACTCAAGTCTCAACAGTCATATTCCCAAACCGTATCAATCAAGGCTTCGTTCATGGTGAAGATCTTTGTTGACTGCTGCAAGAAGATACATTCAGAACTTGTTTGGGACATTATAGAAACCTTAATTCATGATATATATAGAGGGTCGATTATGGAGGAGAAGACATAGAAATGAACAACTACAGAAAACCTAAAGTACAAAACGTAGAAATTCTCAAAGTTATCAAATCAAAGATTTCAAGTTTCAAAGCAAAGGCACTCATTCTATTTCAATACTTAGTGCTTAGTAATAAATTTATGCGTTTATTGTATACATTCTACTTAGAAGAAGCGACTCATAACTAGTTCCAATTGCATTGTAACCGGGCTAATTTTCTTCAACAACTAGTAGGTTCAAGTTGGAAGTTGAGAAGACTTAACTTGTAGGTTCAAGGTGTTGTATTGCCTCAACGACTTGTAGGTTTCAAGCTGAAAATTTAGAAGACTGACTTGTAGGGTCAGGTGTTGTAATTCAGATTTTGAATTAGTGGAAAAATCATTGTATTTGATGGGACTAGACGTAGCTACCATGTTAGTAGTGAACTAGTATAAATTCTGGTGTGATTCTCTTTGTTCCCTCGCTCTGTTAACCTGTCTATTTTGTTGTTGCCTATACTCTGTTTTATTTGTTTTAAGTATCACAAAATCAGATTTTGAAAAAAAAGTTTTTATAAGGGAGAACACAATTCAACCCTCTACTCGTGTTTTCGCACCTTCAATTGGCATTAGAGCTTGATCTCAAGCTGAGCACTTAACAATGTTCGAGAAAAGATCCACATTTTAAACATGTTTGGTTTTGGTGATGAAGTCATGAGAGGAAACATCGACAAACCCAATCCGTTTGATGGAGAGCACTTTGAATACTAGAAGGACATACTCAATTGTTTCTTTATTTCATAAAATCTTGAGCTTTGGGATTTGGTTGAAGTTAGGTACACTGCTCCTACCAACGAAGATGGTACTGAAGTATCCATAAAGGAGATCAATGCTAATCAGAAGAAGAATTTCAAGATGCATCATAAAGCTAGAATGTTTATGATGAATGCAATCGCATTCAAGGAGTTTGACAAGTGCACCAACAAGGAGATGACTTAGATGGATCATAATGCTCTGGTTATGACCTACGAAGGAAGCAAACAGGTCCAAGAGGAAAAAGCTAATCTTCTGGTTAGAAAGTACGAGCTTTTTAAGATAGAGGAAGATGATGACAATGAGACTATGTTTTCGTGGTTTCAGACTCTAGTTTTAGGGTTAAAAGTGCTTCAAAAGAGTTGCACAATTGTAGATCATGTCAAGAAGATACTTAAGAGGCTTACCAGCAAGTGGAGACCCAAGATCACTACATTTCAAGAAGCAAATGACTTAAACAATCTTCGTTTGGAAGAGTTAATCAGTTTTCTCAGGTTACACGAGATTGAGCATGTAGAGGTGAGCCCAGGAGTAAGGATGAGAATAGGTTAGGCCAGGCTTTGAAAGGTCTGAGCCTAGCCTACGATTAATTTTTTAGGCCTAAGTCTGGCCTACGTCCAATCATAAGCTTTTTTTCGGCTTGGCCTGACCTTTTTTAAAAGTCTGGTCTGGCCTGAAAGCCTATTTAAAAACATATTTCACATTAAAACATTTAAATAATATATTTTACATTTTTTTAAATAGGCTAAACTAGACCTTTATATATAAGGAAAACTAATAAAATAATAAATATAAGGAAAACTAATAAAATTATAACCAAATCTAATAAAATTATAACTAGCAAGTCTGCAACAACCTTCCAAAAAACAAAGAAAAAAAATGAACCCATAATTAGCAAATTTAAAATAAAAAATACTAATATTAATAAATAATAATAATAATAAAAAAATAACAATGTTAATAAATAATATATATATATATATATATATATATATATATATAGGCCGACCTATCATGTCTAATAGGCTTTTTTATAAGCCTGGGCTATTTAAATTAATAGGCTTTAAAAAAAGTCTAAGCCTAACCTTTTTATTAAACAGGCCAGGCCAGACCAGACCAAAAGTAGGCCAGGCCATAGGCCCCTGACGGACGGCCTAGCCTATTCCCACCCCTACCCAAGAGGAAGCATAAGACTTTGTCTGTCATATCCCAGGATAAGAAAGCTCCACCACCTACAGCAGAATCAGAGGATAATGATTCAGAGGATCATAATAAAGACTTAGAGGATGATGAGCTTGAATTCATACCTAGAAAGATTAAGAGGATGCGGCACAACAAGAAGAAGTATTTCCCTCATAAAGGTTCCAAGCAGTCTAGCATATGAAAGGATTATAAATCTGACAAGAAAAGTATCATCTGCTATGGGTGCAATTAACCTAGTCATATCAAGTTAGAATGTCAGAATCTGGTGAAAGGAAAGTTCCAAAGGAAAGATTCCAAGTCTAAATAGAAGGTTCTGATGGCTACAAGGGATGACTATGATGAATCCTCTAATGATGAAGAGCAAGTTGATATGGCTCTGATGGCACATGCTAACTCTGACTCTGGAAACGAGTATGTGGATGAGGAAATTGAGGTAGTATCTAATTTATCCGGTACTGAGCTGAATATTGTTATAAATGTTTTTTTAAATAAAAATCACACTATTTCCTTAAAACTGAAAGCTTTGAGAAAAGTTAATTTAAATTTGATTGAAAATTATAATTCTCTCAATAATGATTTTGAAGAACTTAAGAGAGAAAACCTGACTCTGAATGAAAAATTATTTTAAAACCTTTAGAGGAAACCATTTGTAACTCAATCAAATACGAAGTAGCTTTTCAAGATTTCCTTACAAAAAACATAGAAAGAAGCAAGTTTGCATCTATGATCTATGGTGTTAGCAGAAATAATAAGAGAGAAATCAGATTTAATAAATCAATTTTTAAACCTAAGTTAACTCCCTTTGATGAGATATGTGTTGTCTGCTCCAAGAAAGGTCACAATAGAATAACTTGTCCTATGTTAATAACATGGAAAGACGATAAACTTTTCTCAACAAATAAACTAGAACCAACCAAATTCGGGTACCAAAGGACAAAATTGTTTTTCTTGCAGATGTCCTCAGCAACAAAGTTGAAATACCAGTCATGGTGCCTGAACAGTGGATACTCACAACACATGATGGCAGAAAAGCTGAAGTTGCAAGACCTGACCCTGGTGGAAGGAAGATTGGTCAACACAATAGATATAAAACAAACCAGAATTGTCAGAAGAACCTGATACATCAACATAACTAGAGTTATCAAACAAAAAATCATAATCAAGAATATTCTTGAGCACTCCAATCAAGTTCATCAAGAATGCAAACATTGATGGGATACAAATCCCTTCATTTGGAATCTCTTATCAAAGGACATGTTGATTACCATCTGAAAACCAGAAATGAAGAACCTAGAGAATTTTCAGAAACAAGCAGAAACCAGTTGATGTCTAGGTTATATTTTTCTATTCTTTATGTATTTGCCTAATATTATGTTAATTGTGATAACAAGCAGCTTGACCTTAAAGAGTAACAGCTAGATGAAGTTCTCGTAGGTTCTCAAAAACCAAAGGAAGCAGGAAATCCAGAAGAAGCGGGAAAATCAAAGGAATCAGGAAAATCAGAGGAATTAGGAAATTTTATATTACCTTTTCCTTTGAATCATTTTCACCTGCTTCATTGATAAAGACTGAAGGATTGTCCATATTCTTTCTTTCTACATTTTCAATTGCAGGCCCTGCCATCTACCTTTCTTATTGCATTACAAGTGAAATAATGTTTATGTTAGGTAATGGCTCAATAAGGAGCACCTGGGATTTAACTATGTCAAAATGGTCATTAAGACCAGTCAAAATGGTCATTCAGATACAAAGGTGTTTCTTTGTCTCAAACTGTGGATTTCTTAACAATAGTTTTTAAATAAAAGTGCTCTAGTAAGATACATTAGACAATATTTTTCTTATAGTTCATTCTATGAAAAGGGCAGAGTTGAAAAAGAGCAACATATTTTATTACATTCTAATAATTCTCTATATGACAAATAACAATAAACAAAAATTCATACAAAAATATTTATTTCAAGGTGTGCTCACCATTTTTCATATTTAAACTTATATTTTAAAAATTGTAATACTTATGTCATAATATTTAATAGGTCAACTCTATTTTACTTTGTGTTGTTAAAAAAAGTCTATTATATTTTTTACTTGATATATATATTCAAAAACTATTTAAGATCTAGTCAACTATATTTTCTCCTTTATATTTATGAGAGTCGTGCTTATTTAATGAATGGAAATAAAATTTAATGTTCAACGTGAGCTCAACAATGGCTATATAAACAGTGTTTTTTTCTTCTTAATTATGACTCAAATATAAACATACTTACAAAAAGCATATTTTTTGAAAATATGGAAACTGCAAGAAATTATTCTCTAACAATGACATTTTTATTGCCTTTTTTAATCATTTCATCAGGTCTAAAATCAATGTGTGATTTGAAGAAAGTTTTTTTTATTTTTCACTTCTAATAGATTACCCTTAATAAATTCTTTCATATTTTGTAGGTTTCGTCTAACATGCACAAGTGAATCAAGTGGGATATAATGCACAAGTATTTTCAACTTTTAGATTTATTTATCCATGCCTCCATACGATGAATCTTTGATACATTATTTTTCTTTACTTTCACTTCTCTTTCTCTTGATCAAAGCACATATCAAGAAACGAATTTGATAGTGTCAAGACCCACAGTTGAAAAAAGTTGAAATACGAATGGAAATTAGAGACATAAAAATTTAAATTGGTTATCAAACTTGATGTCTCTAACACTTAATTAACAACAAAATTAAAGATGAATTTTGTCTATTTTTGTCTCTAAATTTTCATCGCTATTTGATTCAGCGACATCGACAAATTGCAAATATCCATTTAAGTGGAAAAGTTTTGGCAATCAGAGGAGTCCTTGTGGCAAAAATTTGTCCGAGTGGAAGGAGAATGAAAGTGAAAGAAATAGAATGTGTTGATGGTTCACCGATAAATAAATCTAATAATTGAAATTACTTGTTATACACCATGTACCACTTAACTCACTCATGACCTATTTTGTATACAATATTATTCAATATTATTCTTATGTTAATGCATTGTTTGTGTATATAGATATGCAAATGGAATCAGAAGCTAGAGGAGTGACTGTGGATTACTACCAAAAATGCTATACAAGTAAAGATTGTATCATACATAAATTTTACTGTCAACCTTCACTTGTTCCCTTATGTATTTCAAATAGGTGTATATGTCTTCACTAATTTCAACCAGCTTCCACCAATAACAATATTCCTCTAACAGGCTCATTTACAAATTGAGTAATGGAATATTGTGAAACAATAATTATTTATCAATGAAGATAAAAAACAAAATATTTTTTAGAAAAGGGTTATTGCATCATACTTTTTTGTTCATATCTAATGGAAAAAAAAACTATTGAATTATTTTAATTGGGACTAACATGGTCAGCTTTAATTAGCGTAGTGCCCATATTGATTTGATATCAAAATATTAGATCGTCTTAATATTGTTATTATTTATTTATCTCAATTATGTCATCTCATCGTATTGTGTTTATTGGGATTATTGTTGTAAAAGACTTTTGTCTTAGGTTTATGAAGAGGTTAGATAATTAGTTTCACACGGTAAGAGAACCCTATTTCTAACCACTGAGTAGTGTAGTTGTGTGATGCTTTATGCTTCAAAATATTCTCCAAAAGGCTTGAATACCACATTTAAACAATCATCACTTAGCATGGAAAATAAAATTAACATGCAAAAATAATTTGAAGTAAAACCCAAAATTCTGCAAGGTCACAAGATATAGTGTCAGAGTAGAATCAAGGATAAGACAATTAAAACAACCGTTTTAGATCTCTAAAAATAAATAAATTTGGTACTTAATAAATTGGTATCATATTTTAATATTTTTAAATCGAAAAAAAAAATTATCTAAAACTAATATTGTCAACAAATAACAAATTAATTGACTTAATTATTAATTGAAAAAGAAATATTATACAAATCGATCATATTTATTTATTAAATAAATTTTTATTCTAAAATGTCTAAAAATAGTTTTCCATAAATAATTTAGTAATTTTACTGAAATACTATTATAGACGTTAGAAAACATCTTAATTAAGATCATCTTAGACTTCCCTATGTCTTGGTTCGACCAGGCTTAGATTTTACCCCTAAGTCTACTAAATAGTCATAATCTAAATGGTCCACATCTACACCATCATTACATGTAATAATCTCACCATCTACCCATACACGGGGGTGTATGAGCAGCCACAAGGGAAGCATCAAGGTCATTTAATCATATAGAAATTTCACATGAGGCATACACATGAATTCACAAATTTAAAATATCATTAAATGCACACATAAAAGCACATCATCAATTATTTACCATATTCAAGTACTCAATGCAAAACACATCATTTAAATTTCAATGCAAGACACGAGCTGACGTTTACTTTGCCAATGAATATGGATCCATATGACTCTATATTCTCTGACCACTCAAAGTCTCCGAGTGGTGAGAGAATATAAGCATCGTCTATATCTATAAGCACCTTAATTATATGAGTGCAAGGAATCAACTTACTACAAATTAGCATAATGGATAAAATCATAGGGTTGAATTAAATGAAGATAAAACTTCTTAAATATAGGCACTTGTCAATTTGCTTCTCTTTTTAAAGGGTTTGATTAAAACAAAGGCTTGAGTTTCCATTCTAATAACCAGACTACTATCAAACTTAATGTTTGCATTATTTTTAACATTCTCAAGACTTTTGGTCTCCAAATCTTCGTGAAGATTTAAACAAAGTTTTGAAAACTTAGGACAAATGACTTTTGAGGGTCCGTTTATTTTGTAAAAATATCTTTTTTGTTTTCGTTATTTAAAATTTGTGTTCATTTAATTTTGACGAGATATTCTTGAAGTAAACAATTGTCATGGAAATAAGAGGAAATGCAACTTAATGAAGATGCAATTATGGAAATAATGAAGAATTTTTTTTTGAAATTTTCATTGTTTTTGGAAATGTAAACAATTGTTCACTTCAAAAGTTTTGTTAATTTCTTATTAACGAGTAAAATAAACACACATTTTAAAAAATGAAAACATAGACAAAGCCTCTTATGTTTGCGATTCATCATTTCATTCAAGAATTTTGTCCCTTATTCTTTCTTGAGACTTCAACAAAAATCTTGAATTAATAACTTAGAATTATGATAAATAACTTACAATTAATATTTCTTAAATTATAATATATTATTATACACAAGATTTTGGTTTTCACTTTTTCTTAAGAGTTATAGCAATATCTTTATAATCTTTACATCAAGACTGATTAATGAAATGCAATTCTGTATGCATTTCAAAATTCTATTTTATTCCAGTAATGTAATGTATTCTATGTATAATATTGAAAATACTCTTTAAATCAAATAAATATTTGAACTCTTCCCATCTTTCTATTTTAAAAGTAAAGGGATACAAATAATTAAAAATGGATTTCTATTTGGATGAACTAGATACTTGATGGCTCTAAAGCTCTGGAAAAGGTTGAATATGTGTTTTTTATTAGAGTTTTACCATAGCTTTACATTAAGATAAAAATAGTGAGCATTGCTTTCAAATCGGACAAGACACAAAAAACATTGCAAAACAAATTTAACAAGATAGCGATTTAACAATTTGAACAAATGAGATTAATTGGTTGATTCAACACTAGAACCAAAGTTCAAATTATGATTCAATCCATCAACTTAACCAAGAGTTAATACAATTATGTAAACATATAATAATCAAAATAAATTTCATGTGATGAAACAATTAGGACATCACATGTAAATATTAAGGAGAATTAATAATGATACTTACCACTAAGATGACCATGTGATGTCTAAATATATTGTTCACAAGATAGATATTCCACAATCCATCAAGATATCACTCAACTAAGGTTTTATGAATCAATAAAAGATCAATACTTAGAAATAAAATTTCTTATATATTCTTTCACTTTTTAAAAAGAAAAATTGAAGAAGAGGAAATTACTAACAATAACATGGCTTTAATGACCATTTTACAACGGTTCTGAGTGAAATTTAAATTTTATCCTTTAAAATTACAAAATCAATCATACCACTAAGATGACACATCTTGGGCACATTCCCCACTTAGACTATATTAATTTATGAAATAAAACTAAAGGTAACAAAACAAAATAAAACAGAATTTTTTTAATTGAAATAAAATAAATTCAAGACTCAATGGTTGAATAATTGTGGCATTCATATCATGACTATAATCACAAGAAAACATGATCATTAACGATCTACAAGATTCGTCGATTAGAGCTATAGGTCAAAAATAAACAATTAAAATTTATGTCACTAAGAACCAGATAACTAATTACTCTTGTAGTCATGATTAACAAAATAAGTGCACTAATATAATACACATCATACTATTATTTGTGATTATTACTACATTGTACAGGACCTTATTGCGTCTTCTTAAGAAAACACAACCAATCCCTAAAAGGGATTCATGCTTCACATGAAAAACATTCCATAAAAGAAAACTAATATATTTTTCAAGAAAGATCAATGTATTTCATGTGAAGAATCATTTCCATAAAGGAAATCAGAGACAAACATCTCAAATAACATTTCTATATAGGTGACCAAAGATCTAAAATAGTATTACAATATACAAAATATACAAAATTCTTAGGACCGAATGACCAATAGTCAATGTTTTCCCAAGAAAACATTCATATCTCATAGATACTTTAATGGACCAAAATATATTGTAACACTTTTTTTTAATTAAAAATGGAGTGTCAAGACATCACATGATTAATCTGACATCTTAACTATATTGACACCGCAAGTTAATCATCAATCATTTGCATCACTGTAAAATGTTATTAAAAATGATAAGAAAAAATACAAGATGCTTGAGGGGACTGAACCACAACCCAAGAAAACAATCCTCTGAGATTCAAAATACCGTCTCATTAAAAATCTTACTAGGAAAATCCATAGGGGTAAAATCATGGTGAATGAAAAAAGATTGCAGTAAACACCTACGTACATCAACAAAACCTATATTCAGGAAGACCAATCTTATTTCTATTAAAAGCATCAGAAATATTAAAAGAAAAAGTATCCCACCAATGACTGTTAACAACGTAAAGTCTTAAATTAGTCATCTTGTCGGCACATTAATTCCCTTCTCTAAAAATATGAGATATAGTAAAACTCATACTCTTAACCATCTCAATACAATTAAGCCATCTATTTCTAGTAGAACAAAGAACAAGGCTAGTATTCGTAAAAGCTATATTTTTCAATTGCGAATCAGATTCAATCCATAGAAATCTCCACCCATTCTTGTAGGTTGTTTCAATAGAAACCATAACTTCCTTAAGCTCAGCATGCAATACAGGACATCTAGATGAAGTAGCAGAGTTGTCCCTAAATACACATCCACAAGCAACATGACCAGGACGTCCAGATGCAGCTCCATCAATATTACATTTAGTCCAATACTCTTTGGGGGATGCCATATCATTTCCTTGATGATAGGCACTTTATGAGGATGAACTCCAACTTGAAAGTTCTTATGAATTTGGAATTCCTATATAGAGTTGGAGACTGCATTAGAAGTGTGGTTGTCAGTTAAAGATACATTGGCAATAATTTTGTTGATGATAGTGTGAAAAACAAGATTATTGCCTTCAAATCGAGCTTGTTTTTGTGCAATATCAAATAGTATCAATAGTAAAGATAATGCTTGCCAAAATAACATATTTGCATTGATGAGATCAACCTTTGTCACAAATGATAGAATTTTTTTTGTAAAATATATGTTTTTGATGATACAAAAGACCAATGGTGATGATGATCAAAGCAACAAGCTCAAAAAGAAGAAGTCTACAAAAATCTTATTGATACATTAATAATCTTCTCATAATAGATGTTTTATGTAAAGGTAAATGATACAACTCATAGTTCAAATACAATGAGAACCTCACATCTTTGCATATGCATAAAAAGTATTTTCAAAAGTCAAAATTACATGTACAAAGTGTTAAAATTAATATTTTTGACAAAATACAAAGGTGTATTTGAATACAACATAGGTGTATTCGAGTACAGATGAAAATTGCTAAGTCAGTAGTAAAAACCTCTCATCTGTATTCGACTACAACCTGATGTAGTCGAATACAACCAGCAAGTCAGTGGCAAAATTGACACAAGTGTATTCGACTACATCATCTTGTATTCGAATACACATTGAAAAATTTTAAATTTTCTGAACGTTACAATGAGGTGGATTCGAATACACACATCATGTATTCGAATACAACTGGAAGCAATGCAATTTTTCAGTTCGAAAATGACTCTAAATCATTGCAATTGTTCCTCAAACCTCTTGGATCAATAGCCACGAATCTGAAGAGATGTTTATGGACTATAAATACACCATAACTTCAGATTCAAAAACAACAATCCTACTACACAACTTTAAAGACTTTGACCAACTTTTCTGAATTTTTCTCAAAGTCATTTTTTTTATAAATTCAAGTACTAGCATATCATTTTCATATCCTTAACTGAGGTTCCCAAAGTACTTGAAACAAACTTGGATTGTTATCATTCACCTCTTTCTTATTCCTATACTCTTATCAAAATCACAGTGTTTGTAAAAAGAAAGTAGTACTTTCTTTAAATAGTTTTATCTAAGATAGTAGTGTGCTATCCTAGAAGATTTGTTAGAAGTTTGTAGCAAAGGTCCTAGGGTGGGACTTGTACATATTCTGACAATAGTGAAGAAATCTCTTGTGGTGTGCAAGAGGACTGGATGTACCCTTGGTTATAAGGGGAACCAGGATAATTCTGTTGTGTTCATTTCCTTACTGCCATTTACTCTTTCACTTATTATCCTTAAACGCAAAAATCGAACACTTAAATTCTAAAAATAAGGAAAACTCCTAAACACCTAATTCACCCCCCCTTCTTAGGTGCACATTTGTACTTACAATTGCCATCAGAGCAGGTTCAAGGTAACTTACTCCTCGATCAATAACTCATGGCTTCCGCACAACCTGTTTTCAGAGACGGTGGCAGCAGTAACAAACCACCATGCTTCGTTTGTGAGCATTATGATTTTTGGAAGATACGTATGCAAGCGTATCTTGAAGCACAAGGAGACGATATATGGGATGCTGTTGAAAATGGTCCTTACATTCCAACAACAGTCATCAACAACAAAGAAGAAATTAAGATAAAGAACTCCTGGACGGATGACGATAAAAGAAAAGTGTTGTTCGATAAAAAGGCTAAAAACATTCTACGATCAACACTAGGAATGGATGAATTTTTCTGCGTATCTCACTGTAAAATAGCCAAAGAAATATGGGACACATTGGAAGTAACCCATGAAGGCACCATAGAGGTAAAAAGATCCAAACTTAATACACTTTCTCAAGAATATGAGTTATTCCGTATGCAGCCCGGAGAATCTATCTTAGACATGCAAAAAAA
Organism: Cicer yamashitae; assembly: GCA_037974755.1. Lineage (NCBI taxonomy): Eukaryota > Viridiplantae > Streptophyta > Magnoliopsida > Fabales > Fabaceae > Cicer > Cicer yamashitae. The sequence goes on along the minus strand of JBBPBQ010000001.1, from coordinate 34,030,170 downwards.
ATTTTCCCACTTAACAAATCACTTGACGGCTCTTGGAAAGATTTTCTCCAACGATGAACTAAATCTGAAAGTATTAAGATCACTAACAAGGGCTTGGCAACCAAAGGTGACAGCAATATCAGAAAAGAAAAGCTTATCCAAGATGTCACTTTCTGCATTATTTGGTAAACTCCAAGAACACGAAATTGAACTTGGAAGATTGGAGCAAAATTAAATTCAAGAAAAGAAGAACAAAAACATTGCTCTAAAGACCGAATCAAAGGAACTAGTCAGAGATGAAATTTCTGATGAAGACAAAAACATTAATTTCCTTGTTAAGAAATTCGGTAAGTTTCTTAAAAATGATAGAAATTTCAAAAAGAAGAATTTCAGAAAGAAAGATAGCTCTACCTCAAACCAAAACTTCACGTGTTTTGAATGCGGAAAACAACGACATATCAAAGCAGACTGTCCAAACCTTATCAAGAAAAATGCCGGTAAAAGGAAAGACTTCAAGAAAGCATACATAGCTTGGGAAGATAACGAAGTAAGTTCATCATCAGAAACAGAAAGTGAAGAATGCGCTAATGTTGCACTAATGGCATCGCATCAATCAGATGACGAAGAGGTTAGTAACATAAACTTTCTTCATTATAATAAAACTAATAGTGAATTAATTATAGAATACAATGATGCTCAAAACGCCATTAAGGAACTTCTTATTGAATGTAAAAAATCTGTTTAAACTAGTGTCAACACAAAAGAGACAAATCTCAAGTCTTCAAGAAAAAGTTGACATTATGGAAAAGGATGCTGAAAAATCAAAGCAGAATTTTACATGCAATAAATGTGATTCCCTTTCATTCAAGATTGCTCAATTAAATAGAGTAATTGAACGATATGAAAAAGGACAAATAGGATTGGAGAATGTTCTAAACATGCAAAGATACTCAAACGATAAAAGTGGTCTTGGATTCTCTAAATTTGACAAACCAAGCTCAAATATGACCATTTTTGTCAAAGCAAGTAGTACTCAATGCAATCAAGGAAAAATTACAATTTTACAAAAAGGTCATTCTTATAAGGAGAAAATTACTCAAAATAAATTTCATACATATGCTATTAAAAATAAATTTACTCCTACTTATTCCTATTGTGGTCTTCATGGTCACACACCTAATGCATGTCATGTAAGAAACATTAGTGTTCCTAAAGGGCATTGTGTGTGGGTTAAGAAAGGTACTAACCATCAAGGACCCTAAGCACATTGGGTACCTAATAAAACTTGATTTCAATTTTGTAGGTATGCACAAAAAGTACCTCAAATATGTGGTACTTAGATAATGGGTGCTCCAAACACATGACGGGTGACATAACAAAATTTTCAGCCTTGACCCTTGAATCAAAAGGATATGTAGTCTATGGAGATAATAACAAAGGATAAATCTTAGGTATTGGAAAAGTTGGAACAACCCCTTCCCCTTCAATTGAAGATGTCTTATATGTTGAAGGGATAAAGCATAACCTCATAAGCATTAGCCAGCTATGTGACAAAGGATACAAGATAGTCTTCAACAAAGATGAGTGCATCATTCAAAATGCAGCAACAAATGAAATTCATTTTATCGGTAAGCGTTTCAAAAATATTTTTATACTTAATCTTGACGATTTATCCTTAAAAATGAAATGTCTTTTGGTAAGCGACAACAATGATGCATGGCTATGGCATAAAAGAATTGCACATATCCACATGGATCATTTAAACAAATTAGTCAAGCATGATCTTGTTGTTGGATTACCAAAAATGAAATTTGTAAAGGATAAATTATGTAATGCTTGTCAAAAAGGTAAACAAACAAAAACTTCTTTCAAACCTATAAATGTTATATCAACTACAAGACCACTTCAATTAATACATATGGATTTGTTTGGTCCATCAAGAACCAAAAGTCTTGGTGGAAATTCATATGGACTAGTGATTGTTGATGATTACTCAAGGTTCACATGGACCTTATTTTTGGCAAGTAAAAACGAAGCTTTTAAAGCATTTAAAAACTATGCCAAGCTAGTCCAATATGAACAATCATCCAAAATTGTATCAATTAGAAGTGATCATGGAAAAGAATTTCAAAATACCTTTTGTTTTAAGAATTTTGTGAAGAAAATGGAATTTTTCACAATTTCTCCGCACCTAGAACACCTCAACAAAATGGGGTTGTTGAGAGAAAGAACAGATCCTTGGTAGAACTCGCAAGGACTATGCTAAGCGATTCGAGTCTACCAAAGTACTTTTGGGCAGATGTTGTAAACACGGCATGCTATGTTACTAATAGAGTAAACATTCGGCCGATTCTTAAGAAAACTCCTTATGAACTCTACAAAGGAAGAAAGCCCAATATCTCTCACTTCCACATCTTTGGATGCAAGTGTTTTGTGCTAAACAACGGTAAAGACAACCTTGGAAAATTCGATGAAAAAGCAGATGAAGGTATTTTTATTGGCTACGCATTATCTAGTAAAGCATTTAGAATTTTCAATAAAAGAACTTTAATCGTTGAAGAATCAATGCATGTAACTTTTGATGAAACTAACCCCTTGAAAGAGGACAAAGTTATTTCTTATGATGATGATGACATTGAAAGTAGTGATACAAGTAAAGAACATCAAATTGATCAACCAAGTCAAGAAAGTGAAGTCAACATTGAAAAGGAAAATGATAATCTTCCTAAGGAATGGAGGACCCATAGAGATCACCCAATTGATAACATTATTGGTGATATCAACAAAGGAGTTACAACAAGACTTAAACTACAAGATGCATGCTTGAACATGGCATTCGTTTCTCAAATCGAACCCTCCAAAATTGGTCAAACACTAAAAGATGATCAATGGATACTTGCCATGCAAGAAGAACTTAACCAATTCGAAAGAAGCAAAGTATGGGAACTTGTTCCTAATCCGGGAAATAAACACATATTTGGTACAAAATGGGTGTTTAAAAATAAACTTGACGAAAACGGTATAGTTGTTCGCAACAAGGCAAGATTGGTCGCCCAAGGATATAATCAAGAAGAAGGGAATGATTTTGACGAAACATTTGCTCCAGTCGCAAGGTTAGAAGCAATACGTTTACTACTTGCTTATGCTTGCTCTATGAACTTTGAATTATTTCAGATGGATGTGAAAAGTGCCTTTCTCAATGGATACATCAATGAAGAAGTATATAACAGCCACCCGGCTTTGAGGACTTCAAGAATCCTTCACATGTCTTCAAATTAAGAAAAGCTCTCTATGGTCTAAAACAAGCTCTAAGAGCTTGGTACGACAAATTGAGTGCTTTCCTATGTGAAAGAGGATTTGAAAAAGGAAAATTCGACAAGACATTATTTATTATAAGAAATAATGGTCACACCTTGCTGGTCGAAATCTATGTTGACGATATCATATTCGGATCAACAAACAATGACATATGTGAAGAATTCTCGTTGATGATGCAAGGAGAATTTGAAATGTCCATGATGGGAAAATTAAACTATTTTCTTGGTCTTCACATCAAACAACTCAAGAATGGCATCTTCATCAATCAAGCAAAATATTGCAAAGAACTGCTAAAAAGATTTGATATGGAAAATTGCAAGGAAAGTGCTACTCTCATGGGTTCCGGGACATATGTTAATAAAGATGAATCCGGTATTTCTATAGACATTTCAAAATATTGAGGTATGATTGGATCTCTATTATATCTGACGGCCAGTTGGCCGGATATTATGTTTAGTGTTTGTTTGTGTGCAAGATTTCAGGCGGATCCTAAAGAATCGCATCTTGTAGCAGTCAAAAGAATCATGAAATATTTGAAAGGAACAATCAATGTAGGACTATGGTATCCAAAAGGTAGCATCTGTAGTCTCGTTGGATATTCTGATTCAAATTATGCAGGATGTAAAACAGACCATAAAAGCACAAGCGGCACTTGTCATGTCTTGGGAAATGCACTCATATCATGGTCAAGTAAGAAGCAAACATGTGTTGCACTCAGTACTGCTGAAGCCGAATACATAGCAGCAGGAAGTTGTTGTGCACAAATTATATGGCTTAAGCAACAACTATATGATTATGGACTTGATCTCGGATGCATTCCGTTACGATGCGACAACACTAGTGCAATCAATATTTCAAAGAATCCAATCATGCACTCTCGGACTAAACACATTGATATACGTCATCATTTTTTGCGCGATCATGTGCTTAAAGGAAATGTTGAAGTAACCTTTGTGGATACTCACAACCAATTAGCGGACATCTTCACCAAACCTCTTCCTAAGGACTCCTTTTACAAAATTCGAAGAGAACTTGGTATCTTAACTGAAGATGATCTTTAAAATAAGGTACTTTGTCATTAATCTTCAAAAATTGAAACTTTTTCTCTCGATAGGATGATAGAATTGAGTTTTTAACGATTCATTATTCTTGCATACTTGTTATTCATTTGTGATTCTATGCATTATTTTCGTATGTTCTGTATGAAAAATTCATCTCTGTTTCCAAAAATTTGAAGTTGTAGCTGAATACAAATTCTAGGTATTCGAATACACATTTTTCCAGATTTGTATTCGAATACAATTTCAGTGTAGCCGAATACAAATTCCCCAGACAACATTTGTATTCGAATACATCAAGGTGTAGTCGAATACACCTTCGGGTTTTTCTGTCATATATAAAGCTGCTTCAGTTATTTTGTCGTATCCTTCAAAATTAGGTATTCGAATACACGCATCCCTCTCCCGTTCCACAAATTTTCATGCTCCTTTACTTCAATTGGTTACGAACTATTTACTTCTTTCAACCAAAATCAACTTCTCCTCATCTCCTTCATTCAGATTTCACGACCCAAAACCCTAAAACCCCATTTTTCTCTCAAATATGTCAAAATCCTCTTCAAGCATCATGGACGCACGCAAACGAGGGCCAAGAACTAAGCATGCATCAGTGGTCCCTCAAAGAAAAGAACAAAGAGCACCAATATCACGGATTTGTCTCGCCTCTTACACACACCAGACGAAATTGCTTGGTTTCGCACAATCTACTACGACAAGCGGCTTATCATTCCCAAAATCGGTACTTTAGACTCTTTTTCTGCGTTTAAATTTCCTGCTTTACTTAAAGCTCAACATGTTGAAGAGTTTATCGGATACAAGGGTCCTATCTATCCCGATTTAGTTAGGGTCTTCTACTGCAATCTGACTAGAGATGGAAAAAAGCTAAAATCTCGCGTTAAGGGAAAAACTATTGAACTCGATTCAAAAATCATTGGGGAGATTTTGAATATTCCCTTCGAAGGTCAGAAAACTAGTCCTAACAATTTGTGTCAATGGTCTGGTGTTCCTAAATATGATGCTTATGTGGCTCTTTGTCGATTTGACAAATAAACTATGGAACGAAAGAGAATTCAAGCAGGTTCAAAATTTGCGAAGCAACGATATGGCGTTGGTAATCTTACTGTTGATTATCGTTTGCTCCATTATTTCTTAAGTTACATTTTGGTCCCAAAGGCTGGTAACTACTCCCAGATTTCAGAGTTTGAACTCCAGATCATGTACTACATGTTCGAAGGCCTTCCACTCAACTGGGCTTATTTCATTAAATCAGTCATGTTTCAATCCAGAGAAGCTGTTGGGTTGCCATACGCCAAGGAGGTCACTCGCATTCTCGAACACTTCGGGGTGGACTTCTCTGAGGAAGTTTTGTATACCATCACTAAGGACAATCTGCTGGATTTAAGTGTCCTTCCAAGCATGAAAATCGTTTGGCATGAACCGCTTCAGAAGTACATACATATGAGTGATCTTGGTCAAACCTCTGCTGCTCTTAACGGCACTCCGGCACCTGATGCTGCCCCCGCAGATGATGATGACGAAGATACTGCGTCTGATGATGATCATGTGTCTAATCGCATGGTTATGGCCAAAATTGACTCCCTCCATACCTGCCTCTCCGGATTCACCACCTCCGTCGATGCTCGTTTTCAGGCTATTGAATCCACCATCGCAACCAACCATAGCAGCATGATCCACGAGATGTGTATCTTATCCGACAAAATTGATCATCTCCATCTCCCTCCTGGACGTCACTAATCCATGTTTAGTTTCCTAGGCTTAGTTTACGTTTCATTTCCTAGGTCCCGCTTCTTTCCTTTTAATGTTTTGTTGTTGCACTTTCTGTTGGTTTTTAAATTGGATTCTGTGACATTATTTGTGATTTACTCGTTGATTCTGTGACATTCTTTGTAGTTTGCTCGTTTATTCTGTGACATTCTCTGTTGTTTGCTCAGTTATTATGTGACACTATTTGGCTTATTCTGTGTCTATTCCATTTTATTACTTGCCTTTTCTATATATTCTTGCTTGTCTTCTTCTTTTTGATCATGTGAAAAGGGGGAGAAAATATGGTACTTTGTTGTCTATAAACATACATGTAGGTCCTCAACAAACATATTCCTTTGATCATCCAACAAGGAAGTACGCATAAATTACGGGGGAGTATGATGCAATCTCTCCACAACAACAAAAGGTTTTGTCATAATCAAAAAGGGGGAGAATGTAGAATATATGTTTTTGATGATACAAAAGACCAATGGTGATGATGATCAAAGCAACAAGCTCAAAAAGAAGAAGTCTACAAAAATCTTATTGATACATTAATAATCTTCTCATAATACATGTTTTATGTAAAGGTAAATGATACAACCCATAGTTCAAATACAATGAGAACCTCACATCTTTGCATATGCATAAAAAGTATTTTCAAAAGTCAAAATTACATTTACAAAGTGTTAAAATTAATATTTTTGACAAAATACAAAGGTGTATTCGAATACAACATAGGTGTATTCGAATACA
>JBBPBQ010000001.1:33819610-34019073 GCA_037974755.1 Cicer yamashitae | reverse complement strand
TTTTTATAAGTATCTTTTGAAATTATAATATATATATATATATATATATATTATAATATTTTTTAGGTAAAATATATCCCGAGGTTCGTTATGTATTACAAAAGTAATAATTTGGTCCTTTATGTTTTTTTAATACTTAGATATTTTAAGTTTAGTTTAGTTTTTCTTCGATCCTTTAAGTTTTTATTTTTCCAATTTAGTACTTCATTTATATTTTTTTTAACCATTATCCTTTAATTTATATTAAATTATGCATGTAGTCGATTAAATTTTGTAGGGAGAAAAACACAAGAAGGAGGGAGGGGGTTGAATTGTATTTTGTTTCCAAATACTTTAAATATATATATATATATATAATCTAGGATGTTAAAAGCAAGATTAAATAAAGAGATAAGGAGAGAAACACGTGTCAATTTATCATGGTTCACCAACAATATAGTAGTTACGTCTAAACCATTCAAACTGAAGGATTTAATTCACTAAACACCAATAACATCACACGTCCACTGAACACCTACCAGTCAATCTGAATGTGTTCAAATTTTCTCAATCTTCTAGCTTAGTGATAGCGTTTCAGCAAGTGTACTGAATCGTTGCAAGTAATAATGAAACGGTAGTATGGAGTGTCGAACTCAAGGATTGCGTTTTACTATCGAGTTGTATTTAGTTGCTAAAATTGAACAAAAAGTTTTCGAATTGATTGAATAATATTTAAAATTAACAACGGTAATAGAATTGATCCTTTATAATAAGAAAAATGTTAGGGATGAGTTTCACTTCGAATCCAACCTTGGTTCCTAATTTAATCCTAGTTACTAAATTCTTTTATTGAATTATTACCGAATTCTCTTTATTATTCTTGCCCTAATGTCTTAGTGACAGAACCTTTAATTCCAAAGTAACCCCTAATTCCTTAGTGGATTTAAGATTAGAATTAAGCTTTGCGGTACAAGAATTATCTTTTTAAACTACTGCATTTGCAACAAATTTAATTGGTTTCATGACCTGCATCTATCCCTAGACTATAGTATCGTGAATTTCTCATCTCAAGCATTCGTAAAGTCCACTTCCGTTTCAAAATACGAATCGTAGAACATTTTAAAGTTGATCATGCATTAAAAAACATTAAGCACATAGATGAGAAAAATAACTCAATAAATTCATTTATATAACTAGAAATCAAATCAGAAAAATAAGGGTTTCATCTTGTTACACTCATCCCTAACAAATAGGGTTTAGTTACTCATGACAGAGATAGAAAAGATAGAGATTAGAGAAGAATTACAAGAAATATTCATGAATGATTCTTGATAAAACTGCCCCAATGGTGTTTGTTAAAATATTATATTAGAATGTAAATAATTAGATTAGACGGGCTGTAAGTATTCTGGCCCGTTAGTATTACTGTCTATTTGTATTCCTGTCATTATGTTTGTCTATATAAATAACTTCCGTTGTGTAGTTGAAACACACGGGTTATTCAACATGTCTCTCAATACTCTTCGTATTCAACATGGTATCTAGAGCCTGTTGAGAGACAACCCTAATCGTCAACTACCGGGTAGACCCACTGTCTCCGGTGAATATTTTTTTCTGGCAAACCGTGTTCTCAACTCCGGTTTCCTCCTCCGTGCCTTTGATAAGCTGATTCCTAAATTTTTGTCCATCCGTCCATGCTCTACCGCCACTGCTGTCACTGTCGCTGCTGTCTCCGACGATTTTTTTCGACAAACGACCACTCCAGCAGCGTCGTACACCCCAGATCGGCCAACCCCTTCAGACGCGTCATCAGAAAATCCCCCACGTGCCTTCACACTCCCCCATGCGCCACCAGCCTCCACGGGCGTGAGATCCACGCGACGCCAGCAACCACCGTGCGTGACGGCGCCGCTTCTTCCGTGGCACTCGCCTCGGCCTCCTGCTTCCATTTCGAGTTATGAATATACGAGTTCCAGTTCAAACAGCCCTTGTTTTCCCGGTTCCGACGTGTTTTCTGGCACTCTTTACTGACCATGACCTCTCAGTCTGAAACAAAGAGCATCTTCACCAATTACATCACTTCTCCTCTCTCTGTCGAAAAATTGAATGGATCAAATTATGATAGTTGGGCCGTCGACATCAAACTATGGATGCTTGGTCAAGGTTACGAGGACCATCTCACTCAAAATCCTGAAAAGGTGGTTGTGACTGAAACATCCAAATGGAAACATATAGATGCTTCGTTGTGTAGTGTCATTAAGTCTACACTTCATCCAGATGTTAAACCGATTTTCCGTTCACATCTCACGTGTGAATCAGTTTGAAGTCAAGCAAAGGCTCTCTATACTAACGACACTCAACGTCTCTATGGAGTTTGTCACCGCTTGCTAAATATCATTACTCCGAAGACAATATATGGCTTTATTTCTTCATATCTAGGCACCGTTCATAGTGCACTTCATGATTTTAATGAGTTTATCCCTCCTGCTGCAAGTAATCCAATTGAACAGAAGAAAGAGTTGGATCAACGCAGCACCTTCTTCATGCTCCTTGCACTCTATGGCCTACCCCAGAAGTACTCTACAACTCGTGATCAAATTATGGGGTCTGTTACGATTCCAGATATGTCTATTACCTCAGCGATCCTCCTTCGAGTACCAGCAAAACATCCAGTTGAGCATTCTATTACTTCAGCTATGGGTGACACTACTGCCCTTGCATCCAAGGGACCTAATCAGAATCGCTCTCGTGGAGGACCATCCAACTCTAAGTCTCGTCCCAAATGTGAGCATTGTAATCGGCTTGGGCACACTATTGAGCGCTGTTGGAAGTTGCATGGTAAGCCTCCGCCTTCGATAAATGCAACTCAGCTTGATCCTTCTGCTACTGTTCAGACTACACCATCTCCACAAGGCTCCCCAACAAATTATGAAGATTTCCTTCGATGGGTTCAAAGTCATCCGAACTCTAGTTCTCCTACTTCAGTTGCACATACTGGTAAGTCATCTATTTACCTCTCTCACTCATCTTCTCTTGGCCCTTGGGTTCTTGATTTTGGTGCATCTGATCATGCTACTGGTAATAAAGGTATCTTTTCTTCACTCTCTACATCTGGTTTTTTACCTACTATAACTTCTGCCAATGGCACTCAAACCCGATCTCAAGGAGTTGGCACTGTCCAAATTCTCCCTTCCATCTCAGTTGCATCTGTTCTCTATGTACTTGGATGCCCTTTTAATTTACTTTCAATTTGTCGATTGACTCGGTCCCATGATTGTATTATTACTTTCATTATTGATAATGTTACCTTGTAGGACCGGAGTTCGGGACAGACGATTGGCGTCAGATGTGAGTCTCAAGGCCTCTATTACCTTCCTACATCTTCCAAGACGTGCTCTGCAACAGAGTCCCCTCATACAATCCATGCTCAGCTATAACACCCAAGTCTTACCAAACTGCAAAAACTGGTGCCTAGTTTGTCTAAGTTGTCTACTTTACATTGTGAGTCGTGTTAGTTAGGGAAACACGCCCGTAGTAATTTTCCTGATCGAGTCAATAAAAGAGTATCATCTCCCTTTGCTTTAGTTCACTCTGAGATTTGGGGTCCCTATCGTACTATGTCTACTTTAGAGTCTAAGTATTTTGTTACTTTTATTGATGATTACTCTCGTTGTATGTGGTTATTTTTAATGAAAAATAGAGCTGAACTGTTTTCCATTTTTGAGCAATTTTATAAAGAAATTAAAACTCAATTTGGAGTTTCTATTCGTACCTTAAGAAGTGATAATGCTCGAGAATATTTGTCCCATCAATTTCAAAATTTTATGGCTTCCAATGGTATTCTACACCAAACATCATGTCCTCATACACCCCAGCAAAACGGGGTAGCCGAACGCAAAAATAGGCATCTCATTGAAACCACACGAACCTTACTTATCCATGGCAATGTTCCATTCCGTTTTTAGGGGGATGCAGTCATAACGGCATGCTACCTTATCAATCGTATGCCGTCTTCTGTCCTTGATGGCAATATCCGTCATTCGCTCCTTTTTCCCATTCCCCTCTTCACCCACTACCACCTCGTGTCTTTGGGTCCGCGTGTTTTGTCCACAATTTATCTATTGGTTTGGACAAAGTTTCAGCTCGATCACTCAAGTGTGTCTTTCTCGGTTATCATCGGTCCCAAAAGGGCTATCATTGTTACTCTCCTACACTACACCGATACATTACATCAGTCGATGTTACCTTTTTCGACTCTGTACCATATTTTAAATCTACCCATATAGCTACTGTGCCCCATCAGGATATTAATCCCAAACCTCCTCAAGTAGTTATCCTTATTCCATCCACTCTTATTCCTATCGAACCTGTCGAGTCTGCCCCCCAACGTCCACGACCACTACAAACATATCAGCGTCGTCGCCTACCCTCTGTTGTGCTTGTTCCTATTCCCATTACAGACTCTCCTCCGACGCCACCTCCGGATCCGACCCTGCCACCTGAGCATGACGTTCCCATTGCTTTTCGTAAGGATATTCGTGCAACACGTAATCCATCTCCTCATTATATTGATTTGTGTTATCATCGTCTTTCTCATTTGCATTACAGTTGCTTGTCCTCTTTGTCTTCTATTTCTATTCCTAAAACTACAGGTGAAGCATTATCCCACCCTGAGTGGAGGCAAGCAATGCTTGATGAGATGTGTGCTCTACAAAGTAGTGGTACTTGGGAACTGGTTCCTTTACCTCATGGGAAGTCTTTAGTCGGGTGTCGTTGGCTCTATACGGTGAAGGTTAGCCTTGATGGTAAGATTGATCGATTTAAGGCTCGTTTGGTAGCCAAGGGATATACTCAGATTTTTGGGTTGGATTACAACGATACCTTCTCACCTGTTGCCAAAATGGCATCTGTCAGACTGTTTTTCTCCCTTGCAGCGATTCGACTTTGGCCTCTCCATCAACTTGACATTAAAATTGCTTCTTTGCACGGTGATCTTGAAGAGGAAGTTTATATAGAGCAACCACCAGGGTTTGTTGCTCATGGGGAGTCTTCCACCATGGTTTGTCAGCTACACAGGTCTCTTTATGGTCTTAAACAATCTCCTAGAGCTTGGTTTGGCAGATTCAGCTCGGTAGTACAAGAGTTTGGTATGATTCATAGTGAAGCCGATCACTCTGTATTTTATCGTCACTCAGCCCAAGGATGCATCTATCTTATTTTTTATGTGGATGACATTGTTATAACTGGTAGTGATTAGCAAGGAATACTCCAGTTGAAACATCTTTTAAATCAATTTCAGACTAAAGACCTTGGTAAACTCCATTATTTTTTGGGTATTGAGGTAGCCCAATCCAAGGATGGCCTTGTAATTTCACAAAGAAAATATGCTATGGATATTCTTGAAGAAACAGATCTATTAAATGCCAAGCCAGTTGATACTCCTATGGATCCAAATGTCAAACTCCTACCTAATCAGGGGGAGACTCTATCAGATTCAAGAAGATATAGGAGATTGGCTGGAAAATTAAACTATCTCACAGTTACTCGTCCTGACATTTCCTTCGCTGTGAGTGTGGTAAGCTAGTTCTTAAATTATCCTTGCCAAGAACATATGGATGCTGTAATCTGAATTCTTAAATACATCAAAAGTGCACCTGGAAAAGGTCTCATTTATGAAGATAGAGGACATACTCAGATAGTTGGCTACTCAGATGCCGATTGGGCAGGCTCTTCCACAGATAGATGATCCACTTTCGGGTATTGTGTACTTGTCGGAGGAAATTTAATATCTTGGAAGAGTAAGAAACAAAATGTTGTTGCAAGATCCAGCACTGAGGTAGAATACAGGGCCATGGCACAAGTAACATATGAACTCATCTGGTTGAAACAGTTACTGAAAGAACTTCAATTTGAAGAGGCCAACACAATGACACTAATATGTGATAATCAAGCTGCATTGCACATTGCCTCAAATCCTGTTTTTCATGAGAGGACCAAGCATATTGAGATAGACTGTCATTTTGTTAGAGAAAAGATCAAATCGGGTGACATCATCACTAGCTTTGTCAATTCCAATGATCAGTTGGCAGATGTTTTTACAAAGTCATTGTGAGGTCCTAAAATTAGTTATATATGTAACAAGCTGGGTGCATTTGATTTATATGCTCCAGCTTGAGGGGGAGTGTTAAAATAATATATTAGAATGTAAATAATTAGATTAGATGGGCTGTAAGTATTCTGGCCCGTTAGTATTACTGTCTATTTGTATTCATGTCATTATGTTTGTCTATATAAAGAACTTCCATTGTGTAGTTGAAACACACGGGTTATTCAACATGTCTCTGAATACTCTTCGTATTCAACAGTGTTAGAAACAGTCGTCTATGATTTTCTCTGTTAGGGAACAAGTCTCCCAACTTCCCAACAGTCAAAAAGATCCATAACAAGTGAGAAAAATGTGTTTTAATGTGTTCTGATGCGCGCTGCGTGCCCCAGGCGCGCCTCAAGCGCATTCGGACAGAATCAGGATGTGAAAATATTGTGGAAATGCACCTCGGGCGCGCTTCAAGCGCACAACATCTTCTGTCTAGAGTTTAGTGCATTTTTCTCCTCTTTTGAGTTCAAATTTGGTCTCGGTGTCTTCATGAAAGTTGTAGCTATGGATCTTAGCTTTCATTTGCACTTGGGTTCACTCCAATTGAATATCTACAACGCTAGATATGGTTGAAATACTCCATATAGGTCATGTTGATTTCTCGCCAAAATTCAGCACTGCACTAAGACAAATAAACAACGCAAAACTACGAAAAATCTCTTCTTAATCAAGGAAATAAGAACATAAACATTTCAATAAACCCAAGAACTAAAATCAACAAAATATATCAAATAACTCCTTAAATTAACTAATGATTAAAGATAAATAAGAGTAAAAACAATGAAAAATATGCATATGATGAAGAGTCATCACTTAGTATAGTCAAGTTGTTAAGGGTAGCAACAACTATTGGGAAATGTTACAAATAAGGTTTAATATTTTCTTTTTCTTTCTGAATAATTCTCACAAGAGACGATTTACAAGGTATGTTATCAAAAAGTATTTTATGTTTTCTTTACACTTAAAGCTAATACAAGAGTTTTCACGAGTTTCAATCTACGATCGTAATAGAGTTTTCTCTTGTCTATTTTTGCAATGATGATCACAAATCCTTTAATAGAGAGTCTTTGAGTCCATTAGGTTTTCTTACTGTTGCAGTGATTGCATGAAATCAGCATGTGGAATAATGGCTCGTATCAACTTTGTTAGAGTGTTGACTTTTTATGAGACTGTTAACTTTGTCAGAGTGTTGACTTTGCCGCTTTCACTAGACAGTCAACTTTCTACATATTCATCAGACGTAGAATTATCAGAGCGAGTTTGTGTTAATAGATTCGTTAGAGGCGCATTGAAAGCGCGTTTATCAGAGTCAGTCATAACTTTAACAAATCTTCTACAACATTGCCTTGTTTTTCTTGTTTTTCTTCTCCAATCATCAGAGGATGCAACGTAAGGTCTTTTAAAGTTTAGGACAAGGGAACTGCACACATAATTTAATTTATTAGTGCTATAAATTTGTTCCCACAAAATAACTTTTGTTATCATCAATATAATTAAAGGTCATTGTTCTTCAAACCACATTCGTTCTAAAAATCTCCCCCTTTTTTATGATGACAAACATCTATTTTTGTGAACAATTTTTCTTTTTAATAATACAAAATGCAAAGTTGTTCAAAGTAAAGTGGTAAAACCCCCCCTTATTATGAACATGTTTTCAAAAGAAAGAGCGAAACATGTTATTCTGACAAAGAGGGATTGTTAAAAGATAAGAAATCATTCTCAAAACATATCAAAAATATATACTCCCCAGTTTGTCGTCAGACAAAGAAAGTTGAGCTAGAGAAGTAAACCACACACTTAAAGATATAAGTGATACAATTTAAAGAGGAAAAATATGCATTAACGAGTGAATAGTACGTAAGGTAGTGTGAAAATAAATACACAGAATAAAAATAAAAGCAAAGGTAAACTAAAGGTTAGGATTGGTCAATCTAGCTAAGATCAGTCTTAAGGTTTTCTAACTAGACTTCTGATTCTGGGTTGTTTGTACCATGAATGTTTCAGTTTTTGCTTTAAGTCGATCAAAGTCTCCCTTCTTTACAAATTGAGATGGGTCAAAAACAGGTGCAAAAGTGCCTTCAGAGGCAGACTCTACAAATCTTGAAGCAACATCAAGAGGAACGTCCAGTGGAGGTAACTCAACTTGTGGGATGACCACAAGAAACTTCAATGGTGCAAAGGGAGTAACCACTAGTGGTTCCAAATGAACATAGCTAGAAGGAAGTTTATCTTCACTCGATGGATCTTCTGATGTAATAGTCAGTTTCTTTTTAGTTAGATCACCATGAGCTTTCTGAAAATGCAAGATCCAAAGGGTTAGGATCTCAACAGTATGTTTGAAAGCACTCGAGTTTTGAGCGACCAGATGAATTACATGCTCCATGTTTTCCCTAATCTAGGTTAAGAATTGTCTCATTGTGTTGAGACATCATCAGGATCCAAATTCTGAGCATTCATATTCCTAATCTTGTTAATTGTAGCAATGAAAGAAATAATGAATAAGTCAAGGTTTAGGAAGCTAGAAGGAAAAAAAAAAAAAGGAACAAAGGGGGCTAGGTCTAGTGGTAGAGAAGTATTAGGTTGAGATTGAGGTTGGGTGGGGTTAGAAGTAGGTGATTATTTGAGGATGTTTTAGAGACTAAGTTATTTACAACTTGAGTTGCTATCATAGTTTCTATATGCATAAGATCCATAAGCATAGGTGAGTGAGGGTCAGATGCATGTGTGGAATGGGTGGGTGATGTTTGACTAGTTGTTTCGATAGATGTATGTGGATCGTGAGTGTAGGATGGTGATGGTGTAGAGGCGGGAAATTCAATATTGAGCGGATAGGGATTTAGTCTATATCTAGGGGCTGCAAAATTTTCAATTAGGGTTGCCTCAAACATTTCATCTAAGGTGTTTGATTCTGAATCATAGCTAGAGCAAACAACGAAGGTTTGAGAGGTAGAGTTGTTTGACGGTGTAGAGGGGGTTGTAGTAGGAGTTTGGTGTTTAGTGAGGGGTTCAAATGGTATTGTTGTAGTTTCAGGTTTAATTATTTCATTACCACTATCAATATCAATAGGAGAGTAAATAAGTGGAGGTGCAAAAACACGAGAAGAGGGGGTTGAATTGTGTTTTCCCTTATATAAAAATTACTTATTTTCAAAAACTGATTCAGTGGTATAAACACAGGAAAGTAAACAGAGTAGAGGGAAGGAAGAATCACACTAGAATTTATACTGATTCACTAATTCAAAACTTGAATTACAACACCTGACCCTACAAGTCAGTCTTCTCAACTTCCAACCTGAAACCTACAAGTCGTTGGGGTACTACAACACCTTGACCCTAAGAGTTCAAGTTTTCTCAACTTCCAACTTGAATGCCTACAAGTCGTTGAGGCAAAATAGCCACTACTGGGCTAGGTTACCAAGAGGTGAAACTTGGTGATGTGTTGCTTCTTCTAAGTAGAATTATTACAATGAATTACACACTTAAAACAAAGCACTAAGTAATATAAATTGAATGAGTGTCTTTGCTTTGAAACTGAAATATTTGATTCAGAATACTTAGAAAAAATTACGTTCATAAGGTTTTCTGAGTTGTTGTGTTGTGTCTTCTTCTTCAAAATTGATCCCCTATACATTTTGCATGAATTAGGGTTTCTATCATGTCCTAAATAATTTTTTAATCGTATCTTCTTGCTACAGAGTCAACAAAGATCTTTACCAAGAATAAATTTGATTGATACGGTTTGGGAATATGACCGTTGAGAATTGATTGCTTCCAGTTCAGGTCTTTGGCAAATCTTATAGAATGATTATGTTTGAATACTTGTCTAGATTGCGTTGAATAATAATTCTCCTTGAATCTTCTTTCATACGCATGAGTAAAGCAGGGGGAACATATCATAATCTGTTATGGGACCTTCAGAATCATGAAACGACTCAATCTTCATTAGAACGTTGACTTTTCATCAGAGTCGTTGAATTCCTTCATCAGAACGTTTCTTGATCATTGAAGTTAGATGTTGTGTTGCTTGGTTCTGGTATGTCAGAGGCAGAGGTAGAACTACATGACTTTGAATTAGTGGCATGGGCAACGTCACCTTGTTGCATCTTCAGAGTGAGCACAACATCTGAGCATGCTGCGTATCAGAAGCAGCTTCTTGGAGCATGTTGAAATCTTCAAAGCGGATGGAGTCATAAGCTTCAGAGGCAACTTGAATAGAAGCTTCAGAGTCACTTATGGTAGGCGCTTGAGAGGTATGCTTATCAGAATCTTTAGTGGCATGCTTCAGTCTTTAGAGGCACTCTTCAGTACTCAAAGGCCTGCTTGACAGAGGAAGGCTTCAGTCTTTAGATTCAGACGTGCAGAATCTTTAGAGGCAATCTTCAGAGGCAAATGGGTGCTTACAATGTTGGAACCAAGTTGATTTGAAGAAATATGTCCCTCACTTGTTTTGATGATTACAAAATCGCTTGTGGGAACAATTTAATGCTCTAACGTTGTGATTAAGTGCACAGGTTTAAAATCAAGTGTTTGGTTATTAGACTTTCAATGTATCCTCTGATGACTGGATGAAGACAAAGATACAACGCATGATGAGGACATAGAAAACATAACCAAGGAAGGAAGCACAGAGGATATTCAAAGTCTTGGAACTTCAATGACAAGAGCAATGTCAAAGAAAGAAAAAGATGCTCTAAATAACTTGATAGCCATTTTATTTGAAGCAAGTCCAACTCATTAAAATTGAAGACCAAGATAGTAAATTGCTTAATCCAAATTGAAGAAGTTAAGGAATGAATGCTGCATCTATGTGTTATCAACTTTTAATATTAGTTTTAATTAAAATAGTAACTGAATTAGTAAGAAAATTTGGGTCTAATTGTAAAAATTTAAGTTGGGATAAATTTAGAGAACTTGTAAAGTGCTGCTGTTGGAACCATGTTGGTTTTATACTTCGATTAAGTAAGCCATTTGTCTACCATTAGACTAGCAATTATACAATTAAGTTTCTATTAATAGTATTATTAATCTAATTAATGTATCATCGATATATAAATAATTATTAATTTTAAATTTATTGATATTCTATTATTGAAAGTTGCACAAATTAAATTTTTGGCCAGATATCAAAACAAAAGGCATGCAAAGATAAAATAAATTGAGGATGTCGTTTCTTAAAAAAATAAAATGGCTTATGTTCAATAGTACCTTTATTGAGAAAAAAGAAAACAAAAAGCCTTAATAATGGGAAAGGAAGAAGAAAACATGGTAACAAACTCGTACGTTTGACGTTTATTCCATCAAATTAATGGCAGCACCGATTTATTTATCATCGTTCAATGAACTCACCACATATTCAATCATTTGGTCACCACCTACTCCAATTAACATTTTGTATTGTAAGGTTCATATACAATCTCTCTACTTAAGAGAAAAAAAAATTAATTGATCACAGTTTTGAATCATCCCACTTATGTAGGATTTGTTGATTATAAATATGATTCATATTATTTCGTCTGATACACATTTTCCATTTGAATTTTCGTTTATTGTAAACATTACTTTTCATTTTTCTATTCATCTTTTTGCAATGTCTGAAAAACCAAATTTTGTTGCTTCAATTACTTCAGAAAATGAGTCATGGGATTTGGTTGTTATAGTTGTGCGACTATGGTTTATGTCTGATCTAAATGCCAAACATGAATTTTATGCGAGGGAAATGGTATTGATGGATGAGAAGGTTTAATTCTTTCTTTCATAAATTAAAGTTTTAAATTATTAAAGTTTTAAATTATTAAAGTTTTAAATTATTCACAAACTAGGTTTGTTATGTTATTAATTTAATAAATTTGTGTTTCATTTTTTTATGGTGACAAAATTCAATCAATAGTGCGAAAAGCTCTAGTTTTTTTATTTGAGACTAAAATTCATGAGGGAACTATGTACAATTTTTGTTCTTTTGGTGTTGCCTCTAAATATAGATCATAGAGAAAAATTGAACATCAATTCAAATTTAATTTGCAAAATGGTACAATGGTCTGAGAAGTAGGAATTGGTTTGGTCATAGCCTCTCCGTACTCATTTATTTCATTTCCAGAAATTCGAAAGGTTGACATGAGTTACTTGATTGGTAAATTTATTTCGATTTGTCACTCTTATATTAGTTTTAGTTATATAGAGTTTAATCATTACTTTTTTTAAATAGATGTCATATGAGTTTTAGTTGGAGTAGGACAAAAGAGAGTTTATGAAAGGAATAATGTAGTACAAAATTTAAGGTTATTAAGTTAGAATCTGATGGGTGAGCCATTTTATACTATATAAAGTTTTTCAATGTTTAATAATTTTCTCTATTCATTATTAACTAATTTCATTATCTTCATGTAGTATAAGTATTGAATGTGCACTGCACCCTATGCTAATGACTCAAATGCATAATTACAATCTGGTTATAACCAGATTGCAATTGTCCTTGCTCAGTTTCTAAAAGTGAAGATGTTTAATGATAAAAGCCAACTGCAAAATGTAATGAATTGTACTAAGCTTTTATTCAACCCTGAAATTCCTGAGTCAGTTTCTTTCAAACTCAAGTAAGATTTTAAAGTAAAATAGAAGTACTACCAACTAACTTATTCAACTTTGTTTATTTTTTATTGGGATACAAACTTATACTACTCGGATAACTTTGGCTCGCCAACTCAACCATTCAGTCATATGAAGGATACTTCTCATTTAAGTTTAGAAGAAGAATTTTTAAGTCTTTTCCAACGCATGACTATTGAGGAACTTAAGGATTGTCAAAATGTAATTTTCACAGTTTCAATGTCATATCTATTACACTTCTTTTAGTTTTGTTAATCATGCATTTTATTTATAATTTATATTTCTTTTGCAAGACATGGTTTGTGTTGTCTTTGGTACAGTTAAACATGTTCTTGGATGTTAATTTATCTATTCCTTGAGTTATTATCTATGGTAATTACCTTCGTTATGTAATTTTGGTAAAAGATGCCGTATCAAAATTAGAGTGATTGATGACACCAATTCTACTACCTTTGTTATATTTGATCATGATGGAGTTTCATTGACAACAAATCATGTCTAAACTTGTTTGATGAAATGGATAAAGTGAGTATATTTTATCAACTTTATTTTATCTTCAACATTTGTTATTGATGTGTTTTGGTTATGTTTACTTTGATGATATGGATTAATGTTTTTAACAATAATGCGCATATTACGATCCAGAATCGGACACTATTCCAAAAGTAACTGGAGATTTGGTTGAAAAACAGTGGCTATTTAAGATAGATGTAAAAAATGATCTGAACTCAAATTTTGAAAAATCATTTCATGTCAAAACATTCTTGGTGACTTGGATATTATCAAAAAACTCATATATGTTGTTGTTGATGTGGTTTCTACTCTTTTACCTTTTATAAATTGTTTTACTCATCTAAATCAATATGTATTAGTTCCTGATTTTGGCAATTCGTGATTAAGGTTGCTGTTGGACTTGACAATGATGTAGAAGGTGGTGTAATGAAGGACTTGATGCCCAAGTTTGAAGAAGAAGCTAATGAGAAATGTTAAGTCCCAAAACTCTGTTCTTATACCAATTACACATGATTCTGATGATTGCATCCATGTTAAAAGAGGATTCATGGAAGTTGTTGATGACAATGATGGAGCCAATTCAAAGAATGTGAAAAATATCAAAATTGAGAAGGATTGAGAATCACGCTTCATATTAATATAGGATTTTGTTGTTTTGTTTACAATATGGGCGCCTTTGTTTTGGCTAAACTTTGTCAGTTTTGTACTGTTGGGTCCATACATTGAATTTCCATTAATTTCCATTAATGAATATTTTAATGTTATGTTTGTTTGCTTTTAATTTTGTATGGACTTCAGAGACTATGGTTCTATGGATATGCCTTTGCCATTTTTTAAATTTTCAATAGTTGCAAGGAAAATTTTAATTATTTGAAAACGTGTAGATGAAATTTATTTTACGATTAGAATTTTTTTTGTTGTAAGTTGTCTATTTGTCATGTATGGGATTGAATTCATGGTTTTGGTTTATAAAATTCTAATTATGCCTTTAATGTCAATTAAAACTTATTACATAGTTTATGCACAAAAATTATATAAATTACTTATACAAAAAATATATTATCAATGAGAATTGATATATAAAGATTAAAATAATAATATATTTATCAACATCATAATTTGTCCTAGTTCGACGCACAGGTTACACGCTAGTTTTTTTTAAAAGAAGCTTAAAGCACCATATGTCTCACCTTCTACAAATGCATAAACAAAAAGAATTATATTGTTGTTCACATCTTGTATTGTAACCATCAATAGAGTCCCTCTAAACTAGTCACAAAACCAGGTTTCATCAACCTAGACAAGTAGTTGTAAAATGGGAACCCATATATGCATCAACGAAAACCCCAAAATAGTCGATGGAAGATTCTCGACCTAGTTACCTAACCATTCTCAAAATAAGTTGGGCGTGTTTCCACATCCACTATAGTTATTGAAAGAAATGCTTACATAACCATTAATCACTGTAGAAGTTCATTTTAAGACCTCTCCCTGTTGCCACAATTCTGTTTGATAGCTTATATTTTGTTATCCATGTCTTTCTATAAGTGGTTGTGTAAACCTTTCTTGAATGTGCACAATTATCATTTTCACTTTGATTGGTTGATCATTTTCAAAAGCGACTTTACACTTTTACCTATCAAGTAAAAATCAAGCTTGTGATGCCTAAGACATAGTGAAATTTTCGCAAGTGTGAGACTCACTTAGATGACTAATCACCCACATATCACTCTTGAATGTGCATTTTAACAAAAATTGTGGATCAATACATTTAATAACATACCTTGTAAGATTATACTTCAACAACACAAAATCCAGTGACTATTTTAGGTGGAAATGCTTGATTGCATGTGCATAGTCTTGTTTGCTATGAAACTTTATCCCAATGGCAAAAGTTTCGTATACTAGAGGTGGTTTATGACAGCTGCTTGTGAACATGTGACCAAATTTAGTGGATTGTGTACATACGCTAAATTTTATTTACGCATGTGGAATAGTGGATCATATACAGTTGGGATAGAATGGTCGTTGTCATCATCACTAGATGATCCATCAAAGTGGTATGTTTCATCTTCACTCTCAACAACAACCTTTTCTTCGTGGATACTAACTAGACACTAATAGGAAGATTGTGTTGTGGATTTGTGGAGGGAGGGGGAATTGATGATGAAGTTGAATACCATTTGAGAAAGTTTGTTCAACTTGGCTACATCGAGTATGGTTCATAGTGTTGGGATGTGTATTCCTAAGATGAAGGATATGGTTCTAGTTGACTATATAATGACATACTATATGATAGTTGATATGGTTCATAGTCTTCAAATGAATGGATGTATTCTAGTTGGGGCATGTTTGAGATTGATGGTTGAACAATGTTTGATGATCATGGATTGTTCTAAAAAGTAACATATAACTCGATGGAGTCGAGTGCCGACCATTGAACATGAACATCAAACATCAGTTGAACATTGTCATCATCTTCAATCTTCAATAGTTCAAATGTGACACAACCATGTCCAAAAGATGTATTATGTCGATAAACTATGTCAGATACCATCATGTTGTTATAAAGCTTCAACTCTATTGACTATTTTTCCGTTGTAGTAACAATAAAAATTACTTGTGGTGGAGTCATGAATATGATTCTATATAAGTGATAGAACAATAATTGTGAGCAGGTATGATGGGCTAGTGTGATTTTATTGCGTATTTATATAAAAAAAAAATTAGAAGGTAGTGATCTTTGCAATTTCGGACCAATCAAAATATATGTCTTCATGATCTGAAAGAAAAAATACAAAGGTAAATATTGCAATATATTTAAAGTATTTATTTTAAAAACTAGTTAGTATGTTACAAACATTCAAAAATATTTTGGTAGATTTAATTCTAGTAGCATAAAATTTAGTAATGTCCCTCATAATGACATCTTAAGATATTCGACAAGATTGAGATAGTTTGGTTTGTATAATAATGTCTCTTTGAAATTTAGTAATGTCCCTCACAATAACATCTTAAGATCCTATGATTATGGAGATGCGACCTTCTACTAAGTTCAAAATGTAGGAAATTTTTGATACATTATTTTTAAATTGAGAAAGTTTGGTATATACATATATATATATATATATATATATATATATATATATATAAATGGATATTTTTTTAAAAAGGTTAATAATGCTTTTGGTTTTGTATTATATTTTATAAATTCTACCCCAATCATTCTAGATTCTTTAAGCTTTAGTACTTCGTGAAATATGGGCTTCAAAGAACGCTCTTGTGGCACGCTGATGTGTCAAAAAAATGATTAACTGGACTTACGAGAATTGTTTTTGTGTTTTTTACTAAGAAATTATTATAAAATAATAATACCATTAAATAAAAAATTAAAATAAAATAAATTATCATTTCACCATTCTCTTCCAAACCCAGATACTTCAAACCTAAACCCAAAACCTTCAAACTCATATCTCACCTTCAACTCAAACTTAATTCAGAATCGCCCCATAAAATCACATCCTTTCAAAAAATACAATGAAAACCAGATATACTTTTGCGTTTTCTCGTCACCACTATCTTCTCTCTTTCGCATCATCATTGTCGTTATGATTTTTCATTCCAGTGAAGAGACCATTGGTTTTTTGTGGTAACATTTCGATCTCGTCGGGGAAGAAGACAGAGAGTTTATGATTTCAATTGGATCTGAGATTGAAATGGGGAGATTGATTTTTGTTTCTTCATTTCTATAGAATTTTTGTTTATATATTCTTTGTTGTGTGTGTCTTGATGGTGGACGGGTGGTTGTGGTTTTGCAAAAATCAGAAAACCTCTATAATTTCATCAAAACATTTATTTAAAATATTTTATCTTATCTTCTCCATCTAGGTTCAATCAAACTCACTAACAATTTACCAGGATAAGATGTCGCTAAGTTTGATAAATTTTTACTTTTAATTTATTGTAATTTTAATATAAAGTTAATTATTTTAAAATCTAGGTGGATTAAACAAACACTAAGTCTATCAATTTTAGAAAACCAAACTCAACTATGTAAAATTTTTTATATTTTATTTTTTAAAATTTGTGTTAATTTTATTTATTAATAAAAAAATAAAAAAAATTTTAAAATAAACAATTGTTTAAATTTCTAAAAATCATTAAATACCAAAAAACTACTTTCATTATTTTTGAAAATAGATTTTCTCATCTTATCATCACAATAATAATTTACATTAAAAACTTCTCATCAAAGAAAATAACTAGATATTTTAAAAAATTAAAACATAAAATACTTTCACAAGATTAATGACTTAAAAATTCAAAAATTGAGAATTATTTAAATAGAATTTAAAAAGTTATTTTTTAAAGGACTAAAATTGAATTTGCCTGATACTATAAGGACTAATATATTTTTCTTTCTATTTTATATTTTTTGACAAAATTAAAAACATTATTAATCATTAAAAAATCTAGATGATGTGATTGTTTTAAATATAGGTTTTTTTTTTATTGAAATATTTATTTTAGACCAAAATTATATTTAGGTTAATTTTTTTTAGATAATTTCTTTACATATTTATATTATTTTTCTTAATTTAACTAATTTTATATAAAATAAAATACAAATACAATACAGCAATATTTTAGAAAAATAAAACGTGATTTCTATATTATTTCTATATTATTTTTCTTTCTATATTTTAACATTAGTTTTATACTAAAAAATTTGCACTTCATTTTCTCTCTCCACATAATTCAACAAAGCAATACTGTACTATAGAAGTGTAGATCAATGGCTTCACCTTGATCGCAACCTCCCTTACCTTCCCTTTCTAGGTTTCCGATTTCCAATTCTCCACAATGGCTAACGTCTCAGTAGCCGCAGAGTGGCAGCTCCTCTACAACCGCTACTACCGCAAGCCCGAACTCTATCCTATGCGCTGGAAACACGTGGACCTCGCCCGCAACAAAGTCGCCGCTGCTCCCTTCGGTGGTCCCCTCGCCGTGATCCGTGACGATTCAAAGATCGTCCAGCTTCATGGCGAGTCCGCCCTCCGCAAACTCCGTATCTTCTCCTCCTCCGGCCACCTTCTCGCCGATACCGTCTGGCGTAATCCCGGCGGTCGCCTCATCGGAATGTCGTGGACCGATGACCATACACTCGTCTGCGTCGTTCAAGACGGAACTGTTTATCGATACGACGTGCACGCTCGTCTCATCGAACCGAATCTATCGTTAGGTAAAGAGTGCTTCGAAAGTAACGTTGCGGATTGTGCTTTTTGGGGAAACGGCGTCGTTTGTATCACTGAAGCGAATCAGTTGTTCTGTATTGCTGATTTCAAAAACCCTAACGCGGTTAAGCTAGCGGATCCTGGTATTGTTGAGCCGCCGCGGTGTATGGCTGTCATCGAGCCGCAGTATACGGTGTCTGGGAATGTTGAGGTTTTGCTTGGTGTTGGTGATGGTGGTGAGGAGGAGGATGCTGCGGTGCTCGCTGTTGAGGAGGACGGTGTTCAGCGACTTGGTGGTGAGATGCTTCGGGGACCGCTGCAGAAGATGGTGGTGTCCCGGGACGGAAAGTGGCTTGCGTCGTTCACTCATGATGGCCGGCTTCTTGTCACTACGTCGGATTTGACTGGTGTCATTATTGAGAGGGAGTGTGAGGTGCGTGAATGATTTATGTTTGAATTGAATTGGAAATTGAAATGTGGTTGTTATTGTGAGTTCTGTATGATTTCAACTTTGAACCATTGCAAATTTTGTAGAGTTAAAAGTTTAGGGATATTGTAGGATTACTGACAGTTTAAAGTTGAATCACTGTGTTACTAATTTTGTCTATGAAATACTGACAAAGATACGACCGCTGAACATAACACTGACTTGTAGACACCTAAAATAATTTAAGAAAATAGAATTGATTGAATAAACCACATGTATCAATGTTGTGTGGTTGTTAGACATTGACATGTGTTGGGCACTGGACACCAAACATGCTTTTAATCTGTAATCTGAAGTGCCAATGCGATATAGGAGATGAGTGATTATGGGATTTGGTAGAATTTGTGGGATGTGCTAAATTCTTGATTGTTGAATGCTTAAGAATTTTGTGTTTGTGGGCATGTAGAATAATTGTAAATTTGTATCATGTCAATTAATTTTTTGCTGTTTTGCTTATGATGTTGCGACCCAATTTTGTTAATTATTATAGTATGGTATGCTGCTAGAGCATCATGTCCTAAGGGACAAAAAAGGGTGTATCTAAACTTCAAAGAGACATCCATAATTTTTTGTGATCTATATACTCTATGTGCAGTCATCTCTATAACTATTTTCATATGTGCAGTCTGCTCTTCCTCCGGAGCAGCTTGCTTGGTGTGGAATGGATGCTGTGCTTCTTTACTGGGATGATATGCTTTTAATGATGGGTCCTGATGGAGAACCGGTTACCTACCTTTATGATGAACCAATAATTCTTATTCCTGAGTGTGACGGAGTGAGGATATTGTCCAACACTAGTATGGAATTTCTACAGCGGGTTCCTGATTCCACAGTTTCAATATTCACAATTGGCAGTACATCACCTGCAGCTTTGCTGTATGACGCTTTAGATCATTTTGATAGGCGTAGTGCTAAGGTAGAGGCTTTGTTCCTGTTCTTCTTTACCATTTGCTCTGTTTTTGAAGTTTTAATGGTACATAGAGTTTGTATGTCCAGAACTTTGAGGTGTCATCTAATGTATGTCATTGGTTATATTCAGATATCTTCTCATTGCTAACTAATAAAATTCTGAATTTGTCTTGTACTTAAAAGTTATAGCTTACAAACTTAGACTAGGGTGTAGAGTATGGAAAGGCGGCAAAGTTTGCATGCATGTGTTTGTAGACAGACTATAAAATTCAATTTTCTTGCCTGCACTCTGCAGAGCTTGATGATAATTCTCTAGAGGCTAAAACCACTATATTGAGCACTAGTTTAAAATTTTTTTTCTACCGTCTCAATAAAATTCTTTTAAAGGAATTTAAAAAGGAACTTAATTAGCATAGCAGTGAATCTTACTGTGGTTTTCTTCATGTACTAGCTTGTGCTGCTTTCCCTGGTAGTTAGAGGCTTCTAACTTATCCTTGAGTCATTAACTGATAGCCTACTTTTCTTAACAAGAAAACAGTGTATGTTCATTATTTAGGCGTAGCCTTACTAATTCAATGAATATATAGATTTACAAGATTATGCCCTGTTGAGCAGCGATGCTTTTATTTATTCATATACTTACACAACATAGTCTAGCTGAAAATTGGAATGTGTACTGAAATATTTATATATTGGAAGTCTAACATTGAGCATTTCCTTCTATTGACAATGGAAGATCAAGGTAAATTTGGTTGACTGAATCTGTTTAACTTACCATCTCTACTTTAGTTCTACATAAAGGAAAATGATGAATGAAACAAGCGTTTATGGGTGGTTTATAACATATTTTTGATATAAAAATAAAGAAAAAGAAGAGCTTTGTTATATGTGGACTTAGTTTGATGTGTCGGGTCTTCATATGCAATTCAATTATGGCATCAGCCAACAGTTCATACTTGTAGATGACTATCTGATTTCTTATCATCACTCCCCAGGCAGACGAAAATTTGAGATTGATAAGATCGTTCCTTCCTGAGGCTGTTGAAGCATGTGTTGATGCTGCAGGTCATGAGTTTGATGTTTTGCGCCAACGAATTCTCCTACGGGCAGCCAGTTATGGGCAGGCCTTTTGTAGGTGAGCTTGATTTGGATTTTCTGTTGGATATACTGACCAAACTATTTTAAAAATTGTTTTATGCCTTAATTACACTCTTTTAGTAGTGAAAGTCTGGCAAGCATATTTTCTGATATTCGCTCTCGGTAATGATATCCAGTTGACTTTGGCAGCAATTTTCATCGCGATCGCATCCAAGAAATGTGTAAAATTCTGCGGGTCTTGAATGCAGTGCGCAGCCTTGAGATTGGCATTCCTCTTAGTATTCAGCAATATAAGGTTTTTAAGGAATACTTGTCTCTTTAGTGCTGAAATTGTCTGTGCTGACATTGTACTGAATTTGCTTATTGTGTTCCATCAGTTGCTTACACCATCTGTCCTGATTGGTCGCCTGATTAATGCTCACCAACATCTGCTTGCATTGCGGATATCAGAATATCTTGGTATGAATCAAGTAAGTATATGCATATTTTATATTTTTTGCATCTATTTCTGTAACTGTGTAGCACCTACTGATCAAATATAAGATTGAAAACTTGATTTTCTTGAAATATTCTCTTGTTATAAGAGCAGAATTATGTGCATTTCTTGCAAGTCCTGGATTTTTTGCCTTTTTTTTACATAATCAGATATTCATTAAGATAATGAGAAGATAATAGGTCCTGCTTAAAAAAAAAGGATATACAAACAACAAAGCATGAAAAAAGCATCAGTGAAGCAATGCGACCTAATTCATAAACAAATGCATCAAAAATATCTTTAAAAAGAGAATGTGCTTTACACAAAATAGAAGCTATTTGCCCTAAAGTAGCTCATCCAAAGGATAATCCTTAATTATATGAGAAACTACACCCACCAACCAAATGCACCAAAATAAAACATATTTTATGGTTATGGGACCTTTAAGGATTAATGGTATAGGAAACTAGGATTGAGTTTATAAATATATGTTAGGTCCTAGAATAAATGGGAATTTGTTAGGATTGGAGTTAGGAAGTTAGTTAAGGGTTAGTTTAGTTTTTTAGACTTTCTGGTTTAATTGTTGTTAATCCTATGGCTTATAAACAGGACTAACCTCCCTTTAGGAGAAGGGAGGAATTCATTTTATGGAAGTTGTAAACTAGAGAATGCTCTAGTGAGGGGAGAGTGCTCCCATGGGGGTAGCCTTGAGTGCAAGGTTATCATATTCATTGTAATCCTTTTGTATCTTCTCTTTCAATCTCAATATACCAATAAGAATCCCTTCATTTGTTTGCAATCTTTATTCGTTTGAATCTGTTTTATACCGTTATTCTAGAAATTCTTTCTTGCATAAAGAAAGGATCCTAACAAAATACAATTAGGAATTTAGGAAGTGTGTTGAGCACAAATCTTGTCTGTTTATATACATGAACTGATGAACATGGTATAATAGTAATTGTATAATAGTAAGTACATCTATACCTTTATATATACTATAAGTCCAAGTTGCAATACAATACTGATACAATGTATATGTGAAGAATGAAGCTATTATTTTGACAGAGGTAGCTAATTATTAGAGCTGCTTTGTTTGTCATAGATTATCTGTTTATGCAAATATTCCAGAATTGAAAATCTAAAAATTGAGGGATACAGAAAATATCAATGTTGCAAGGCTGTAATCTGAAAAATATGAGCTGAATTAGGCTCTTCAATTGAAGTGAGGAGAATGTATTATATGAAAATTTGAATGTTCGTAAGCTTTTTATTATTTATTTTTTGATAGAAGAATTAATGCTGGTAGAGAGGAAAAAAGGATTGTTGGTTTGAGAGACAATAGCAAATTTTTACATTTATTTTTGGATAGAAGAATTAATGCTGTTAGAGAGGAAAAAAGGATTGTTGGTTTGAGAGACAATAGCAACGGTAACAGCAGTAAAAGGATCAAGAACTGGATCAAAGGGTTGCTTGGTAGGAACTTGAAACAGAGGGGACCAGGGTTTTGTTAGAGTAGGGAGTGAACAACATGGCTTAAGTGGGCAAAAGTCATATAATTTGTTGAAGTACTCTGTTTTTTCTTCCTCTTGACAACTCTTCCTCGAGTCCCCTTCCCTCTCTTAACCCTCCTCTACCATTGCTTCTTCTCTTTCTATCCCTCAAAATTCTTTATGCTTTCTGTTTTCAGCTATCACTTTCTCACCTACATTTAAAATAATGGTATGCAGTGTCCTATAATTAGGACATTAGCCGTGTCATGGTGTCCATGCCACAGAGTTCGTGCTTCATAGGGTTCAGTACATTCATATATATTGGCAAACAAGTGGTACATTTTGTTGGTTGTTCAAATACATGAACATGTTAAATGAAAACAAGGCATGGTTTAATGAATTACTACAATTCAATTGATTGATCATTTTATTCTCTCTGCTATTTTAATTACTGATATATCGTCAATTCATAAGTATATCAGCAATCTTCTTTGATTGTTCAAGTAAATTTTGATGTTTTTTCTGACTACTTTTGTGTAGGAGATGGTGATAATGCACTGGGCATGTGCAAAGATAACTGCGTCATTGACAATACCTGATGCTACTCTTCTAGAGATTCTGCTTGATAAGGTCCCCCTCCCCCACCCACTTCAAGCTCTTTTACAATCGTCCTATTATCTCCAACTACTCTTGAATTGGATATTTTTCCCTCTCAGTTAAAACTGTGCAAAGGCATATCCTATGCAGCAGTTGCTGCTCATGCAGACAAAAATGGCCGCCGAAAGTTAGCTGCCTTGCTTGTTGAACATGAACCCCGATCGTCTAAACAGGTGGAATTCTTGTTTTCTGGTTATTTTGGACATGTTGAATTAACGGTGTCTTGCTCATGTCTTTCCTCCCCCCCAAGTCACATCCAATTTGCTGGCTGATTTCTGGTGGGATATTTTACTATTTTTCTCATTAACTTTTCTGTAGGTTCCTCTACTGTTAAGCATTGGAGAAGAAGATATAGCCTTGACAAAGGCGACTGAATGTGGTGATACAGATCTAGTTTACCTTGTACTTTTTCATATTTGGCAAAAGGTATTGGACTCTGGAAAACTTTCTATTAAGTGTTGTCAGGTTTGTGATGTATATGGATCAACACATGTATATCTCATGCACACATTCTTGTTATGATGATTCAGAGGCAGCCGTTGGAGTTCTTTGGAACCATACAGGCCAGACCATTAGCGCGTGACTTATTTATAACTTATGCACGGTATGTTCCCTAGAACTATTTTTCAAAAGGCAAGACAGTGTGATCGTCCTGGTTATGTAATAATAAGGTTCACTGCTAACTCGTGATAAAATGAAGAAAATAAACTGCTTATGATAAAAAAGACCGTTTTTCGATCAAATCATTGCGTGAGAGAGTTATGATAAAAGTAGAAGTTCAGGAGATAGCTGAATACTTTGTTTACTGGGGTTCCAATACATAGCAAAAATAGTGCATTTTTAGAATGTGTTTTTGCAGGTGTAAAAATACACTTTAGTTTTTAAAAAAATTATAGGGACTAAATGTAAAAAAAAAGAATAGGGATTAATTTCAAAATTAGCCATACTTTTAGGGATCAAATTATCTAAATACATTTAAGCACATATCAGAATTGTAGCCTAGAATGATGTAGAATATCTTAGGTGATACGTTAAGATTATTTTCCATAATTCCTTATGTCTCGTAATTTTTTTCCTTATTTAATTTTGATTAAGACTTCAATACAAATAAAAATGTTGATTAATGTTTTGTGGTTTGTAACATATCCAACACATACTCTCATATGAAATAAATATCAATTTCAGATTGTATTTAATATTTGCTCTCTCCTCTTCCTCCCATTATATTTAAAAGACTAAAACATTTAATTTTAACAGTGATGTTCATCAATAAAAGATAAAGTTTCTTTATCCTTATTTTCCAATTTCTGTCTCCTTGATCTGTTTTTGCTACCTTCCTAGATGTTGATTGTTAATCTCCTAGGTCCTTGTCTATTTTTTGTTGAGAATGTATCTCATCCACACATTAATAACTACATCTCAAGTAGGTAACTTGGGAGGAACGTATTTAAATATGAAAGTTAGAGGAAGAGATGGTTGAAATGCAACGATTAATATATAATCTCTATCGGTTTTATGAATCTTTGTCCATGTTTTCTGGCTTGGACATACTAGTTCCTTTTTTAAATGATCAAATAGAATCACATGATTTTATTGAAGTATTCAATATGTTTTATCGATAAATCACATCATGCAGCAATTGATAATTATATCTCATTTTCAGGTGCTATAAACATGAATTTCTCAAGGACTTCTTCTTAACAACAGGGCAACTTCAAGTATGTTCTGTTTGCCACAAATTGCATCATATGCTTGACTTCTGATTTGGAATATTTATATAAACGAGGAAAATATCCACTAGTCAACATCACTGGAATTAACAATTTATATATTCACGTTACATCTTACTACTTAGCATTATAATATACCTTTTTTGTCCTTGTTTTCTTTTTCTTCAAGCTAGGCACTAGTCTACAAGTGATTCTACCTTGCAGTTTTCAATAATTTACTTATTATGTCCCATATCAGAAAGTTTGTAATCATATCTGTTATGCCAGTGCCAGTTATGTTAGATTTAACAAATGCTAGTAATCATATCCTTATATGCTCAACTGCAACTTTTCATGTTTTCAATTTAAATACTGGAACTAATTCTGAAGACAATTCATATAGGATGTGGCATTTCTTCTTTGGAAAGAATCATGGGAACTTGGAAAAAATCCCATGGCAAGCAAGGGCTCTCCACTTCATGGTCCTCGAATAAAACTTATTGAGAAGGCCCAGAATCTTTTTGCTGAAACCAAGGAACATACTTTTGAATCAAAGGCAGCTGAAGAGCATGCAAAACTGTTAAGGTGTGATTATCAGTTTTGTTACATTGCTAAACCATAAAATAAATCTTTTAATGATTTAATTTGTTATGCTTTTGGGAAGTTTTGATGTCCATATATTTATCAATAAGTGATTATTCACATATTTCTGCATAAACATTCAGACCGTGTTACTAGCTGTTATATAAAATTATAAAACCTTGTTGACTAAATATTCATGTCTTCAGACAAAGGGAAATTAATGATACTGTTGCTATTGCAGACTCCAGCATGAATTCGAAGTGACTACAAAGCAGGCAATTTTTGTGGATTCAAGTATAAGTGATACAATCCGTACTTGTATTGTCTTGGGAAATCATCGAGCTGCACTAAAAGTGAAAACAGAATTTAAGGTTGGTAACTTTTAAGTTGAACAATGATTGTGATTTTTAAGGAAATATAATGATTCATCTTGTCCCTTTGAATGGATGATTTGTTTAGAAGAAAATAATACAGTAATCAAATATGAACGCTTTTATGGTTCCTGATCATACAAAATTGTGGTTCTATTACTTCAGGTGTCTGAGAAGAGATGGTATTGGCTTAAGGTCTTTGCTTTGGCCACAATCAAGGATTGGGCTGCCCTAGAAAAATTTTCAAAGGAGAAGAAACCTCCAATAGGTAATTTTTAAACTGCTAGGAATTTTTTAGGATATTTGGAAGTGATTCAAACTGCATCCTGCCTTTTAAATTTGATTAACTCCAATGTGAGCACTAGTTGGCCACAATGAAAGGCATGAATGGGTTACTTATAACTTTTTTCTTTTTTGAATATGTTAGTTATAACTTATATGTACTGGTCATCATTTTGGGAAGATATCTTATACTCGCACAATCACAATTGTTTTTAATCTTCAAATGAAATATTCTCCATGCATTAAAAATGAAAAATAAAAATACATTGACCGTCACCGACATTGAGTTTTCCTTGTTGACAGTTCCCTATCTGTTGTTTTAGTAGAATCGTCTCTTTTGTTTCTTTATTAGTAATATACCTGTGCATGCGCACAGGTCACATGGTGTGTGGGGTTTATTACCATAAATATTTTAAAGTTAAATTTGATATACATTGTTAGAAGTAATTAATATAGAAAATAATTAATTAAAAGTTTGTAAATTTGTAATAGAAAACTAAGTATAAGAGAAGTTGTTGATATACTAATAGAAAAGACATTGCCAGATTTTAGAGAAGAAACTGTCATGAAAAACTTAGGGAGTAAGAAAGCTATCCCAAAATTGACATTCAAACGCAGACAAAATCTTAAACCAAGAATAATAAAAATGACCTGTCAACAACCTTTTCAAATATCATCCTCATAATTATCATCATTGCTATCTAGTCGCATGAAGCATGTTTTAGATTGTTATTATAAAATAAAATCAATGCAAGAAATACTGAAATGAAGAATTCCAGCTTCAGCCCAAACTCCTGTATTTTTCGGGGCATTTTGTCCCGCCAATTTTCAAGTGGGTTCTGTGGATGATATTCAAATAGATTAAAGACAGTTGCTGATAAAACCGATTTGTTTGGATGGTAAACATGCAATATATGATTTATTTCCTTGACATAATTGTGTATGAGGACATAGATAAAGAAGTTCAAGTATAATCTTATTTTAGGATTTCTCTATGGTTTTGTAAATTTGTGCTGTCCCTTTTTATTACTTTGCTTGCTACGTTACTATTATTTTGATGACTAATACCTACATGTTCTGGCATGCATAGGTTATAGGCCATTTGTTGAGGCATGCATTGAAGCAGATGAAAAGGGAGAAGCTATTAAATATATCCCCAAACTTGCAGACCCTCGAGAAAAAGCCGAGGTATCTTAAACTTGTCTCATATTTCAATGATTGAATAACCAATAACAGAGTCAGTTCCAGTTTTCATTCTTCATTATTGTTTTTTTCATGTCATTAATTGAACCAATTGCCTCAAATCGATTTGGCTTCTTCTTTTTAGAAAAAAATATACACTATTGATTGTTTGAGTTTTAAATAATGACACAACTCACTTTTGTTTAAAATGAAATTTTCACCGTAGAGAAGCCCAATCCTTTATGAATAATCATTATCCAGAAATGAAGCCTACAATAGAGACAATATTCCAGAAACCACACGCAATTTTTTTTTTAATAAAACACAGCTCAATGAATAATAAACTTTCGTAAAAAAAAATTAACCAAACTTTTGTCACATATTTGTATATGTATTAAGCAGTTATTCAAGGATTATCATTATAAATGTTATTAGTAGTTTAGTACAGCCTATATTGGTTCCTGACCCTTTGATCATTATTATCTAATACTCATCCCATCAGTAACTTCTAGGCAAATGCTTAACCTATGCCCAAGGACATATTTTAAGATATCAAACGTAGAAATTTTACTTTGGAACTTGTGCATTTAACTCTTTAAAAGATCAAACATTGTTTTTTTCAACGAAACATTTCTTCTTTTGGATTCCTTAACATGTGTCTCTAAGAGATATCTTATATGTGTAAGAGATAACTATTCCCTTGAAACAGCTATGAATTAAATGCCGAACATAAGAAAAAAAGTCCTACCCTATAACAAGTATCGGGGCGAGACACTCTTAATGATACAAGCATTGTGATCTTGATGGATTGCATAAAGTGTGTGCTACGATTTGTAGCCTAAACTATAGCTTTTGCTATGGAAATGAGACTTTAGCTCAAATTAATACTTTTTTATTTTATATTTTAGTATACTTTAGTCCATGTATAATGTGGCCAGTACATTACTTTTCTCTTATTTTGGACAGTCTTATGCTCGTATTGGTATGGCCAAGGAAGCTGCCGATGCTGCTTCACAGGCAAAAGATGGTGAATTGCTTGGTCGGTTGAAATTGACTTTTGCACAAAATGCAGGAGCTTCATCAATATTTGACACTCTTCGAGATCGACTGTCTTTCCAAGGCGCTTCATGATTTTCTTTCATGGTTTTTCTTCCCACCATATACCGTTTTCCTATTTATTTTCCTTCACTTTGAACATTTATTGTGTATATTGTGTTAAAAGTGTATCTTATCTGCTAATTTCGAGGTTAATGTGTTCAATGTTGTCTTTTTTTGTTTTCCCCTCTAATATGATGAAAGAGGCCATTCACTTTTTCATGTATTCATTGCTTGATTTTGTAGTTAATGTATCTCTAGTACAGATTATAAAAAAAAATGTGTAGTACAATTTGTTAAACACAAAAGATCGCAGCTGCTTATGTACTTATTTATTGTTAATGTATTTGTCCTACAAATTTTTAATCATTATAGATTATTTATTTTTCACAGTTTATGTAGTTATTTTAAAATTTTACAAAATAAATTTCTTAATTTTAAAAAATGTAAATTTGATTGGACCGAAACCCAATTAACAGTTTCTCATCCGATTGACATTTTGTAAAAAATATTGCAAAAATTGAATCAAACAATCAATTATTTTAATTGGTTCGGATTTATTTCCTCTCCAAAACTAAATCCAACCTTGACCCTTATCCCCCTACATGTACAATTAAGGAGCTCAGGTATGAAGTTTACAACATAAATTCGAAAATTAAAAATGCTGAACCATTGAGTAGAATCCAAACCCCATTCCTCGTATAAACTCTCGTACTACTGGGTTGTGTTATAATTTGTACAAGTACACGAAATATATATTATACAGTATATATTTAATTGTTAAAAAAATATAGGATATATACATATAATTTCATCACTATATCATTATGATATTTATAATTGCATCAACTAATTTGTTTTATTTCTTTTGATAGAATAAATATCAATTTAATATTTTTTTCTTTGGATTTGACATTTGTATGCTAATTTAATATATATTATTAGTTTATATATATATATATGATGTAAAAAGTGTTTAAACCCTAGTTCAACTGACAAATGATATGATATTGTTAGGTTGGACGTCTTGTCTCAGATTCGAATCTGGGACCTCAATAGTTTAGAACCTAATCACACTAGGTTAATAGTCATGTGGTTTAATTAATATTACACTATAAACTCCAAAATAGTTTTATGTTGGTTTTTCATAGAGGGATTGCATGGGTATATACTAACTGTGTAAATAATTTTACACGATTAGTTAAGATAAACCATTGATTGTATGGTTAATGATTGATAGAAGTTACTGTTGGAACATAGAGTGAATTTAAAAATTGTTGAAGTCCCACATTGGAAAACTTTTATATTTTGAGTAGTTTTCAACTCTATAAATATTAAAGTCCCACATTTGATAGAAAATATTTGTGGGTTTGCTTCCATCACTATATAATGAGTTTCAAACTATTGTGAAAAGTACACATTTTCCAACTTTTTCTTTTCTCTTTTCTATTCTGCTCGACTGATTTCCGAGCCACTTCTCCCCTTTCTTCGTGTCCCTTCGTTTTTTAGAGCGGTTGTTATGCCTTTGTTTTTTTATAGCGGTTGTTATGCCGTAGTCCCTTCGTATTTTAGAGTGGTTTTTATGCCGTAGTTCCGTCGATTTTTGAGTGGTCCTAATACCACTATCCTTTTAGACTGGTTTTTATGCCGTAGTCTCGTCGAATTTTTTAGTGGTCATAATACCACTATGAGCGGTTTTTTGTGCCGTAGTTCTTTTGATATATGAGTGGTCATAGTACCATATTGCAAGTGACTTTAATCGTCATATTGAGAGTGACTTTAACCGCCACATTGAGGGTGTAATTCTAGAACGGTACAGTGGAACTCCGATACAGTGTATCTGAGTTGTTTTATCTTGGGGATTTTGTGGTTGATAGTCTATCTTTCACAATTTGGGCAGTGCCGCAAAACATCTTAAAGAGAGCGACCTAGTCCGCGACTCAACCCAGTAATATCTTCGGTGGCATAAATTGTGATTTTAAACAGTTTTTCGAAACTAAAAAACAACAGTTACAATCATGTATATAATCATACAACCAATGACTCATATTAACTCACACAGTGTAAAATTGGTTTACATCGTTAGTGCATAGTCACATATAGCATATAGTCACATAAAGTCACATCACATAGCAAAACACGACACAAAATTTACTTCAACGTACACTTGATCCCTATTTCACACAATGATGCATGGAATCTCAAGAGTATTTTAACTTTTACTCATCGCACAATGACAAGTGCGCTTCGCACGATGAAGATGATCAAATAGTTTGACTCGGTTTTATTTAATTAATTCAAAAAAAAAAAACTAATTCTAATTATTCTACTCATATCATATCGCAATTATCACTTACAAAAACATTACAAAAGGAATTCACATGCAATAGAAAACAGAGTGTTACATTATAGAAGGCATAGGGCCACACTAGAGGGCCAATCGTGGCAAAGTCAAACTCCGCGCGACCATGGTTGGACCAACCCCTTGACTTGATGACAAACCCTAGTCAGAAACATAGGCAATCAGAAGGAGGCCGGGAAATGGGGGCAGAGACTGAGGTTTTTGGAGGAAGAAGAGCAGGGGTAGCAACTTGTCATATACTTTCTCATAAATGTTTGAAAAATTTCTTTTGATTTGCTTGTTTAGAGTTAGAGAATTTTATATTGGGATTTTCCTTGTTCTGATAAGTGACATTTAGTTGGGATAGTTAATGCATTTTATATAAACTATTTTGTTGTATCAAGAATTGAATGTAAACGAATGGAGTTCAAAGATTTTAAATGTTATATTGAGTTCCTTTTGATGTGATATAAATGATTTGGACACTCTCTATGTGAAATGAGTTACAATGTGATATCTTAACATTTAGAAAAGGTTTTTAGAAAACTTTCAATTTTTATATGCTATCAAAATCAACTATTTAAGATTAATAATTTGAATTACATTTTGAGTTTACGATGTCACAACAAATATAAATAACCGGTGTTAAATAAATATATGTAACAAATATATTGATTTTCATTTATTCGATTGAAAATTACATATTATAAATATATGAATCTAATAAAGTATTAAAATATTTAATTTGAAAAAAAATAGAAACATTAAAAGTTATTTAGTTTTTTAATTAAAAATATATATTACTCCCTCTATCCTATAATAAGTGGTCCATTTGTAAAAATAAATTGTCCAAAAATAAATGTCTCTTTCAAGTTTTTAATATATTTTTTTTCTCAATTGCACAAGTTAATTAATACTACTTGCGCTACTTCCAATGCAATATCTTTCTCTATGCATTTATGATAATAATAACTAGCATTTATGATAATAATAACTAACATTTATGATATTGATAATACATCAATATTTAATAAGGATAATTTGATAAAAATAATATTTTCTGTCTTTCATTTATAAACTTTTTAAAATATGTGTTAAATAATCAAATGACGAAGTAATAAATATAAAATATAAAAGTTATAAGATTGTCAAATTTAGTTTTACGAATTTAATTTAATCTACTAAAATGTTAATCTTTGGGTCTTTCACATTAAACTATAGCAATGAAAAAACTATTCTAGTTAGACGGCAGTTCCAAAAAACTAACTCTTTTTTTCATCAATTGTGTTTTATATATTACTAAAGGGTGTGAGATTATTTTCTATTAATATAAAACGATTTACATTATCAACAAATCACAATTAAATAAGTGTAATTTAGAAGTAATTAATAGTAAAAGTTTTTAATGTTTTATGATTAAAATTGATTAACAGTGTAAAAAATATTTTCATCAACGAGATATTTAATATTA
This sequence comes from Cicer yamashitae, assembly GCA_037974755.1. NCBI lineage: Eukaryota > Viridiplantae > Streptophyta > Magnoliopsida > Fabales > Fabaceae > Cicer > Cicer yamashitae. Next base: position 33,986,444 of record JBBPBQ010000001.1, on the reverse strand, counting down.
TTATTTTAAGCAAAATATTAATTATTATTTGAACATTTATATACTATTTTTTGTTGTTGATAATAAACGGAAAATAAATACGAGATTACACAAGGTAGACTAACACATCTAATATCATCAAAAAGACAAATACTAAGAGAAGGAAAAACATGATCTAAAATAACTCCTTCAAAGAAAGTAGAGTGACTCTTGTTAGCAAACAAATCAGCACATTGCTTTGCTTCTCTGTAGATATGACTAATTGGGGCTCTCGTCAATGAGAGAGTTTAAGAAGACATGAGACTTCACAAATATATTATTAGTTTTATTATATATACTGTCGACGAGAGATCTTAAGAAGATATCTGCTATTAAATCAACTATTTAAGATTAATAATCTAAAAAACATTTTAGGGTTTAGGATGTCAAAACATTGATTTCAATTTATTCGATTGAAAATTAAATATTATAAATATATGAATCTAATAAATATTAAAATATTTAATTTGAAATAAAAAATAGTAACATTGAAAGTTATTTAATTTTTTTAATTAAAAATATATATTACTCCATCTGTTATACAATAAGTGGTCCATTTATAAAAAAAATTGTCCAAAAATGTATGTCTCTTTCAATTTTCAATACACAGTTTTTTCAATTGTACCATTTAATTAATACTCCTTGTATTATTTTCACTATGTATTTATGACATTGATAACTAACATTTATGACATTAAAAATACATCAATGTTTAATAAGAATAATTTGATAAAAGTAATATTTTCTTTCTTTCACTTATACACGTTTCTGAATATATGTAAAATAATAAAATGACTCATATATTATAGGACAGATGGAATAATAAATTTAAAATATAAAAGTTATAAGATTGTCAAAATTAATTTTACAAATTAAATTTAATCTCCTAAAATGTTCATATTTGGGTCTTCTGTTTTATATATTACTCTTTTTTTTTCATCAATTGTGTTTTATATATTACCCTAAAAGGATGTGAAATTATTTTTATACATTATCAAGTAAAAAGGTCTTTCATTATCAATAAATCAAAATCAAATAAGTGTAATTTAGAAGTAGTTATGTAGTTAAATTAATTATTGGCTTTTAATGTTCTATGTCATTTACATCGTCGGTATATATAATAAAACTAATAATATTATTTTATGCAAAATGTTAATTATTATTTGAACATTTATATACTATTTTTGTTGATGATAATTGAAAAATAAACTACGAGCTAACACCTCTAATATCATCATAAAAACAAATACTAAGAGAAGGAAAAATATAATTCAAAATAACTCAGTTCAAAGGAAGTAGAGTGACCCTTATTAACAAGCCAATCAGCACATCGATTTGCTTCTTTTTAGATATGACTAACTAATGCTCGCCAATGAGAGAACTTAAGAAGATATGAGATTTCACAAAGAAGAGGTTGGATAAAAGCATTGAAAGCAGTGGCGGATCTTCTTGTGAGCGGTCAGAGACCACGTATTTTTTTTAATAAATAATAACGATAGATTATTAAAGTAATAGTGATAAATTACTAAAATATCCTCAAACCTTTATGGTTTTGAGAAACTCACATTGTTATACTCAATTTTCTCTTCTATTTAAATAATTTTTGTCTATAAATACAGTAAAAAACAAATGTCAATGATTCTTGTCGACAATCATCTTCGTATATTTACCTCAATGTAAATGTATTATTCAATTGTTCTTAAATCACAACTCAAGTCGCTAATCATATTAAAAATTATGCAATTGAAGAGATAAAAAAAATGAGTTACACATTTATTAGAATTTATATTGATAAAATATAGTAAAATTAATACAACAAACTCTATATATAAATAAATTACCTAATATGGAATGATAAACTAACTAATCTCGAACAGACAAACTCTAACACTCTAATTAACAACTCAACTACTACCTATTAACAAACTTTTACATGTTAACCGTTGATATGTGATATAGTGTGATACTATTTGTTAATTGTGAATTGTTATAATTAATTTGTGTATTTCTTTAGGAGTGACATGATATTTAAACATAAGAAAATTGATGCATTTTTCAAGAAGAAAGTTTTCGACAAAGATGAAAATCGTAAGGTGGATATGGTTTATTTGATTGAATTGTGTTAAGTTCTAAAAACTTGTGAAAATTGTAAAACTTGTAAGAATTGAAATTCTAACTTTTTAACTTGTCGACTATGTATGAATTGTGTGAAACTCTAAAAAAAACTATATGACTTTTATGAATTTCAATTATAATATTTTAGTTAATACTTGTCGCTACCCGACTCCCCCCACTATTTTGTGCAAGATCCACCACTAATTGGAAGAGGAACCTTTATGAACCAAATCCACCACAACTTTCGAATCAACCTAAAAAATAACTCAAGCCAACAAAAGATCCAAAGCTAACTTGATACCCAACCGAAGAACCCAAAGTTTTGGCCAAACCGAATTACAATATCTCAATCTATTATAAAAGCCTTTTATAAAATGACCATTTGAATCTCTAATGATACCTCCACGAGCACTACTATTAAGAGAAGGAATATGTGGTGATGCATCCACATTCACTTTAAAACAACCCAGAGAAGGAGGGCTCCAAGTAACATCAATACTAATTCTTGCACTTCTATGACTAGAAAGAATATTGTGAACGATTGTAAATGAAGGAGGTTTGTTGGTTGACATTGAAGAAAATCTTAGTTGACATCCTCCCAAGCATTTACAATTGCGCCAAGTGCTAGTAGAAGTCATTTTGTGATTAAAAATAGGGTACCACAAGCATACTTAGCTTTCATAACTTTAACCCACAACTTATGAGGACTAGTTATAAGCTTCATAACTTTAATTAAAATATTACAGGCTAGCTTCATCATATAAGCTTTATTGAGGATCCTCAAGTTTTTAAATATAAGAGAACTCGAATCAACCTTTTCATCTTCCCACGAATGGACTTTCTTTTTGCTTCTCTTCAATAAGTCTTCTTCCTCACAGCTTTTTCCATGCACCAATTTCCATGCACCAATGTAGGCGACAAAACTCTACCAGGCACCAATGTGGTAATGAAGATTTAGAGTATATTTTCAATATTTACGTGATTAAATTACATTTTAGATTTTATTGAGTATATATATTTATTTTGTGAAAGATCTTATTCGAATTATTATTATTATTATTATTATTATTATTATTATTATTATTATTATTATTATTATTATTATTATTCTAAGCCTATTTTTTTCTATGAACTGAACAAAACAGTTGAACTAAAAAGTGCATTTAAACTTATTTTTTCTAATCATATTTAGTGAACATTTCTATCATTTGTTTCCTCATTTAGATATTTTGAAATTAAACATTTTATTTACTTTTTATTTATTTATAGATGAAATGATATAATTACCACTAAAATAATATCGATATTTATCTGTTGACCTATAATTTATGAACTAAATTAAACATTAGACATTTTTTATATTGTTTGTTAAATTTGAATTTTGTATAACTTTTTTGACACAGAATTAATGTCTTCTGATGTAGGCCGTAGCGGTTAGGGGTGGGAATAGGTTGGGCCGAGCTAGTCTTTGCTAGTCTTTGCTAGGCCTGAGTCTGGCCTGTCAAAAAATTCAAGGCTTAAGTTTGGCTTGTGGCCTGTCATAGGCTTACTTACTTGAGTCTGACCTTGATAGAAGTCTGATATGGCCTCTTAGCCTACTTAAAAGTCTATTTCATTTTAACATTTTTGAATAAGTAATCAAACATATCTTTAAATAGATTAACGAGTTAATATGTCAATGAAATTAAGTTCTATTTTGATATTTAACATCACATTTTGAAGAATATGACTTTATATACATTATACTTAAATAATATTTTGTAATAATACTTTTAAATATGTCAAAAACTAAATGAGGTTAATATGCGTAAATTACTAAAAGTTGAATATATAATAAAAAGATCAAAATTTAATATAATAATTATAGTATTAAAAAAATATTATTTATATTTATTTAAATAGGTCAACCTAAAAGGCTTATGGCGTGTAGTCTGACATTTTTAACTAAATAGACTTTTTTAGAAGTCTTAGCCTTATCTATTTAAAAAAAAGTCTGACCTAGCTTGGACCTGACATAGGCTAAGCCGTAGACCCCTGTCGGTCGGCCTGACCTATTCACATCCCTAGTAGCGGTGTTAGGTGAGCTATTTTTTCATTTAGTGCTAATAATAACACTTTTTATGATTTTCTTTCTAACACTTAGCATGTGAAATATGTGTGAGTTCTACCATTTTTTTCTTAGGATATTTGCAAGATTGTTGTTTAAACTTTCTAATCTTATCAGTAATAAAAAGATACATAGACAGATAAATATGGCAAGCTGCAATCCAATATCAATGTATTATTTTATGAATTTATTTTAGCTGCAATTCAAAGTCAATAATTTTTTTTTATATTGACAATCAATCACAACTATTAGATCATCAATAACATTTGATTTTTGTAGTAATAACTTTTAAAGTCATATATATAATTGATTATGATTTGACAATTGTATAAATTTTTTTACACTGATTATACATAAAAAATTAACTCTTATTTTATTATCAAGAAACAAAGTTTTACGTTTATTTTACCAGGATATAATTCCAATATATATTATTATTAAAAAGATAATATAGATAAATAGATGTCTAGTTGCAGTCCAAAATCTATATATTATTTTAATTCTGAGAAACACCGTTTAAGTTAAGGTTTTATTTTTTACTAAATATGTTAAGGTAGAACTATTATTCTATGGGGTTTTAACATGAGAGGAATAAACTTCCTCGATTTAAACTTCTCTCAATTTTCAATATCTCTCTTAATTTTTTATTTATCTTTTTTGATTTAAATTGAAAGTTTATATTATAAAGATTATGTATGTAAAATTTTGCTAGATATAAAATCATTTAATATGTTAGTAAGATACATTAAAATTAATTTTCGTGAGTTTCAATAAAATATCAAATGACTTTAGATTTATGTAAAATTTTACACTATATGATATATACTTTTGATTAAAAAAAATTGAAAAAAAAGTAAAGGAGTTTAATTATTATGCATTGTCGGTGTAAAAAATTTTACACAGTCGAGAAATCATAATCAATTATGTTTGTGACTTTATAAGTAATTATGACAAAAGTCAAACATTATTATTGATATAGCGGATGTGAATGATTGATGGAGCAAAATCTTTTTACACTAACAATATATATAAGTTACATTCAAAGTAAAATAAAAAAAAAAATAGAAATGATTGATGAAAATTTAGATTGGAAGGGTCCAAATTCAATAAACTATTTAAAAGGAAACAAAAGAATCTCGATTGGTAAAAAAAAATATAAAATCATTAGTAAAAGTGGAATGTTGCTTAAAGAAAGTTATAAAATTAAAATAGTCATGACAATATTTTATAGATTATTTTGTTTGAGTTGTTAGCATTTATTTTTTCTAAAAGGAAGATAATTATATGTTTGCAATCAAAACATGTTTTATTCATTTGTTGGTTTGGTAGAGTTAATTGTTTTTGAAAAATACTTCACGTAATTCTTTAAGTTAATAGTGAGTTGACTATTTACCTTTTTTTTTTTGTAACATTAAATGGTCATTGATTGATTCTTTAAGGAAAACATTTGAAATTATTCAATGAGGGATATTAGAGGCATGAGATGAATTGATATGTATTAAATTCTCACTATCACCTTAAAAATTATTACAAGGACATAAGAAAATAGAATAAACATTAAACATTTTTTTTTATTGGTTTAAATCTGCAATTAATTCTTACAAAATGTAAGAATTTTAATTTTAATATTTTCTATAAAAGAAAAAAAATTTAGTTTAAGTCCTGCAAAATGTAAATATTTTCGTTTAAGTTCATAATACTTAACACCGTTAGTTTTTTAACGGTTGACTAGTTAATGACTTTTAAATTTAAATATACAATTAATCCCTGTAAAATGTAAGAAATTAAATTTTAGTCCTTACATAATAAAAAAATTCTCTTTTGTCATGTGTACGGTTTTTATAATAAATTATAATTAGTATTTTATAATTATTATCTTTTTATTTATAAGCTGTAAAAAAAGTATTAACGTGGACTAATTGATTAATAACAAATTACATTTATCCCGTGTATGAATTATATGTTTCAACGACTTCTTTAGCGACTCATTGTCAAATAAACAATGAAAAAAATTATAATTAGTGTATTATAATTATTCTTATATGTCAATGATGTTAAAATAACACTAATTTTAACTTATTTTTTAGGCATAATTGCTCATACGATCCCTTAGCTTAATTTTAGGTAACACTTCAGTGCTTTAACTTCTTTTTTTTCTTGATTTAGTCTTTTATTTAATTTTAAGTAACAATTTGATCATTTATATCTTAAAATGTCAACAATGTTATCTTTTCTTTACAAAAACTTAGAAAATTCATCAAAATCTTCAAACAAAACCCATAAAATTCAATACCAATTTCAACAAAATTCATATAGTCATCAAATGCATAACTCCAATATTCAAATAAACTCATATTTCAATCTCCAACAACATCAAATTCATCAAATAAAGAATGAAAATATGAGTTATGAATTTGATGAAATTTGCATTATATTGAAGATGATAGTTAATTTTATGGGTTTTGTTTGAAAATTTTGATGAATTTTTTGAATTTTTGTAAAAAAAATAATAACATTGTTGACATTTTAAGACATAAAGGATCAAATTCTTACTTAAAATTAAATAAAAGACTAAATCGAAAAGAAAAAAAGATAAACGAATGAAGTGTTACCTGAAATTAAGTTAAGCGACCGCGGGAGCAATTATGCTTATTTTGTATTGACAAACATTTGTCTGTGTATGATTTTTATAATACATTAGTAATTAATATATTATAATTATTCTCATTTTTATTTTGAAGATATAAAAAAATACTAAATTTAACTAACTAATCTAATTGTGATCAATATGTTTTTGCATAACAAGATCTCATTCAATAATCTTCTCAATAAGAGAGAAAAAAAATTTAAGACGAGAGTAGAGACAAAAAAATGTTGGTAAAGAAAATTCTTATAAAAAAAAAAGTTTATTTTTTTTTTCTTGGCAAACTTGAGTGACAAATGAGTAGCAATAATAGGAGAAGTGAGAAAAACAAAATTATTTTCGAGAGTTCTAATTTTAGTATAAGGATAAAAAAAAAAGACCTATTATTTTTTGCACATATTCAATCATAAGGGTCCAATAATTTATAAATTTAGGATTTTGGACCTAAATTTTAAGAAAAATATATTTCACTTACATGATGCTAGATTTGGAGGTGGCGGATGTGATCATGGTGCCACGACAGTCACCAGTGGCGGGAACCGTGGTGAAAAATTGTGAAGAAATGTTGAAGTCAAATCCAACGGGCGCACTTTTGGTAAGAAACTACAAAAAATTTCTTCAACAGGTAAATTAAATTGTTTCACAATTGACTCAATTCATCTTTTCAAAATACTACCTCCGTCCCTGTACGCAAGAAGACCTGAGGCTGTCTAACTATTTAGTAACAATTGAAGATCCAAGGTGGAGATTTGTGTAGTCTAGTGGATCATAATTGTGCTTATTAGTTAGTGAAAGCCTAAATTTTGTATTAAGTCAATGTGATAGCTTTTATTCTTGTTTACCTCTAGTTCCTAGTTGCCTCTAGTTCATGGTTACCTTTGGTTCTGTTTTCCTCTTGTTTCTAGTTGCCTCTGGTTCTAGTTTGACAGTTACATTTAGTTAGTTGTTGTTATAACTAATTGGAGGGAAGGAATAGCTATATAGGTCATGGTCTGTAGCTTGTTGAAAAGCATGCTAATGATAGTAAGTGTTTTCTAGATCAATTGGAGAGAGTTCAAGTGAGCATAGAACAAAGTTCTAAAAGCTGGGACAGTCTTGTACTTTACTTGGTTATTGATAAGAAAATATAAAACAACTATCAGTGAGGACGTCGAAGATTATTGCTCTGAACCTTAATAATTCTCGTGTCCTTTTCATCTTTAATCATTTCTATTTTCAATTTTGCATTTACCATTCAAAGTTTATAAGTTGAATCCATAACATTTGCTAATTGGTATAATAACAACTTGTTAATACTTATTAATTATAAAATGAATGTGTTCATTGAAAAAAAGAGAAAGATAAAAGAAACAACGAAGAAAGAAATATTGGGTATTTTATAAGCACTAAAATGTCCCTTATTGAAAAACCTTGAATCTAAATTAATTTATTTAATAATTAAATTAATTAGTAATTCGATGAATTAAGTTAATTTTAACAATTTTAAATTTAAATTAATAAAGTATATTATTATAATTTAATTAATTAGATCAACTCACATATTTGTACCAAAAAAAATCCACTAACAAATATAATTCAAATTGTCAAATTAATCGGAGTTTGCTTGTTTACCATTTCACCTCTCCATCTCCATATATATTTTGTAGATTTAATTTCTATACATTGGTATAGAAAGTTTTATACTATTAGTTCATCAACACTAATTATGTTTGTGATCAAAGTAAAAGTTAAATATTTTTATTAATTAGACAATTATGTTTAATTGATAATGTAAAATATATTTACACACTTAATGCATATAAATTAAATCTATATTCCATAATTATTATTGATTACGTTATAGTATAAATGTAGTATCAATTAATGAAAACAAAAACCCAATAACTATCAGTATAATTATTTTTTATCTTTTCTTATACTTTCTCCTTCTTCTACGAAAACGATGTAAGGCAATTTCTGGGCATAAAAAAAAAAACAAAAAAGATTTCTTCATGTGCTAGCCACTAAAAACGGTTCCATTGTCTGCAACTAGGCAGGGGCAGAAATGAAAAAATGAAATTGTGGAACATTATCGGCTGTTTAAAAAAACATAAAAAAGGTGTGGGGCCCATTTTTTTGGTGCTTTAAATACAAGAATTCTCATTATTTGGTACTTCTATTTCTATCTTCTGTTTCAAATGATACTGGACTCAATTTTTTTTTTTTTTTTGTAATTTGTAGCTTAATTCACCGCAATGTTAATTTGGTAAGTTGTTTTATGTCATTGTCATAGTTAGTCTATTTACTATTTCCTCCATATACATGTATATATATACGTCTTCATCACTTTTTAATCATAAACGTTCATTCAAAAACACAGAGTTGGTATTCCTTCAAAAAAAGTGACGATGAGAACACTAAAACTATTCGTCTTCATGTATCTGTTAATCACTATCACTGACCATTTTATTGAAGAAATGGTTGTATTTCATTTCTCTGGTGACTTTGATAACTATTTGGAGAAGAAAAATTCATTCTCTACTAATCTGAAGCTACAACTTTTAAATACCCTTATTATTGAAATTGGTTGCTTAACCCAATGCAATGTTAATTAAATGGGTAGCTTGAACTTTTTATGCAATGGTTTAGAATATACGTGTATATACATACGTATTCATCACTTTTTAATCACAAGCATTCCTTCAAAAACACAGAGTTGATATTCCTTCAAAAAAGTGACGATGAGAACACTCAAAATATTTATCTTGATGTATCTATTAATCACTATCACTGACCATTTTATTTTCATCTTAATGTATCTATTAATCACTATCACTGACCATTTTATTGAAGAAATTGTTGTATTTCACTTCTCTCAGATTGACTTTGATAACTATTTGGAGAAGAAAAACTCATTCTCTACTAATCTGAAGCAACATCTTTTAAATACTTGAAATTGGTTGCTTAACCCAATGCAATTTTAATCAAGTGGGTAGCTTGAAACTTTTTATGCAATGGTTTAGAATATATGTTTGAATTTTTTATAGGAGAATATATATCTAATTTTACTTATGGGTAGCAAAAGGTGCTGACTTATTTACAAGATATTCTAAAAAAAATTTAAATATTGGTAAAATATATATATATAATTCTATTATGACGAATGTCGCAATTAATTAACTAGTCATTTATATAAATGCATTTATATTTTTTTTAGACATTGGCATCTCCATCACTTCACCATTATACATTGGCTCAACAATGGCCATGCGTGAATCCACGTAAACAATGCATACCTATGGCCATCGAAACAGAATTGGCCACACCCAACCGAATGCATTACTTCAGATATATTTGTTCTCAGTGATGTGAGTTTATCAGCTCAATTAATTCTCATTTATATGATTTTGTGCTATCATGTTAACTATTAACTATTATTTTTCTTTTTATACGACTAGATTAAAAATATAGGGTCAAATCTTAACACTTTTCGCCAAATTTATATGGCAATGATGACAAATTCTGGAAGAAATAGTAGAATAAACATGGAGTGTGTTCAACGTTCAAACCATTGGACTATTTTCAACACACCATGACTTTGTGGTTAACGTTCAAACCATTGGACTATTTTCAACACACCATGACTTTGTGGTTTAAGTACATCTATTGTCACACCAGGATATTTATACTCAGCAACAGATCACTAAGGCTATAGAAAAAACACTCAAACTGCATCCATATTGCTTGTATTGGTACATATTTAACTAAAATATATTTGTGTCTGGATACCACAACAGCAACAATATTTGTGCATTGTCTGTACATCGTAGTTGTACGGGACAGAGTTGTACAACATAGTTGTCGGATCGATAAACTTTTAGACATAATAATTATAATAATTTATGCTATATGGTTTAAGTATGACTTCAGTCAAGACAATTTCCAATTTCTTTTGCTTATTGTCTTGTACAACGTAGTTGTACGGAACATAGTTGTCTTACTGGATCGATAAACTTTTAGACATATTAACTATAATAATTTAAGCTATATGGTTTATGTATCACTTCAGTTAAGACAATTTCCAATTTCTTTTGCTTATATATATGTTTATAATATTTTTTAGCATTTTATATGAGTTTTTAGAAACTTTTAGAGTTAAAAACTTAATTCAATTTAGTAGATAAAATTGATGTTTGCCATGGGAATGATGAGATCATACTTTTTATTTAAAATTATTTTGATTGTTTTTATAATTAAATATAATTTTTAAAAGAATGGAAGGTGGAAAAAACCCTTTATCCACCTAAATGTTAATTTGGGAAGTTGTTTTATGTCATAGTTAGTTAATTTACGATTTCGTCCGGTATACAAGTATATATATACACGTATTCATCACTTTTTGAATAACAAGTATTCCTTCAAAAACAACAGAATTGGTATTTTTATATGACTAAATTAAAAATATAGGGCCAAATCTTAACACTACTTGGCAAATTTATATGGCAATGATAACAAATTCTTGAAGAAATGGTAGAATAAACATGGAGTGTGTTCAACATTCAAACCATTAGACTATTTTCAACACACCATGATTTTGCGGTTTAAGTACAATAATGGTTATAGGGATGGTGTCACACAAGGGATATTTATACTCAGCAACAGATCATTAAGGCTATAGACAAAAAGACTCAAACTGCATCCATATTGCTTGTATTGGTACATATTTAATTGAGATACATTTGTGTCTGTATACCACAACATCGTATTGATACATATTTAACTGAGATATATTTGTGTCTGGATACCACAATAGCAACAACATTTATCCCTTGTCCTGTACAATGATAGAGTTGTACAACAAAGTTGTTTTACTAGATCGATAAACTTTTAGACATAATAACTATAATAATTTATGCTATATGATTTATATATGACTTCAGTCAAGACAATTTCCAATTTCTTTTGATTATTGTCCTGTAAAACGTAGTTGTACGGGATATAGTTGTACAACATAGTTGTTTTACTGAATTGATAAATTTTTAGACATATTAACTATAATAATTTATGCTATATGATTTATGTATCATTTCAGTCAAGACAATTTCCAATTTCTTTGGCTTGTATATATGCTTATAATATTTTTAGCATTTTATATGAGTTTATAGAAACTTTTAGAGTTAAAAACTTAATTCAATTTAGTAGATAAAATTGAAGTTTGCCGTGGAAATGATTAGATCATACAATTTATTTAAAATTATTTTGATTGTCTTTATAATTAAATATAATTTTTAAAAGAATTGGAAGATGGAAAACCCCTTTATCCACTAAAATGTTAATTTGGAAAATTGTTTTATGTCATAGTTAGTGTATTTACTATTTTGTCCCATATACATGTATATATATAAGTATTCATCACTTTTTAAATAACAAGCATTCCTTCAAAAACACAGAATTGATATTCCTCCAATAACAAGCATATCTGTTCATTACTATCACTGACCATTTTATTGAAGAAATGATTTGATGATTATTTGGAGAACAAAAATTCATTAATGTGTTATCTTTTAAATGCCTTTATTATTGAAATTGGTTGCTTAATGCAATGAGATGTTAATTAAGTGGGTAGCTTTAACATTCTCCTATCTAATTTTACTTATGGGTAGAAAAGATGCTGGTTTATTTATAAGATATTCGAAAAATAATTTAAAATATTAGTAATATATATATATATATATATATATATATAAAATTCTATTATGACCAATGTCGCGATTAATTAACTAGTCATTTATATGAATGCATTTATATATTTTTTAGACATTGCAATCTCCCTCGCTTCACCATTATACATTGGCTCAACAATGGTCATGCGTGAATCGACTTAAACAATGTGTATCTCAAATTTCAAATTTCTTCGCTGTTCATGGCCTATGGCCATCGAAACAGAATTGGCCACACCTAACCGGATGCATTACTTCACTTCAGAGATTTTGTTTGTATGATTTTGTACTATCATGTTAACTATTGACTATTATTTTTCTTTTCATATGATTAGATTAAAAATATAGGGCCAAATCTTAACAATGGTTGGCCAAATTTATATGGCAACGATAGATAAATTCTGGAAGAAATAGTAGAATAAATATGGAGTGTGTTCAACATTCAAACCATTGGACTATTTTTAACACACCATGACTTTGTGATTTAAGTACAATATCACAACAGCAACAACATTTGTGTCTTGTCATGTACAACTTAGTTGTACAGAGTTGTACAACATAGTTGTCTTACTGGAACTATAAACTTTTAGTCATACTAACTATAATAATTTATGATATATGGTTTATGTATCACTTCAGTCAAGACAATTTCCAATTTCTTTTGCTTATATATATATATATATATATGCTTATAATATTTTTAGCATTTTATATGAGCTTATAGAAACTTTTAGAGTTAAAAACTTAATTCAATTTAGTAGATAAAATTGATGTTTGCCATGGGAATGATGAGATCATACTATTTATTTAAAATTATTTTGATTGTCTTTTTAATTAAATATAATTTTTAAAAGAATTGAAGGTAGAAAAACCCTTTATCCACCGAAATGTTAATTTGGGAGGTTGTTTTATGTCATAGTTAGTGTATTTACTATTTCCTCCCATATTCATGTATATATATACGTATTCATCACTTCTTGAATAACAAGCATTCTTTCAAAAACACAGAATTGGTATTCCTCCAAAAAACAGAGTTGATGTTCCTTCAATAAAAAAACACAGAATTGGTATTCCTCCAAAAAACAGAGTTGATGTTCCTTCAATAATGTATCTGTTTATAGCTATCACTGACCATTTTATTGAAGAAATGGTTGTATTTCACTTCTCTCATGGTGATTTTGATAATTATTTGGAGAAGAAAAATTGATTAATCTGAAGCTTTATCTTTTAAATGCCCTTATTATTGAAATTGGTTGCTTAATGAAATGATATGTTAATTAAGTGGGTAGCTCGAAACTTTTTATGCAATGGTTTAGAATATATGTCTGAATTTTTCATAGGAGCTGACTTATTTATAAGATATTCTAAAAATAATTTAAAATATTAGTAAAATATATATATATATATATATATATATATATATATATATATATATATATATATATAATTTTATTATGACCAATAGTCATTTAAATGAATGCATTTATATTACTTCACTTCATAGATATTTGTTTTCAGTGATGTCAGTTTATCAGCTCAATTAATTCTCATTTGTATGATTTTGTGCTATCATGTTAACTATTGACTATTATTTTTCTTTTTACATGACTAGATTAAAAATATAGTGCCAAATCTTAACAATGCTTGGTCAAATTTATATGGCAATAATGACAAATTCCGGAAGAAATGGTAGAATAAACATAGAGTGTTTTCAACATTCAAACCATTGGACTATTTTCAACACACCATGACTTTACGGTTTAAATACGATAATGCTTACAGCGATGGTGTCACACCAGGTATATTGATACTCAGCAACAGATCACTGAGGCTATAGAAAATGGTGTCACATCAGGTATATTTATATTTAGTAACAGATCACTAAGGCTATAGAAAAAAAAGACTCAAACTACATCTATATTGCTTGTATTGGTACATATTTAATTGAGATACATTTGTGTCTGGATACCACAACAGAAACAACATTTGTGCCATGTCCTGTACATCGTAGTTGTACGGGACAGTTGTACAACAGAATTGTACAATATAATTGTTTACTGGATTGATAAACTTTTAGACGTAATAACTATAATAATTTATGCTATATGGTTTATGTATGTCTTCAGCCAAGACAATTTTCAATTTCTTTTGCTTATTATTCTGTACAACGTAATTGTACGGGACATAGTTGTACAACATAGTTGTCTTACTGAATCGATAAACTTTTAGACATACTAACTATAATAATTTATGCTATATGGTTTATGTATCGCTTCAGTCAAGACAATTTCCAATTTCTTTTGATATATATGCTTATAATATTTTTAGTATTTTATATGAGTTTATAGAAACTTTTGGTGTCAAAAACTTAATTCAATTTAGTAGATAAAATTGATGTTTGCCATGAGAATAATGAGATCATACTATTAATTTAAAATTATTTTGATTGTCTTTATAATTAAATATAATTTTTAAAATTATGTCATAGTTAGTGTATTTACTATTTCCTGCCATATACATGTATATATATACGTCTTCATCACTTTTTGAATAACAAGCATTCCTTCAAAAACACAGAATTAGTATTCCTCCAAAAAAAATAGAGTTAGTATTCCTTCAAAAGATGTATCTGTTAATCACTATCATTTACCATTTTATTGAAGAAATGGTTGTATTTCACTTCTCTCATGATGACTTTGATGACTATTTGGAGAAGAAAAATTCATTCTCTACTGATTTGAAGCTACAACTCTTAAATTCCCTTATTATTGAAATTGGTTGCTTAATACAGTGCAATGTTAATTAAGTGGGTAGGTTGAACTTTTTATGAAATGATTTAGAATATACTATCTAATTTTACTTTTGGGTAGCAAAAAGGTTCAGATGGTGGATGACTTATTTAAAATATTCTAAAAATAATTTAAAATATTAATAAAATGTCACTATATATATATATATATATATATATATATAATTCTATTATAATCAATGTTGCAATTAATTAACTAGTCATTTATATGAATGCATTTATATTTTTTTTTAGACATTAGCAGCTCCATCATTTCACCATTATACATTGCCTCGCCATGCCTGAATGCATGTAAACAATGCATACCTCAAATTCCAAATTTCTTCATTGTTCATGTCCAATCGAACCAGAATTGGCTACACCCAACAAGATGCATTACTTCAGATATATTTGTTCGTGATCTGAGTTTATCAGCTCAATTAATTCTCATTTGTATGATTTCGTGGCATCATGTTAACTGTTGACTATTATTTTTCTTTAAAAATATAGGGCCAGACCAAATTTATATGGCAATGATGAAAAATTCTGGAAGAAATAGTGGAATAAACATGGAGTGTGTTCAACATTCAAACCATTGGATTATTTTCAGACTTTGTGGTTTAAGTACAATATCATATTTATGCTCACAGGGGATGGTGTCACACCGGGTATTTATACTTAGCAATAGATCCCTAATGCTATAGAAAAAAGACTCAAACTGCATCCCATATTGCTTGGTACATATTTAAATGAGATACCTAGATCCCAGCAACAACATTTGTGTCTTGTCCTGTACAACGTAGTTGTACGGGACATAGTTGTACAACATAGTTGTCTTACTGGATCGATAAACTTTTAGACATATGAACTATAATTTTTAGACAGACTAACTATACTAATTTATGCTATATGGTTTATGTATCACTTCAGTCAAGACAATTTTCAATTTCTTTTGCTTATATATATGCTTATAATATTTTTAGCATTTTATACGAGTTTATTAGTTCTATACAAAGTTAGGTTATAGAAACTTTTATAGTTAAAAAACTTTATTCAATTTAGTAGATAAAATTGATGTGTGTCATGGGAATGATGAGACCATACTATTTATTTAACATTATTTTGATTGCCTTTATAATTAAATATAATTTTTAAAAGAATTGGAAGGTGGAAAAAACCCTTTATCCACAGAAATGTTAATTTGGGAAGTTGTTTTATGTCATAGTTAGTGTATTTACTATTTCCTCCTATATACATGTATATATACACGTCTTGATCACTTGTTTGAAAAACAAGCATTCCTTCAAAAACACGTATTTCTCCAAAAAAAAACAAAAAAAGAAACAGAGTTGACATTCCTTCAAAAAAGTGACATAAGAACACTAAAACTATTCATCTTGATGTATCTGTTAATCTGAAGCTACATCTTTTAAATGCCCTTATTATTGAAATTGGTTGCTTAATCCAATGCAATGTTAATTAAGTAGGAAGAAATGTAAGTGTTATTTATAAATTATCATTATCCTTGATTCCGAAACAATGCAAGACTTTTTTGATGTACTAGAACACTTCCTAAAAATGTGTTTTATTTTGTTTTTCATCTTTCAATGCACCTAGTAATATTAATTAAGGGTGTATTTGAAAATACAATAATAAATAAATGTATCTAATACTTTTAAATAAGACTTATATTAAGAGACAAAGGTTTTTCATTCTTAATGTTGTTTATAAATAGGGATATGAGTAGTATATGTTATCTATTGTCTTTGACCCACCATATGACTTTTTTTGTTAAGAGAATTTACTTATATTGTTTTTTATAGGACCAATATGGAAAGGTTCCTCTGTATTGGGGAATAACTGCTGATGGGTATGTAGCATTTGCTGATGATGCTGATTTGCTTAAAGGGTCTTATGGAAAGTCACGTGCTTCTTTGCCTCAAGGTTGGTTTAATATCTTTTGAATTTTTATTCAAGAGTGTCAAAATTAACATTATTTCCTATAAAATAAATGTGATTTTAGTAAGAATATAATTTTTTTGATTACTTTGACTTAAAATCAATTTTGCTTTCAATTTTTTGGTTTAATTGAAAGTGACAGAAAGGTATCTTTCTTAAAGTTAAAAATTTAACACTTAATTTTACTACATTGAATGAGCTTTTAGAGTCTTAATATTCAAATATTAATCTTTTCACTTCAAACTCAATTTCAACCAAATAAACTTCACTCAAAGTCAGGTTTATCAAACTATCACTTGATTATGAGGTCATATGTATTTGTCAAAATAAATTTCAATTTTCAATCTTCTAGCAATTATTTGTAGGCACTAATTTAGATAAAATGCTTATACATTTGATCTGGATCAATGTTCTAACTGCATCATGCAATTGCAAATGACATATAATTTTGGCTATTAATTTGATATTAGACGATTCAAATTACCAATTCATCAAAACAACTTTTTTTATTTTATTTATTGTTGATTTAGATCTAACAATTACGATCGGTAGATGCGTCACATAGTTATTTTGCATGCAATCCGATTCATAAATAGTGATGTTGATTAATAAACACGACAAATTTATGAATAGAGGGTGAAACAAAAAAGAGTATTTATAATGATATTGTCTCTGTTCTGTTTCTTCTTTTTCCTCATTGTGGGTATGTAAATTGTACAGGATGTTACTACTCCACAGAAGTTGGAGGCATTTAAATAATCACTATTACAACTCTTGCTTCTCTTTAAATTTTTTGTTTAAATAGAAAATGTTGGCTTTTATTTTGTTAGTGGAGAAATTGGACTATTTAATGAATTCTGTTACATTTATATCTTATGTAATATTTTGAATAATCAGGTGGAAGGGCCAGCAGTTTTTGCAGCCATAAAGTAGATATTTTTTCAAATGGAGTATCTTATGATGCATTTATGGAGTAATGTGTTTGTTTGGTTGTGATCACAGTAAAACATGCATGAAGGGGCCATGTAAATAGCTTCACTCATAATTGTGTGAAGAGTGGCAGTGTGAAACTAGTCATTCTAGAGTTTATTTATGTATTATTACATAGGATTTTCTGTGTTTCTAATGTCATTTCCAATGTAATAAAAATGTATGTGTCTGGCTTGAGATTTTAAAAAATGTGTAAATATAAACTTGTTTCAACTAATGGTTCAATTGTCCACTTATTCAAAGTGAGTAGTTCATTCTAAAGAATAAAATAAGTACTTCTATTGTTTTTTACAAATAAAATGTAATTGTTTTTCAAACTATAAAACTATTGTATTAGTGTGTGTATATATATACTATTTTTTTAAAATAAATTTATCATTACAGAGTAATTTAATTTGTACGTCTGAATCTGATGTATGAGTTTTATTATTATTTTTTAACAACACAATTCTGTTTTTCATAGATTTGCCACCATTTTTTTTTACCAGCAATTATGTTTCATAATGCCACAATTCTGCTTTTCATAAATTGTAATTTTTCGTAAAAGCATTGGATATTTTTTCTACAAATTTACATGTAACCACACAATTTTTTGTTTTCAAATATAAATTCAAAAATATAAATATTAAAACTGAAATATTAGATAAACAAATTATAGAATAATCTATTTCTTTTTACAAATTTATCTTTAGCAACACAATTATTTTTCAAATTTAAATTTAAAAAACATACACATTAATATTGAAACTGAAATTACAATCTGTATCATAATGCAAGAATATTTGATAACTTGAAATAACTTTGTAAACTTCTTCATACATTATCAATAAATTGTGTATGATAAGGTTTAAAGAAGAGTGAACCATGAACATAATTTGTGAGATATTTCCAAAATATGGATGAATATATGTATGTATAATTGGTGATAATTGACATGATTTCGATCCTTATAGGTGATTTCATTTTGCATAAATTATATTTTGAAAAGGCGCAACTGTTGAATAAAATGAAAACATGCATTGATTGACCACCAGACCATTGCAACGTTTTAGTCAATTATTGAACGTTATATGGATATATCCTTTCGCGAAACAGAACCAAGAATTGTACCTCTTTCTCAAGTGACGTTATTTTTCTATAAATAGTGTCACTTTAGACATAATGAAAAAATGATAATTTAGAGATTGTCATCCACTTTTCTCAACCATTCTTATATTCTAAGCCATCTTATTCTTCTCTAATGCATGAGTGAAAAATAGGAAACATTATTTTTTAATATACAATTGAAAGATACGCTTGATGTGAATGTGCAATTCACTTCAAGGATTTCAAAGTATCCTGAAGGGGATTCGCCGGTTAACCTGTTTGCATCCAATATATATAGATTAATGGGGGCGAATCGAACCTAAAGCTTAGTGTGATACACACGCTTTGGAATTTACTTGTGCAACCTTCATCATCATCAAGTTCATCATCTTCTTGTTCAAGATTTGCAATATACCCCCAACGAAAGATCCAACATGATTCATGTGAATCATTTATTCTTTTGAGAGCTTTGTCACAATTTTCTAAATTGGTCATCATCCAAAAATTCAAGACATTTACATGTAATGACTACATAAACGTTACCTTGTACAAAACTAAAGTGAATGGATGTCACAAACAGCATGTCTACTTTAGGCAAATCATACCATTAACTTGACACATTTTATACAAGCGTCTCTCTCTCTCTCTTAGTCTAATGGTCCCCACAGTTACTGCATCATACAACAACTATAGAGGATCATAGTCTCTCTGGAGGTCACAAACATCATGAACTGGCAGGACAAATATCTTTCAAACTGCAAGAAAGGATAAAGGGGCTTATTTGTTACTCAACTTTCTCATAATCAAACATGTTTTTCAAATTTTCAATAACAAGCTACCTTTTCCCCAAACATTGAATGATGTCACCAGTGAAGTTGATCTTTTCTTATTTGAGAAAGCAAGGGAAGCTGCCTTCCTCGTCATAGCAGAGCCAGCAATGGATCCCAACACTGTTGGATTTTTATAACTGGAACAAAAATATAATTATTAAGGATATAATAACTGATATTCAAAGATGATGCAACATACCTAAGCAAAATAGAAAATGTTCCTTGTAGAATCTAGGTAATGCTATAACCTGAGATTTGAATCTGGACCAGCAACTTCAATATGTTGGCGCGCCCATGATAAAAATACTGCAACACTATATCAATTAAAATAAGTATGTTTACTAAAAAACATCAAATCCCGACGACGTAAATGTTTAACTGGCATTTAATTTCTATTTTCTACTGATCACTATTATTTTAGTCTTAACCCTCAAGTTCTCAGGGAAAATGAGATTTGATAATCTGAAGTTCTGCCAAGAGGTAAGTAAAATCTAGTCAAATAATGCTCTAGCAAGGGATCAAACTCAAGTACTACTTGAATGAGTTGACCTTAAATGAAGTACATTAACCACTTGCAATTCAACTACTTGGTTAACTCAATACTAATTGATTTGCTTTAACAATATTATTATAGGACCTTTTTTCTAATATCCAAGGATGGAATAAGTGAACATTTCAGGATGCATTACTCAATTTGAAAACAATAAATTTCCACAAGGTCATTAGACTCATTTATGTTTGTAAACGTTGATGGTTGAACTATTTGTAGTCCGAACATCATTTCAATCATTTGTAATTAGAAATTTTTAAAATTTACAATGAGTTTTGTTATCAATCATGTAAAGAACAACATAATAAATTTTCATGTGATTTCAAGATCAAGATTAAGATACCTTTGCGTTTAATTTCAAGAACTATAATAAGTATCTCACGAATGATCTCCTATTTAATTATTTTTCGAATCATATGCATTTCCTATGATCAGAGAGTCTGGATGAGAAGATTTGTATTTTCATCCAGGTTTGGATTCCTGATGATCTTGATTTGTGGGAGGTTCATTATTGCTTGTTCTTAAGTTATCGGGAATATTTCTGATTCATCGTAGGCTAGTTTTGTTGGTACCTCTAATATTTGTGGATCTACAAAGTCTACATATAAATTTGACTTTTTGTGGTCAAGTTTTTTTTCATTAAACTTGACATGAATTAATTCTCCAACAATCAGTGTTTCTTTCTTGTATACTCTATAGGCTTTATACCTTTCAGAGTATCCCAAAAATGTGCACTTTTGAGTTTGTGAATCAAATTTGCCAAGATTTTCTTTGGTATTCAACATATAGCATATGCAACCAAATTGATAAAAGTATGAAATGTTGGATTTTATTCTTTTTCATAGTTTATAAGGAGTCTTATTAAGAATATGTCTAATAAAGATTCTATTTTGAATATAACATGTCACTACTTCTGCCCAAAAATGTTTGGCAACATTCATTTCGTGCACGTCATTTTCTGAAGAGATCTATTTATTCTTTCTACAACATCGTTATGTTGAGGTGTTCTAGGAGAGAAAAAGTTATGTAAAATTACATTCTCTTCACAGAAGTTTTCGAAAAGCTTATTTTCAAATTCACCCTCATGATCACTACAAATTGTTGCAATACAAAAACCTTTTTCATTTTACACTTGTTTTTAGAAGGAAATGAGACAATAACGAGTACATACTTTTTACCACTGACAAAAGCAATCTTTATAGGGTCAAATAAATCAAGGTGTAACAGTTCAAGTGGTTTAGAAGTGGAAACAATATTTTTAGAAGAAAAAGATGGTTTTTTTTTCCTTTTCTGACATACCTCACAAAGAACATATGATTCGTATTTGAGATTTGGCAAGCCTCTGACTAAGTCGAGTCTTTTCAATTTTGAAATTAACCTCAAATTGGCATGTCCTAATCTCTTATGCCAAATCAAGGGAATTGTATTTATTTGTTAAGATGTCATGAGCTTTTCCGAGAAATTGAGTTTTTAAGAAACATTGTGATTCTTGTTGAGGAACTCATTATAAGTTTATTATGAGATAGGTCAAATAATACCTTAATTTCTTCATTAACAAACTCATTGTCATAGTCATAATATGTATCTGCCATCAGAGCCATGTTTGCATGTTCTTCATCTTCATTAGATGATTTATCAGAGTCATCCCAAGTAGTCATAAGACATTTCTTCTTTGCCTTGAAGTCTTTTCTTTGAGATTTTCCCTTCTCAAGTTTATGACATTCTGATTTGAAATGACTTGATTCTTTCCATTTATAGCAAATGATTCTTTTCTTGTCTAATTTTTTACTTCATTCTCTGCTATTTTGGGATCGTCTGAAATCTCTTATGGGAAAAGATTTCTTCCTGTTGTTCTATATACGTTGGATTTTTTTGAGATAAAGGACAACTTTTCATCATCTTAGTCTTCACTCTGATCGTCCAATTTGCTTTCCTATGAGTCTTCAGTAGCTTGTAGATCCTTGGAGTTTGCTTTCTTTCCTTGGGATTTGAGAGCCAAGGACTTGGACTTCTTCTTGGGCTCATCTTCAACCAGTTCAATCTCATGGGATCTGAGTTAGCTCATCAGCTGTTTCAGTGGCAGTTTCCTTAGATCCTTAGCCTTTTGAATTTTTGTTACCTTTGGTCTCCACTTGCTGGGAAGACTTCTGAGGATCTTCTTGACGTGGTCAAATGTAGTGTAACTCTGTTGGAGAACCTTCAATCCGAAAACCAGAGTTTGGAATTTGGAAAACATTATCTCAATGTCTTCATCTTCTTCCATATGGAAGAGTTCATACTTCCTAACTAGTAGATTTGTCTTAGCTTCTTGTACCTACTTATTTCCTTCGTAGTTGAGAATCAGAGCATCAAAGATACTTTTTGTTGTTTCTTTGTTGCTGCATTTTTTGAACTCTTTGAAGGTAATAGTATTCATCATGAAAGTTCGGGCTTTATGATGCATCTTGTATTGTTTCTTTTGATTAATGTTGAGATCCTTTCTAGATATTTCAACATAAACATCATCTTTTGAAATCTCATAGCCATCTTCAACTATGTCCTAGAGTTCAAGATCATGAGAGATGTAGAAACTTCTAAGCCTGTTTAATTTTCCATACTCGAATCTTTCTCCATCAAATAGAGATGGTCTATTAATGCGTCAACATGTAACTTCATCACCAGAGTTAGTCATATTAACACAGATCCTTACTCAAACACGATTAAGTGTTCAGCTTTGAGACCGAACTCTGATGCCAATTGTAGAACAAGAAATACAAGAAATGGGGGTTTGAATGGTGTTTTATTTTAAAACAATTTTAATAGAAAATGATGAAAACAAAGATCAAATAAAAAGAAAAACAGAACAACACAACCAATGTATCCTAATTCACCACCAACACGGTAGCTACGTTCAATCCTTTTAACCTGAAGGATTTAATCCACTAATTCACCAACTGAATTATACTTTCACTGAACTCTTACTAGTCAAATTGGATGTGTTCAAGTCTTCTCGACCTACTAGCTTAATACAATCAAGCTATTGAGGGATGTAGCCACTATTGGTCTAGGTTACAAATGAACGGGTTTAAGGTTTTTCTAAATAACTATCACAATAGGGTGTTTACATTGTTGTACTCCCAAAAAATATTTCTCATTACTTCGACAAGACAAAAGATAAAGTTAAAGAGTGCAGAGACGATTGTATTGGTGTCAATACGAGTTGCACGTCCTTTTATAGATATTTTTAGGGTTTTTGGTTGTTGTCCTGATTGCAAGAAATCAACATGTATCATGAAGTTTCGTATCAAATTTTTTGAGACTGATTCACCATTAAACATTGTCAAAGATATCCTTGAAATTGATTCTGCGAATCTTAATATGAAGATAGAAAGAGCAGAGGATATGTGGTACTGTCGCATAGACCTTTAGACAAATACATATTCATGGTGTTTATTAGAGGATGCGCAAAAGCTTTGTCTTCTTTAGAGCGTTGACTTTTCAGATAACATAGACTATTATTAGAGTTAGGCGATCAAATGCTTATTACGATTATCAGAGACAGACATTCACTTGCTTGTCAAGGTTATCAGAGGTAGATAGATCAGATGTTTGATGTGATTATCAGAGGCTGATGAATAAGAGCATTACTTGTATTAGATAAGGTCACTAGAGACGCATTCTTAGGCCGCATTCACCTGACTTAGAATGCGGAGAATACAGTGGAGTCTTGGTGTTCGTTTTAACTTTCACCAAAAAATTAGAAGATGCAGTATGAACTCCTATAGAATAATCTGATATGAAAATTGTAAACTAAAACACAACATTAGTGCTTTAAATTGTTCACACAAAATAATTTTGTTATCTTTAAAATAAGTAAGTGTCATAGTCCTTCAAACTAACTTGGTTCTAACAAGTTTGAGAGGAATGATGCTATTTCAATGGAAAAGTGTTAAATTTGTTGGAGTTGTTGGTAAAATCAAACGAGTGTCATGAACTTGAGATAGAAGTAAAAGTATTTCATTTTCAGATTGATATAGTTGTCCTTTAACATGTCTACAAAGTGTATGATTGAGTTAATGTACTATCTTGTACTGGATTTAATTATATTTATTGTCTAATAATAAAAATAAAATAAAAATTCTTTATTGTATAATTCTACCAAGTAGGATGCCACTTCAATAGGGTACCAATACCAATCAAATTAGAACGTACCTAAGAATTTATGTAACAATATTAAAAATATATTGAGTCAAATAAGTTTTTAGTCTTTATAAAATTTCAATATTTTGTTTTTAGTCTTTATAAAAAATTTCTTAATGATTTTTGGTTTTTTTTTTCGCTCTCTAAAATTGAACCAAGGCAACTCATTACATCCTATTAATTACAACTGTTGAATAGTTTTAAAAATTGAATCAAGTGATTTAGTTAATTGATTAAATATAGTGTAAATTCAAATCAAGTTATTCGAGTTCATATTAGACATGTACAACAATGTATTTTAGTATTAAAGTAGTAATAAAAAGCAGTCTATCAATAACAAAAAACATATATACGAAAAAATAATATTAGAATGATGGAAGATAAATAGAAAAGTGGTGTAATTGTGTGAGTGTGAGATAGAATGTTGAGGCTAATAGTTTTAATTTATTGACAATATTAATTTGGAAACTAAACATGTATAAATTTGAAGAAATTACATGCATTTTTTTTTCTGGAGTAATTTTTATTCTTTTATATATATATATGAAAAGATAATAAAAACTGAAGAAGATATAAAAGGAGGGACAAAAGAATGGGGCATTAAGAGATGATGAAAGATTGAATAGATAATTTTAATTTTGAATATAAATATAAATATAAAATTAAAAATGAGAGAAAAGCAAAGTAGAAAAAAAAAACGAAAACAAATAAAATTTGAGAATTTAAGAATGAGGAGAGAATTGGAAAAAAGAATAGAAAGTAATAAACCATAAAAAAAAGTAAGAGAGAGAAAAAAATGAAATGAAAAGTTTATTTTTAGAGGTTAAAAGTCATGTTCTACATTTGAAAAGCATAATGAATGTATGTGTAACAAAATTAGATAACAATAAGAAAGTAATGCTGTTATACATTAGTTTCTACATATATATAATATATGAGAGGGAGTTTTTCCTCCATCTCCTTGGATTCTCAAAAACCATCCATTTTTAATTATTATTTTTTGTAATTTTAATCTTCTGACTAATCAATCAGACAAAATTTGTGGGAATCAAACCCGGGTCTCCTGGGTGAAAGCCAGATATCCTAACCGCTGGACGACATCGGATTGTTGATTTTATTTGCAAATATGCAAATAAAACTAATATAACCTAATAGTCTATTTCCTTTCCATCGAATTTTTGAATCAATTTATTTTTTCATTGAACCATGTATCAATAAAACCTATCCGCACAGATTGCAAATAACAACTAAATTCAATTATCTTCTATATCACAAAATAATTATGTCAATTGACATCATATAGAATGTCTCACTTATATAATATAAGAATAATTATAATTTAAAATAAATATTAGATTGCATAAAATAGATATAAATTGTTACATGTCTTTAAAGAGAACTTTTTACTTGTTGTCATTTCATGTAAGAAATATAACAACAATGTATACATATTATGTCACCAAAACACTTCTAATACGATAGAATACTCGAATCATATTGACATAATCATAAAATTTATAAATACATTAAAAAAATTATCAATAAATTATATTAACAATAACACACCAATAGGAAATGATTATTATCAATTTAAAATTAAAATAAATTTAATTATTTAACTTACAAAATCTACACATGCATAAAGAATCCGATAAATTAGTATCACACATAACAAAGGATATTTAATTGATTTCTAAAAAAATATTTAACATCCATACCCAAATAAAAGATACATGCTTAATAGTATTTTAACTAACATATTATAAATATGAATTTTAGAAATTCAATAGTATATAATTGCACTTTTTATAATATCAAAAGAAATAGTAAATATTGTAAACAAATTTCTCTTTATAATATCAAAAGGAGTGGTAAATATCATAAAAAGTGCAATACACGTAACTTGTTCACTATGTCATAATTGCATGTTTTTATTTTCATCAAAACTATTTTATTTTCATCAAAACTATTTAGTATATTGACGTATACAAGGTTGTTAATGTATTCAAAATCAATGAAGAAGAGTTTCTACTCATACTCAAAGAAGAGTTTTTTGAAATGCGGAGAATGAAAAAAGATCATCCAAATAGTACTCGTATTAGAATTAAAATTGATATTAGAGAAAAAATGCCAAGAACAAACGGACTATGTCGGTTAACTGATCATACTTGAAAATATTGTCCAAACATTACGGATAACTTTAATCAATCTATGTAATTTTTGTAAAATTTGTGTTGCTGTTTTTTTTTATGAATGAATTATATAATTATTTATTTATTTTTTCGTTAAGTTTAAAAAAAATACGGATGTACGAAGTTCCTTTTTCAAAAGACGACTTTTATATTTAAAATAAAAAACAATACAACACTAAATCATCATTGCAAACGTGAACTTCTTTTAAAAAGTCTCATTAGCAAATAAAGACTTTTTACTATACCAAATAGATTGGTATATAGTTTTAAAAATGGAGTATCGGAGATTTAAAAAAATAAAAACCATTTTACCCATTTACTTTTTTTTTTCTTCCACTTACCCCTGTTCACTCCCAAGCTCCATCTTCCTCACACCTTACCACTCAACCCTCTCTCTCTCTCACGTCTGTTACTTCATCTCTCAATCCCTCTTCTCCATCTTCTTTTTCTGTTTATTGGTAGATTTCAAAGCATGATATAGGAGATTTGTAGTGTTTAAGATGAAGAGTGATTTAAGGTGAGCAACTTTGGTCTTCACTCAAGTTTTGTTCCATTTTTAAGTAATAGGTTTAGATTTTTGTTATGAAAATTTTATTAGTTTTCATCCTTGATTGTTTAAATGTGTTTTTGCTTTTAGTTTATTTGTTAATTTAAATGCAAAGTTGATCTCCTTTCATCTCTCCTGGAGATTTGAAGAGATTTTTAGACTTTTTACACTTTTGTTTTAAAAAGTAATGTGTTTCATTATATTTTTTTTTTCTCTCGTTGCTTCTTATTTTAGTGTATGTGGGGTTTTTTTTATTACACTCTATTTCCTTTAAAAAGTAATTTGTTTTGGTATTTGGTTGTGTTGAGATTTCGTTTTTAATTCTGTAAAAAAAATTACATTTTTTTAGGTTATTAGGTTGTATAAAATTATCATGCAAATATTTTTAGTTTTTATTAGAATATTAATAAATATTTTTGAATGATTCTTTTGCACACATGTTTATAATAATATAAAAAATTTCTTCATAAAAGATGAGTTCAAAATTTGATTTCTAAATCCATATTTTTGTTACTTTTATCTTAAAACATATGAAATTTAAAAAATTCATATTTAATTTATCTCAAGTTAAAAAATTATAAATTTGTATAGATGAACATTAAATAATGTTATAAACATGTTCGCAAAAAATCATTCAAAAATTTAAAAGTTAAATGATGTTTTGTTCCAACAAAGACTCAAACAATTTGTAGAGTAATTTTTTTATGGACTAAAAAATGTTTTTCTAATAGAAACTAAAAATGAAATTTCAAACTCTTATCCCAACTCTTATTCGTCACATTCATGAACTACAAAATATGGATTGACAAGTTGAGATCAACCATATTTGGCGAGAAAGAAATCAAGCAGTTGATTGACTTGCTAATTTTAGTTGATTGACTTGCTAATTTTAGTTTGACTTTACACTCTTTCGATTTGTGTACTATGGAGAATTCTCCTAGAGAGCTCCAAAGTTTTTTTTGATGATATTTTTGGAGTTTACATGTCTTGAAATGTTCCTTTAACTTTGTAATTTTTCTTGGACTTTGCCCTCTTTTTATACAAGAAAAAAAATGAAATCTTGATTTTTAGTTTTACTAATTACTCATATGAGTGTTGATGCAAAATTCTAATTTGATGTTTTAAAAATAACAAATAACTTAATCTTCTTTAATCATAAATTTTTTTAGTCTTAATCCATACATGATTCACTCAGATATGAATAAAGAACTTTAAAAACATAAACAACATAACGTTATGTAGTTTATCAGAAAATTCTCTCAGTACCATATCAAGCTTCAAACTCTTACTACATGTTGTATAGATCAAGGTGTGATCTATGAAAAGAAAAGGTTGGTGGATAATGTTTAAACTCATCAACATTAGTGAATAATCACACAATGTAAACTGTGCGTAATCCAAGTTGGATGAATCCAAGAGCGGACATAGGTTGTAAGAGCATCTCCAACGGGAGTAAAATTAAGTTCGTCCGCCAGCGTGGAATAACGTAACCGTGAGTTTTTTGGGAGTTCACTGTTGGAGTTGTGTCAAGTTGTAATCACGGTTCTCTCATGAAGTAATGGTAATTTGATATAACTGTTACCTTTTTTATTAATTTATTAATAATAATAAATTTATATCCGTTACATTTTTTATTATTTTATTAATAATAATAAATTTATGACCGTTACCCTATTATTATTTATTTTTATAATTTTTTAATTATTTATGTCATGTATTTTAACATTTAATTTTTATTATTGTTATAAAAATTTTAAGTTCAATTTTATTTTAAATTTAAATTAAAATAATGTATAATAATATTAATTGAAATATTTAAATTAATATTTTAAGCTGTAAAAAAATTAAATATAATTAAAATATTAATGTATAAATTAAAGTTGTGGGATCTTTGTTTGTGGTATAGTGGACCTTGTTTAATGAACTCATGTTGAGTTCACCGTTGTAGTAAAAAATTAATGAGTTGTTTGAAAATGATGTGGCACAGTGGATCCCATTTAATGAACTCATATTGAGTTCACCGCTGTAGATGCTCTAAGCTAAGGTGGCTGTGACCCCGATAACTTTTCTGATTTAATTTACATATCATATATTATGTATAAGTAATTAATAGTACATTGTTTGCAGCAAGTTTTCATTCGAGGTAAACTCATTTGTAGCAATAAAAAATACGTTTTCACTTTTCATTTGAGTTAATGCTGCACATCCACTTGCAACAATTTCTCAATTGAGATTTGAAATAAAATTTTCTAGCTATTTAATTTCTATGAATAGTTAACCTTTTTTAATATAAATAAAATTATGTGATGATGATGATGATAACAAATTTATATGAATAGTTAACTGTTTTTTAGTATAAAAAGTCTAACTTAACTGCAATGAGATTGTAAATACCATAATAATTAACTCACATAACTGCGATGTCTTGAATTTGAATTTGAGACAAAATGTCTAACTTAATATTATCGACATTTGTCGGTTAAACTATAACTTAATGACTTAAACACATTATTTGATTAAATTTTAAAAAGTTTACATTTCAAATAATTTTCTTGTGACATATTGATTACTTTAAAATCGAGTTATTATAGGAGGATTGATTTTACATTAAGATTAATTTAGTATAACAAGTTTTTTTTTTTTGTTATAGAAAAGAAATTCAATTATGAAAATGTCGAGACCTAAAATTTCGAGTGTTTCTCGAATTCAATAGAATCGCCACCAAAGTTTATTTTGAAATAGGGAACATATTGAAAAACCCTTATAAAAAGAAAACAAAAAATGGTCTTTGAAACCAAATTTTGAATTCGGGAGTCGATTATGCGTAGGGAATGTATTAGCACCCTACGGCATCCGTTAAAAAAACGGTTACCTATAGTTAATTGTGCAAAATTAATATTAATTTAAATATATTTATTTTTCCTTTTTAAAATGCAAATATAATCTTTTTACGAAAATAATCTAATGATAAAAGTACATTTAAAATATAGAGAGAAAAAAAAAGGTTTTTGTTACTATGCTTGACAAGAGTGCAATCTTGCTCCTACGTATCTCCCGGTGCGATGGAGAAATCAAAGTTACGTAGTTCTTAGTTAAGAAATACGAATGTGATGATTATTTTTAAAAAAGATTTGTTTTGTTGTTGATAAAAAAAGTTGTTTTGAAAAAGAATTTGTTTGATTTGAATAATATTTTAAAATGCAAGTTTTAAGACTATTTAGTCGTACAACTCATGTCTCGAAAAATTTAAGGAGTAAAAAGATGTCACATCTAATTTAATCATTTTAAGAATAGTTTATCATTTTCGGTTTTAAATATTAAGTTTGAAAATTGTCAAGTAATACAACTTGTGTCTTAACAACTCAAAGATTAAAAGATGTCGCATCTAATTAATCAGATTTTTAAATAAATAAAAAATTAAATTAATTTACTTATAAAAATGAGTTTTAGAATTATTAAGTTATACAACTTGTGTCTTAAAAAAAAACCAAGGAGTAAAAATATGTCAAATCTAATCTAATTCTTTTAAGAATATTTTAATATTTTTGTAAATTTTTTTAATACTAACAATTATTATTTTTTTTTTAAGAAAGATAAACTCCAAATTTAAAACAAAGAGTAAACTAGAATAGTACTAAAAATAAAATATTTTTGACAAAGTAAAAAAATTTAAAGAAAAAAATTAACGAGTGGGCCTGAGTGTAGAAGTTGGTCTATTTAGTAACAATAACAAGCCTTTTAATAAATAAAAATATGACAAGAATAAAAATAAATAAATAAAATAGATATTATAAATGAAAAAAAAGTAAGGAAAACTCTAAATCAAACTAAAACTGATGAGAAGGAAATAAAAGGGGAGTCGGCTATATACTTGTAGGGAGATAAGGGAAGATGCTTCATTTTTAAAAGAAAACAATAAGAGAAAAAAAATGGTAGGCAGAAAGAATACCAAGCAAAAATGAGTTAAGCACTGTGATGGTGGTTCGACGGTGATCACGATGGTGGAGTGACGGCGGAGGTCGCGATGGTAGTGTGAGATGGCGGTGTGGACGCTTTACCGGCAACGCTCGTGGTGGTTCGTCAGAGTTCGAAGTGCGGTTGTTGGAGATTTGCGAAGGATGATGGAGGTAGTGATGTATGTGTGTCTCTTGCTCTATATTTTTTTTTCTATTTTTTAATTGTTTCTTTTATGTTTGAGAAAAAAAACTATACTCTTCCTTTTTCATTTTTCTTGAAAAACAACCTTTTCCTTTGTTTTCTTCTTTTTTTATTTTCTCAGAAGAAGAAAAAACCCCTCCCTTTTGAATTTTTTTTGGTCTCAATTTATAGTTAAAACCGTGAATGTTTATGTTCATTAGATAAATCTGAACTCTGAATTTTTTATTGTTTCGCAACAAATTTTAATTGGATTTTGTATTGTTTTGTAACAAAATAAGCAATGTATGATTAAGGAAAAAAAACGTCTTCTACCTTTTCTATTGAGTGCACAGGTATTACAAGTAATTTCTTTATTAAGCTAAAAATAAATCAGATGAGTCAAAGAACTAGTTTGTAGCATGTTTATAACAGGGATATTAATAAGGACAAGAAAATAAAAGAATACATAGATTTTGAAACAACGTTCAAAATGAAGATCTGTATTGCTGCTGTTTGCCAGGTGTGAAAGTGAAAATGAAGAAGTGTGTTTGCCAATTTGTGATGGCAGGATAAGCTGTGTGTTTGTAGAGCTGGCTTGTTGATGTGAGTTGATGTGTGTTGCAGACCAAATAAAATGAAATTGGCATACCAAATGTGTGGCTTTCTTGCAGACCAAATAAAATGAAAATGTGTGGCTTTGTTGTAGACCAAATAAAATAAAAATTGGCATACCAAATATGTTGGCAGACCAAATAAAATGAAAATGTGTGGCTTTGTTGCAAACCAAACAAAATGAAAATTTGGCATACCAAATGTGGCTTTGCAGACCAAATAAAATGAAAATTTGGCATACCAAATGTGGGTTGGCAGACCAAATAAAATAAAATTGACATACCAAAATGAAAAACAGAAAAATAAAATGAAAAACACGACATGAACAAATAAAATGAAAATGGCATACAAAGTGAAGTTATTGCTATATACTCAAATTTGAATCAGATTTGTAAAACGATAATTTTTTTAGATTTTTGATAATAATTGTAAAATAT
Source organism: Cicer yamashitae (assembly GCA_037974755.1). Lineage (NCBI taxonomy): Eukaryota > Viridiplantae > Streptophyta > Magnoliopsida > Fabales > Fabaceae > Cicer > Cicer yamashitae. The sequence continues at coordinate 33,953,554 of JBBPBQ010000001.1, read as the reverse complement.
TTATTAAACATATTATTATATATATATTTTTTAGAGTTATTTTTAGTTAATAGGACAAAATTGGGGTACTACAGAGGTAAAAATTCATCTCTAATGAAAAACCTTTAAAAAAAAATCTGATATATTTTAAAGACCAAAAAATTATAAAATACATTAAATTATTTTTATTTTGTCTAAAACAAAAGACTCCTACTTAACAAAATAATACGATTCATCTAACTGACATTAACATAAACAAATATTATCAAAAAAATTATTGATAAAAAGATAAATATTAAATTTGACATGTTAGAAATTCAATTTTTATTAATATTATTGAAGATAGATAAATATAAATGTTTAATAAATACTCAATGAAGCTTAAGATTTATTTATTTTGAACACCTTCATCTAAATCTGTTTAAAAGAAAAATAAATACCACCGAAACGGCCTCTTTCTATTTCCAGTAAAAGCGTAAATTTTATAGTTAAGAATGGATGGTAGCTGGGTAGTTGGTTGGAAATGGCCACAAGTCAAAGAGGGGTGGGTGATTTAAGAGGTGGTAGGTGGGGAAACTATTTTCGTGCAATAATAACGATATAGCTTGTTTAATAATATTCTAAATTTGTTGAGGTTTTCAGTTGGGTTTGTGTGTAAAGTGTTTTTCTAAAATAATTATTTTGAATATGAAATAATTATTATTAGTTTTTAGGTGGTTCATGAATGTTATGTTCTGATTTTTTTTCTCTCATTTCAACGGTATAATTAGTTTTTGTATAGATTTAATTTTTCTTACGTGTTTTGTTTATGATTTCGTTGTTTTAGTGTAATGTCGTTATGTCAGTCATTTTGGTGTAAAGTTGTTTGATTTTCTGTCTTGTTGTGATATTTGTTAAATTCATATTGATATATTAACTTTAATCAATTACAAAAATTTAATTGATGACTTTGACGTCGTCAAAGTTATAAATTTAAAGATATGAGTATTTCAAAGACTTTAATTTTATCACATTTATAAATATTTTATTGTTCTATGCTATTCACCTAAATGTTGTGAAATTGTTCGTAAAGTTTTATTTTTATTTTTTATTTTTAATTACTTTGAATTGGTATTGATATCGATTGATATATTTTAATGAATAAATTTTACTTTTTTTGTAAAAAATTATTTGTAATATAAGGGCAAGAAATAAAAAAATAATTATTGTTGGAGATATTAAACGTTGATTGGTTAAAATATTTTATCCTTACTCATTTTGTTATTGATGAAGAATTCTTACTTGTAAAGTGGGTAAAATAAAATATCGTCATCCGCAATTATTAAATATAAAAATAACTCATTCATTTAAAAACTGTTAAACATGGATAGAGTGAACAAAAATCTTAAAAACGTTTTTTTGTCAAAACAAAATAAAATAAAATAAAATAAAATAAAAGAAAAGGTCTTCTAAGGGTCATAAAAAAGCAGTATTGTTCAGAAGGTTGTTGACTATATATGTCTTCATTTTCCATTTTCTAGTTCTAGCTAGTGACTTAAAATCCCAATCACGACCTACCTGCCCATTGTTGCACTTGATTCTCTTTCCTCCATTCTCTTCATACACTTACAGGTAAAATAAAACTTCAACTTGCTTATTTTAATTTTAATACTAAAAATCTGTGTTTATCATCATCATTTTTTAGGTTTTTAAATTAATTCACCTGATCATCTTTCACTTAGTATTTTGATTTTCAGCATTTTTACATCAAATGGCACCTAATGCTACCATACCAGAGGAACAGGCAAGTCATTTGCTTTTTGATAGAGCAGTTTCCTTTTTCTTTAAATGTGCTTATTTAAATTATTTAATTATTTATTTTATTTTATTGCAATTGCTAATATTGATTAGAATATGCTTTGTAAATGATGAATGGCTATTTTGAATTTTGATCTTGAAGGATGTTCTTGGAGAAGAGATAGACCATGTAAGGGTCATCACTTTGAACAGGCCAAGGCAATTGAATGCTATCTCACCTAACCTGGTAAAGTCCACTCAATTCAATCTTGAATTATTTTTTCTCTAGTGATTATTAGTGTCTTAATCAAGAAAAATATTTTATTTATTTATTTTTATCAGGTTTATCTGCTAGCAGAATATTTGGAAAAATGGGAGAAAGATGAGAAAGTAGAACTAATTATCTTTAAGGTTGTAATTTACTTTATTACCTCTGAAATTGTTGAAATTAGCCTATTGGTTATTATTTTGATTTTTCTATTATTTTTTTGTTCAGGGAGCTGGTAGGGCTTTCTGTGCTGGAGGGGATTTGAGAGTATTCTATAATGGCAGGAAAATAAGTAAATTCTTCATTCTCTATAATATTTTGAGGAATCAGTGCAAACAAGTTCATTGAAATATACAACTTGTTTTTTCTTTCTTTTTAATTAGCCTAGAGGATAGTGTTGGAAATGGTCCCCGTGTTGCGTATGAAGCATCGGCATAGACACAAAAACTGTGCATGACACTAACACTTACACGTATCACCGATAATAGTTTAAAAAAATAAAAGTGATTGAATGAAATTACACGTATCGGTGTTGTCTCAGTGTCAGACACTTATACGTGTCAGACATCGGACACGTCTTCAATATGAAGTGTCGATGCTACATAATCTATTGTAATCGAGGTTTCTACTACATAACCTGTTGTAATCGAGGTTTCTAGTAGTCATGATCTCAGCTGTAGGATGAAGACGGATGACTTGAATTTCAACTTGTATTCTAAATCTGATTTGATGAAGTTAAAATACACGCCGTTTGATCTCCATCCAATGGCAGACATCAACTACTACCGTGACAACATCATTTGTGACCGTAGAGAATTCAGTTCTGATAATTCTGAGAAGAGAAATAAAGTATATGATTTTTTTACACTGTCCAACGACTTCTTTTGAAGAATAATGCGTTCTTCTTGACAGAGGATTCATGCCTTGAAGTGGTCTACAGATTTTACTGGCTTTGCCATCACATTAGTACCTATAAGAAAACTCAGGTTCTGTTACATTAACTTAATTTTACTGTCCTTGAACATTTAAATCAATTTTGTGATTTTCTCATGTTTTCTAAAAAGGATTGCTCTTATGTTACATCAGGTTGCTCTTGTTCATGGAATTTCAATGGGTGGAGGTGCAGCTTTGATGATCCCATTGAAATTCTCAGTTGTAACAGAAAAAACCGTGGGTATTTTTATCTCATTAGAGATTATTTATCTAAATCATATGTTGTTTATTTGAGTAGTTATCAATGTATTAACATTCCAAATTCAAAATAAATAAATTTTTTGCTTTGACAGGTTTTTGCCACTCCTGAAGCAAGTTTTGGATTTCATACTGATTGTGGCTTCTCATATTACCATTCTCGTTTGCCAGGGTATTTAGGTAACCAAAATCTCACAAATAATTCTTCTGTTTCTGAAAATTTCCCCTTACTCTTCTGTCTCCTTAACTCTTTATGATGATTTCATGACAGCAGAAGTGTAATTGAAAATTTTCATGAATGAGGGTAATAATTATGAAAAATTATTTCAAATAAACTAAAGAGGATTATAAGTAGATTGATCACATTTAATTTTCGTGAGGTTTGCATCGTGGAAACAAAGGTGTTTTAGACCATGTATATCAATTGAATATTTCTTAATCTATGTGCGCTAATCTTACACATCAATAGTTATGGAACTTGAGGGAGTACTGATTTGTATAGAAAACTTGAGAGATGATGTCATGCATGTACTATACAGGCGAATACTTGGCACTTACCGGAGGGCGGTTGAACGGAAAGGAATTAATTGCAGCTGGATTGGCAACTCATTTTGTCACTTCTGAGGTTTGGTTATGTTTTACTTATATTTGGTCTGCCTCTAGAAGTAATTCACGATGTTCACCAATCACATATGTTAGCATAATCATTTTAATATCATAGATTCACATTTGATTGTTGATAGGGTAAGGCATCTTCTAGTTAAATGCCTAAAACCAAATGGAATATGTTTCATCCTGATTTAATCAATTTGTAATCTAAACATATGCACAGAGATTGAACACATGGAACTCAGATTTTGATTGCATTAGCTAGTAACTCCATTATCGTTTTTGCATTTAATTAAGTCTTGGTATTTCTGGTTTGTTTTATAAAAATATTGTTAGCTGAGATAAGGAACTGAATTTCTAATTCAGTTTATTGAGAAAGTGATCATACAGCATAAGTATAGACTACTTCTAACATAATTAAGGAATCACAAGAGAAGAAATACTGTACAAATCATATGTAATTTAATTTGTCCTAACTAAGGAAGCAAATTGCTACTAATTATATAACACAACTCTGTCAAAAACTGTTTCTTTTTTATTATTAAAAATATCCCTTTAGTATAAGGATTCGGTTGTATAGGAGTACCAGTAGGGATTTAGTTATATATGAGTACTAATAGGGATTGGTTGTATAGTAATCTAGTATATGATGTATTGTCAACATATTTTCAATTCAATAAAATATATTTTTACTTTGGAAGTCTCGCTTCCGCATAAACCTGCCGCCTTCATTGCGGTTTTTTTTTTTCCTGAAACCTTGGCCACCTTCGTTGTGGCCTTTTTGCTGCTTCCATTGCAGCAACTTGAGATTTCTTTTTGTCCTGTTCGTGCCATCGTGTGTTCAATCAATATTCACGCCGTTACTGTTCACATCCATTTGACCGCCTACTTCAGGCCTCCGCCCACCTCACAAGACTCACCTCCATTAGATCGGCCGAAACCCAAAGCGCCGTTGTCAACGACCTATTCACGCGCGCCTTCCAGTTCGGCATGTGACGCCACTTTCTAGATCTCTGTTCACCGCCATTTTCAACCAGATTGTAGATTGACTGTTTCTCGTTCGTTTTGGGGGTTCACTTTCTGATCGGAGCACTTTCGTTTGTGGGTCATTTGAAGCTCACGGTTTTTTGCTCGGACTTTTTTGTTGCAGCATTATAACACACTTACAGTTTGTGGATATTTTTTGAACATTTGAAGTTTGTTTTGTTTGATAGATCAATCTTTCGTCTCTAATATCGGTTGTCTGCTGATTTTTCGAATATGGCAGTTAAAGAAAGTAAAAGTGGATTGACCCGACTCAATGAGGATGAAGTAGAGAAGTTTAGATCACTTCTTAGTAAGTTGGAGAAACCAATAGGTATTAGTTCTCTGGTATATACAAGTACACTTCCTCTTGGTAAGTTTCAATTTTCTTTTGGACTTATTGCTTCAGATACAACCTATAATCAATATTAGATACTAGATTATGGAGCCACTAACCAAATGACACCCTTACCTACACACTTCTCCACTTATTCACCTTGTCCTAGCAACAAGAAAATATCCACTGTAGATGGTACCCTTCTAACTGTAGCAAGTCAAGGAGATGTCCAAATAAATTCATCCATAACTCTAACAAATGTCCTTCATATTCCTAAATTGTCCACTAGCTTAATTTCCATACAAAAACTAACACAAGACCTATAATGTAATGTTTTTTATAAAATATCTTGTGTCTTTCAGGACAAGAATTTAGGGAGGACAATTGATAATGCTAGAGAATGGAATGATCTGTATTACTTGGATAATCAAAATCTTCCTCCAAATCTACTCAGCAATACCAACTCCTGTTTTTTTCTTAATCAATAAAGATCAATAGGGACAAGGTCATTTTGTACCACTGCTGCCTGGGTCATCCTTCATTTAGAGTCATAAAACAGTTGTTTCCCTCTTCAAAAAATTAGAGGTAGAAAGTCTTTACTGTGAGGTGTGTGAGCTTGCTAAACACAAACATGTACCTTTTCTAGTTAGTAACCAAATGAGTACTTCTCCATTCCGTTTAGTTCATATTGATGTATGAGGTCCCTCTAATGTTCCAAATATATCAGGAGCCCGTTGGTTTGTAACCTTTATTGATGATTGTACTCATGTTACTTGCTAAAACAAAAATCTGAAGTCAGTTCTGTGTTTGTACAGTTCTTCTCCTTGATAAAAAACCAATTTGGAGTGAGTATTAAAGGATTAGGTCTGATAATGCCAAAATTACTTTAATCACGAACTTAATTCTTTCTATCAAAAGGAGGGCATTATTCATGAGTCCTTATGTGTTAAAACACCCCAACAAAATGGGATTGCTGAGAGCAAAAATGGGCACTTGCTAGATCAAACTCGAGTAATGTTATTTCAAAATAAAGTTCCCAAGAAATTTTGGGGTGAGATAGTTTTAACTGCATCATATCTCATAAACCAATTATCTTCTAGTGTCCTTGCCTTCAAAACTCCCATGGAGGCCCTCTCTTTATTCTACCCTAATGTGTCCACCAATAGTAATCTTACTCCTAGAATATTTGGGTGTGCGCCATTTGTCCATATCCATAGTGATAGTAGAGGGAAACTTGATCCTAAAGCCTTAAAATGTGTCTTTATTGAGTACTCTTTCACCCAAAAGGGCTACAAATGTTATCATCCACCATCCCAAAAATTATTTGTCTCCAGAGATGTCACTAAAGAAAGTTTCTTTGGTGAAACTCATCTTTAGGGGGAGAATACAAGTAAGAAAGATGAGTCTCGTCTACTTCCTGAGTTGACTCTTGAACTAGAAATTAAGACTGAAATTGATTTTGAAAAAGATGGAAATGAAAGAAATGACAATGTTGAGACTAAAATTGATTTTGAGGAAGATGGAAATGATGACACTAATGTAAGATATGAGAATAATCTAGTATATATAAGAAGAACAAAGGCCATTCTTGAATCTATTCACATCCATGACTCCAACTCGACCTTACATGAGGTAACTTCCCTTGACGCTTCAAACTCTAGTGATCCAATCTATGAATCTTCCTATGCACAGGAATTAGAATCCAACACACCACCAACTTATGATGAACTTCATATCCCAATTGCCCTTAGGAAGAATACTAGGACATGTACCAATAAACCACTTTACCCTTTATCCACTACCTATACTTTGAACAATTTTCACCTACCCATAAAACCTCTCTCACAAGCCTGAACACTACCACTATACCTACTTCTCTTTATGAAGCATTGTCTGATAGGAAATGGAAGCACTGGACAAGAATGGTACTTGGGATTTGGTCCCTCTACTAAATCGAAAAAAACTTGTAGGATGCAAGTGGGTATACACTATAAGGTACAAGGTTGATGGGTCTATTGAGAGGTACAAGACAAGGTTGATAGCTAAAGGATTTACTCAAACGTATGAAGTAGATTACTTGGAAACAGTTTCTCTGGTTGCAAAAATAAATACCGTCAAGGTGATATCATCTCTAGTAGCTAATTACAGTTGGAACTTGCACCAATTTGATGTAAAAAATGCCTTCCTCATGGAGATCTAGAAGAAGAGATTTATTTGGACTTACACCCTGGATATAGTGAACGTATTGCTGTCAACACCGTTTGTAAGCTAAAAAAGGATCTATATGGGCTTAAACAATCGCCACGAGCGTGGTTTGAGAAGTTTGCTAGAGTCATGGTGGGTCTAGGCTTCAAACAAAGCCAAAGAGATATACCCTCTTTATCAAACACTCTAAGTCAGGGGGAGTAACAGTGTTATTAGTATATGTGGACGACATTATAGTGACCGGTGATGATCAAAAGGAGCAACAACTGTTAGGACAACACCTAGACAAGGAATTTGAGATTAAAATCTTGGGAAAATTGAAGTATTTCTTGGGAATTGAAGTGTCTCACTCTAAGAAAGGGATTTTCATATTCCAACAAAAATACATCATAGATCTTCTGCAAAAAACGGGCAAGACAACATGCAAGCCAACGAGTACACCAATCGATCCAAATTTAAAGTTGGGAAATGCAGAAGAAGACATTGCAGTTGACAAGGAAATGTACCAAAGATTAGTTGGAACACTCATATATTTGTCACATACTAGATTTGATGTTGCCTTCACTGTTAGCCTAGTTAGTCAATTCATGCACCAACCAAAGGAGGTAATCTTGCAAGTTGCACTTAGAATCGTGCAATATTTGAAAGGAACTCTAGGAAGAGGAGTTTTGTTAAGACGAAATGGAAATGTGGGTCTTGAAGCATATACTAATGCTGACTATGCAGGGTCAATTGTAGATAGAAAGTCAACCATATGATATTGCACTTTCCTATGTACGAATCTCGTGACTTGGAAGAGTAAGAAACAAAATGTGGTATCTAGATCTAGTGCTGGAAGCAGAATTTAGGACGATGGCACAAGGGATATGCGAGTTACTATGGTTGAAGATCATTTTGGAGGACCTGAAGATAAAGTGGGATGAACCAATGAAACTCTATTGTAATTATAAATCTGCTATTAGCATAGCACATAATCCAATGCAACATGACAAAACCAAACATATTGAAGTCGGCAGACATTTCATCAAAGAAAAACTCGATAGTGGTCTAATTTGCACTCCATATGTCTCCTCCCAAGGCAACCTTGTAGATCTTCTAACTAAAGGGCTAAACAACAACAACTTTGAAAGAATTGTATCCAAGCAAGGAATGTAGAACACCTGTTCACTAGCTTGAGGGGGAGTATCAAGTATAGGGATTCAGTTGTATAGGAGTACTAGTAGGGATTTAGTTATATATGAGTACTAATAGGGATTTGGTTGTATAGTAATCTAGTATATATACATCTGATGTAATGTCAACATATTTTCAATTCAATAAAATATATTTTTACTTTAATTCGTGAGACACTCCATTTCAAGTTAGTGAATAGATATCTATCATTTGTAGTTTGCAAGTAATAACTTGAAAGTGCCCGGCGGGAAGACCCTATTAAACATATATGCCGACCGAAAAAAACCTATTTATCAAAAGTAGTAGTTAATACAACTCTCTCAACTAAGGCTTCGGATCAAACATTAGGAAGAGTAAAGCTCTGGTAAATTCAAGGAGATGACTTTTTTTTCTGCAACCCTATTTTGTTGAGGGATGTCAACACAGACTAATTCATGAACAATAAATTATCTTTGACGAATTTGATTTACATACTATTTCCTATTACCAAAACTCAATCTTTTAATTGGTTTCCTAAATTGTTTTTGAACCATTCGATAAACATTTACAAAAACCAACACTGGATTTCTCTTTCATGAGAAATGTCCATGTAACCTAAGTGGAATCATCAATTAAAGAAACAAACTACTTTGCATTAATATTACTATTATTATTGGGAAGAGAAGTTCTACAATGATATTTAGGAAATTGACAAAATCACAAAAAAAAGACCTAACAAACATGATTGGAAAGCCTTATGTCTAATACTGCCCTGTTTTTTTCTCTCATGCTACAAATAGTATAACCCATCCTGTTCCTTAGACTAGATGTAAAATCCTTATGTCTAATACTGTATTGCCCTGTTTCCTCTCATTCTGCAAATAGCATAAGTCATCCGGCTCTCAAAATGGATCATCTACAACAACTCTGTAGTGCAGATGATCTATATCTTCACCATCATGCTCCTTAGCATGTCCTATCGTCATCGTCGAAGCGAAATCCTAAAACACGTGAACCTTAAAAAAAGTCACTGAACCTTTCAAATCTTGGGCGAATTTATAGATAGACACGTGATTATTGGGAAACTTGGGAACAAGTAGCACATCTATAGATATGTAAATTAACTATCATATGATCAATTGCACCATAGGGCCTGTTTTCATTGAATTATTTGAATTTATCGACTGACATAAGCACCGGTGAGTCTCCTTGGGGGAGCTTATGGAAACAACTTATGACATATTCATAAGCTGTTTTCAGCTAATTTTCATAGTCTATCCATGATAGCTTATAAAAACAGCTTACATGAAAACAGCTTGACTTTATTTTACATGGTGTGATAAAAATAAGTCATACATAAGCGTTTATGCTACAAGCTATTAAATAAGTTGTTTATCCAAACATAACCATAGTCAATAATCCAAATATCTTAAGTACTAGAAGCATAATTAAAGGATAAGAAGATAGAATTCTTACCAGAATAAGTGCTAGACAGACGGCTTATTAAGAGAATCCATAAGAGCCTGTAAACGTTCCAACTCTTCTTTACTAAGTGGTTGAAACTTCTCCTTCACCTTGTTTCAAACCCAAATCTTCTATCACAACCTCCGCGTCCTTTCTTGTTTTATTTTTACGCCTCTGCGACACACCCTTCAATCCTTCAAGTACCTTCTCCTTCCCATGAAGCTTAAAACACATCTCCTTAGTGTGATTAAATCTCCCACAATGACTGCACCAACGATCATCTCGACTAGACTTTCCCGCAGGCAAGGCGCGACGTTCTTCTTCACGAACAATTTGATAAACCTCCGTAAGAGAAGGAAGTTTATCCTTTTCCAAAATCTGAACTCGAATATGATCAAATTCGGAGTTCAATCCCGAAAGAAACTTAAAGACTCTTGATTTCACAATAAACTTTGTGTATATAGCAGAATCCTCATTACACTTCATTTTAAAATTCAGATTAGGATATATGTCTAACTCAAACCACAACACATTCAAACTCAAATAATAGTCAATTACCGAAAGTGCCCCTTGTTTTGTGTTCAATATTTTATTCTCTAACTCATAACAAGATGGGATATTCTGTTTTATGAAGTAAGTTTGTTGCAAATTATCCCAAATTTCTTTCGCAGTGGAAAATAAAATGCAGTTACGACCAATGTCTGGAATCATGGAATTCCACAACCATGTCATGATGATAGAGTCTTGAATGTCCCATTCCTTGATCGTTTTTAGAGTTTCAAGTGACTTTGTACACGGTGGTCATCCATAGAATTTGCCTTATAAGATATTCTGTAGTTTGGAGTTTGGACTCTTCAAATTAATTACTACCTCCGTCCCTTAATTTTCTGGCGCAGATGAAGAGAGGTATGGTAAAATTTAAAAAGAGGAATTGATAAGTTTTATTTCTAATAAAAATACATCATATAAATAGACTATATGAAAGTTAATTAAGGAATTACGTAAGAAGATAAAAAGTGTTCAAATCTGTTTTGTCAAAAAAAAAATCTAATCAAATATGTGCTAATTATTGCCTTCTATTCTAAAAAACTGTGCTATTTATAGAAACAAATTGCTACTAATCATTATTATTATTTTTTATTTTTGATGTGGAACCATTATAATTAAGATTTTTTACTTTCAATAATAGGATGCTTTGTCAAAAAAATAAAATAATGGATGCTATGGTGGGCCACTTTGATAGGTGGTCCACTATTGACCACCTCTTAAAAGTCATCGCAAACTCTAACGGCACAATTAAAAAATATAAGTTAATTGTCTTGATTTTTAAAACTAAGACAATGACTCGATCGACGTAAATTCGAGAAAAATAAGTGAAAAGAATGTAATTTTCAAAACTCAACTCGTTGAACCGTTACTAATTAGATCGGCTTCTAACTTGTAAAGGGTGTCGTTGATCGTTTTTAGAGTTTCAAGTGATTTTGTACACGGTGGTCATCCATAGAATTTGCCTTATAAGATATTCTATAGTTTGGAGTTTGGACTCATCAATTTAATTACCACCTCCGTCCCTTTTTATAAGCACATATCGTTTTTTTCATTCTTGTTAACAAAAGTTGATAGTATAGTTAATGTGTTGATTTATGTATTAATTTTCCTAAAATAACTCTTGAATTTAAATGTATTAAACTTGACTTTCCATATTTCAAGAAAATTAGTAGTATTAATAGGGGTATGTATGGAAAAAAAATGCGCCTAGTAAATTGAAAGTGTTTATATTTAGGGACAAATTTTTTCTTAAAGGGTGCTTATAATTAGAGACAGAGATAGTATATGAGACTAATCGTCGAATTAACTAATCTGAACTTGCTACCGGTTATATAATATGTCTACGATTATTAAAATTCCTGAAAATAAAATTTAGAAAGGGGTGATAAAAATGATTTTGCTGCAAATGTTTTATATGGATTAACTGTTGGGTTGCAAGAAACAGAAAATGATATCTCAGGAAGATATGTGAGAAAACATTGAACATTGTGGAATTTATTTATTGTTTTATACAACTGAACTGATTCTGGTTTCTCCTTTTGTTAATTTGATCACATTTTCTTTGTCAAAAAAAAAAAAAGTTTGATCACATTTTCTGTGTACCAGAAAATTGTTGAACTAGAGAAGCGCTTGATTAGCTTAAATTCTGGTGATGAGAATGCTGTGAGATCAGTGATTGAAGAATTTTCTTCAGAAGTTAAACTTGATGAAGATAGTATCTTAAACAAGTAATTACTCTTCTTATCAATGATATGCAATTTATTTTTTTAGTTCTAGTCTCACAATCACTTTCAAATTGCCAAATTGTGCTGTACTATAACAGTAACCTTGGAGATTTTCAGGAAGTCAATAATTGATGAGTGCTTCTCAAAGGATTCTGTTGAAGAAATTATAAAATCACTTGTAAGTTTCTTACCATTTAATTTCCATATGAATATTATTATCGTCTAATTGCATACTCTTTATTTTTATGGGCCATTATATGATACTATATGTTATTGATGTGAAGGAAGCTGAATCAAGCAAGGAAGGAAATGGATGGATAGGACCAGGTTTAAAAGGAATGAAAAGATCATCACCAACTGCACTGAAAATAACATTAAGATCAGTAAGGACTTTATAATATGAATTTTTTAGGATCCTTGACAGGACTTATATGACTATAATTGAGTTCATTAAATTTATGCTTGGAAGATATCCTAGGTTTCTTAAACTACTTTCTGTCATATTCTAAAAGAGACTAAATCAATCCCATGAGTGTGACTCAGTTTGTTAGGTAGCGCTGAACTTGTGGTTGAGGACCATGGTTCAAACCCTGCCGAACATACTCTTCGGGAGTGGCAAAAACTTTAAGTTGCACCCTATGCATTTGAGTGGAGATTAGTCCCATAATCGGTTCAATACGTAGAAACTTGTGGAAATACTCTGTAGAGCCATGCGAATACCAGAGGCCTTAATTGTGGGAGTTTCCTACAAAAATAAATAAATATAAAAGAGATAAAATCAGCACAAAGAACTGAAAAGGTTCATGGATAACTTGTTTAATATTGTTCTGCATTATAAATGACAAGCTATTTTTTAGAATTTCATTATTCTGTATACTGTGTTGGTTATGCGCAGGTTCGTGAAGGAAGGAACCAATCACTAACTGAATGTCTGAAAAAGGAATTCAGATTAACAATGAATATACTGCGAACTACGATATCTGAGGATATGTACGAGGTAAATGTCGCAATGTCATTGCTAGAATAAGCTTTGACTGAATGCAGCTCAATGTTGGTATTAAAAATGTTTTAATTATGTTCCCTACTAAAATCTGAACCAAACTTTCATTGTCATTTGATGTTAAGGGTATTAGAGCTCTCACTGTTGACAAGGACAATGCTCCAAAGGTACTCTCTCTCTCTCACTCATTTTACGTGCATCTCTCCTCTTTGGAATATGCATACATGCTTCTAATTATTAATTTCAGTATTTTTTGATTTTTCCATTGTGCTATATCTGAATAATCAAAAGATAAAGCTTTATAAGGAGCCACACTAATCATTGTTACAAATTATGGACGCAGCTATGGTTACTTTGAGAATCCTGATATTGCGGCAAAAAGCGGCTGAAACAGCTGCGATTGCAGTTGTGGAACATAATTTAGAACTATGACACTAATCCGTTTTTAAGATCTAATAAATAGACTATTTCATTTCATTTTACTCTATACCATCAATCCATGTAATACCAAGAAATTAGCACCGATATAAAAGTAAATTATATCCTAGAAAAATGTAAACTTCAAAGTCAAGTTAATAACATAATGCTATTGGCAAAAATCATGTCCATATGTTTTGTTGTTTATTTTCTAATAATGAAATATAATTCTTTGTTGTTTCTATTTTATAATTTATAATACTAAATAATCTACTTGTTCAGTGGGATCCTCCATCACTTGACAAAGTAGATGATGAGAAGTTGGACTTAATCTTTAAGCCTTTTGACAAGGAATTAGAGCTTCAGATTCCAGAAAGTGTGGAAAACAGGTTGGTTGCTGTTTGTGTTGCGTTAATAAACATGTTTTCTTAAACTTATTTTGATATTTAATACCAAAATTCATTTCTTTGATTCCAAACAGATGGGATGGGAAATATGAGAATTCAGCTTATGCTGTTCCAAACAGAGCAACACCAATATCAGCTTAGACGTTGCTTCTATGAAATTTCCTCCAAAAATGTCATGGATTTTACTACTTGTTGGTGTCCATTTTCCTTGGAGGTTCCTGATTAATTTATATAATAAATTAACTTTGAAATAATACAAAATAAAAAGCCTTCCATGCTTGTTATTAATATTTAGAGGGAAAAAACAAAACTAAAATATATTAACTGATATTTATTTTAGTTCTTTACTTTTATTTAAGATTCATTTTGGTCTTCTATTGTTTTTAAGTTGATAAACATTAGTCCTTTTTTCATAGTGCGTTAACTATGAAATAGAAAAAATGATGACTTAGAAATGGTTGTGGAGGTGTGGACGTGTGGTCCCACATGCGAATGATGAGATCTCAACTGAGCAAATAGAGTTTGAAAAGCTCATAGCTGTAGTAGACCTACCAAACGTAGAGGAAGATTATGATAAAGTTGTTGATCAACTTTGACACGGGGAAGACTCTGTCCTATATTGTATGCTCAATGAGGATGACGGTAGCCTGATAGCAGTAATTGAGGCTATTGGTCTCATCCTTGTGGAATTATGGAATAGTGACATCCAATGCCTTTGGGGTCCTAATTATAGATGTAATGGTTGGGCTCAAGGAAGTTAGATATGGTTGCTTTGTAATTGATGGGAAGCCTTCATATTCAGTGATTATGGGGAGATATTGGATTCACACTAATAAGTGTGTACAATCTACTCTTCAATAGAGGCATATGTTTTGGGTGGGGATAAGGATGAGACCATTGAATCGGACAAAAATCCTTTCTCAGCTGAGTTGAATATGTTTGAAGACTTGTTTTATTCTCCTCATTCAAATCTCTTTGTTGTACCCAAGGAATGTAAAGAAGGAGCATTGGGGCATGCAACTTAATCTGTAAAGGCTTCAAGTTAAACATGCAGGCCATTGTATGACCTTTCGATGGTTGTTTAATGAATATACGACCTCACTTGTTAGAAACTTTAATTTATTGCCTGGAAATGTTGAAAGATGAATCCAAATTCTTACATGCTATTCTCTTAAGATGGGAGTGAAAACAATGATAATGGAGGACCAGAAGAAATACCATTAGATGGTTCGATTGATGAATTTGACACTCATTCAGCTGAACCATCTCACGTGAACTCTTACGTAGAGAACGATTTCATCCTTCGAAACTCAAGATACCTAATTGAAGTAAATTTGGGTACCCCAGAGGAATCGCGAATGACTAAAATTAGTGTCTCCTAGGCGAAACAGAAAGGGAATAATTGGCAGAGTTGAATAAACTTTATAGACATTGTTTTACTTGGGATTATCATGAAATGTATGGCCTAGCTAGAGAGATTGTAGAATACAGGCTGCCAATTAAAAAAGGGTACAAGCCATACATATACTCCCTAGGAAGTTTAACCCGCAATTGATGCCCATATATCAAAGCAGAGTTTGAAAGATTGCTTAAAGCAGGACTCATTACGAAGGTTACATATGTGAATTGGTTGTCAAACATTGTTTCTTAAAGCAGGGTTCATTACGAAGGTTACATATGTTAATTGGTGGTCAAACCTTGTTTCAGTTATAAAGAAAAATGGATAGGTATAGGTTTGCATAGACTATAGGAGCTTAAACATGGCCACACTTAAAGATGAATGTGGAATGATAGTGGTCAATATGTTAGTCGACATTGAGACTACCATGCAACTCTCACTTTTATTGATCAGCATTCAAGTTACAATCAGATCTTTGTGGCTAAGGGAGACACCCACAAAAAATATTTCATGTGTCTTGGAGCTTTAAGGATATTCAAGTGAATTTTTATGCTATTCGAGTTAAATAATGTTAGGGCGACTTATCAAAGGACCATGAATGCAATCTTTTGTGATTTGATTGGAAAAAGAATAGAGAATTACATAGACAATTTGATAGTAAAGTTCAGGGATTTAAACAACATTTGATAGAATTGGAGTAAGTTTTAAATAAAATGAGGTTGCATGGCCTCAATATGAACCTTGCAAAATGTATGTTTGGCATCTCGACTGGTAATTTCCTTGGTTTCTTTGTATACAACAAGGGGATCGAGGTAGATAAGAACCAATCCATAGCATTTCTGGAAGCTAGACTTCCTAGGAATAAAAAGGAGCTACAAAGTTTGATCCGAAAGATCAATTTCTTAAAAATATACATCGCAAATTAGGCTAGTAAAATGAGGCTCTATAACCCTTCTTGAAGTTGAATGACTCAGAAAAGGTGATACGGGGGCATGTACAGCAAAAGGCATAAATATGATGTCGAAAATGAAAGAAATTTGTGGAAATAAAACTTTAAATAATACATTCAAAATATTATTAGTGTTTCAAAAGATATTATTTAATTTAACTTTAAATCCATAATAAAATATTTTCACAAATAACTTGATCACCAAAATCATATGGTTAGAGTCTAATGTAAAATTCAAGAACTTTGAAATCCTCGAACTCATAATTTCATGTCGTGAGAACTTTACCTAGCTATTAGATTTCTAAGTCAAACATATAATATATATTGGGTGGGCTCACTCTCCAAGTGTAATCCATCAATTTTACTATTATTATTATTATTATTATTATTATTATTATTATTATTATAATTATTATAATAATAATAATAATAATTATTATTATTATTAAAGAAAGAAAAGAACTAAAAAATGGAATATATGTTTTATTGGGCTTGTCCTATGTGAAGAAGAATAAAAAAAGAAGGGATTTGAAATCCCTATGGTAGAGAAAAGGAAAATAGTGCCGCTACAAAAAGAAAAAAGAAGGAAAAATAGAAAAGCAGTGACGACAGAACATAGAGGAGAAGAAGAAATTAGTTTTTGGTGGTAATAGGTGTGTAGCAAATTTGTCTCATTTGATCTACAATTTTAGTATGTTACTTCAACCACTGAGTTTATCATTTTAATATATAGTCTTAATAGTTTTACCTTCTCTGAGAGTTACTTTGAAATACCCACTTTAGTTGAAGATTGTTTGTTATTTGTTTGGTTTCCACTTTTTTTAGTGATGGTTATTGTTGATTGATGTTCCATAGTGTTATTAGGAAGACTTTGGTTTACCCATTAATTATTATAGTGAAAGTTTTTACTGGACTAGGTCCCGTGATTTTTATTCTCGCAATTTGATAGAAGTTTTCCACGTTAAAAATTGTGTTGGTCCTATATTTCATTTTTTTGCCAATTGTTGTTGCTCTGTGGAATTGTATTTTTTATTTGTCCATCTATCTGCACATGTGAGAGAAAAATATTCCTCATTATTGAGATAGTTATATCTAATTATCTGTGATTTTCCCAACAGAGTGGTATATAGAGCTCAGTTGGTTTGGTTTGTGCATTTAAATCGAGGAGGAAAATAAAGGTTAGAAGATGAATAAGCTCAACTATTCTAATTACACACTTTGGAAGACTCTCATGGAAGACATGATATACAGTAAAGATTTGTATGATCCTATTGAGGGTGACACTGCTAAATCCAAAGATAAATATGACTGGAAGAAGATGAATAGAAAGGCAGTTTGCCTTGATCAGACAGTGGTTGGATCTGAGTGTATATCCACATGTTGAAACTGAAATAGATGCTAACAAAATGTGGGAGAAATTAAGAGAGTTGTATGAACGAAAAAAAATGTGCAAAATAAAGCATGCTTGATTTAGAAAGCTGGTGAATATGAAATACAAAGATGTGATAATTGGGAAGTGCTTGTTGTGAAGTTGACCAATTCAGCTCCAAGTGGAAAGTTGAAAATGTCAACAGTTAAAGAGAGCACGTTGAATGAAGAAGCTCAAAGAAATGAACCTGGTTTGATTGGTTTTTCTTCAAAGTCAGAAGCACTAGTTACAAAGTCACGGGGGAGAAGTCAATCTAGACACTTCCATAGACGCGACAACTCTGAAAGTCGTAGCAAGTTAAGAAGTAAGTTGAGGACTAGAAAAGAAGTGATATGCTACCATTGTGGCAAAGCATGTCACATAAAAAGAAATTACAGGTTCTTTAAGAGAGATCAATCAAGGAAAAAAAGATGAAGACAAAGAAAAAAAATGATAAAGGTACAACAACAGTTGCATCTGTTAGTGATGTCTACATTGTTTGTGATGATAATTCCATCAACCTTACATGTCAGGATTCAACTTGGATTATTGATTCGGGTGTCTCATATCATGTTACTCCTAGACGTGATTTATTCCCAGCTTACAGTGTTGGTGATTTTTGCACAGTAAAAATGAGAGATGAAGGAGTATGTAAAATTATCAGTATGGGAGATGTTTAGGTTGAAACTGGGATTGGTTGCAAGCTTCAATTGAAGAATGTTAGACGAGTTCATGATATTCGTCTCAATTTTATTTCAGTGAAAGTATTGAATATTGAGGGTTATCACACTTACTTTGGTGATGGTGGTATATGTAAAATCACCAAATGGTCCCTAGTGGTTGTGAATGCGCAAAGCTCCACTTCTCTCTATAGGATGCCTATGAAACTATGCAAGGAAGGAGTGAATGCAATTGAAGATGTCTCTTATGATTTATGGCATATGCGCCTTGGTCACTTGAGTGAGAAATGACTCAACATACTTGCGAAGAAAAGTTTTCTTCCCATGAAAAGTACATCTCTAAAAATTTGCACTCATTGTTTTGCTAGAAAACAACATAGAGTTTCTTTTCATAATACTGGTCCTCATAGGAAGCAAAATATTCTTGATGTAGTTTATACTGATGTTTGCTTGATGTATAGTAAATCTCTTGGTGATGCGTCGTATTTTGTTACTTTTATTGACAACCACTATTGAAAAGTGTGGGTTTTTCCATTGAAATCTAAAGACCAGGTATTTCGAGTCTTCAAGCATTTTCATGCAAGTGTTGAAAGAGAAAAGGGAAGGAAATTGAAATCTGTTCAATCAAATAATGGTGGTGAATACATAGGTCCGTTTGAAGAGTATTGTAGAGAACATGGTATTAGGCTTTTGAAAACAATTCCAAAGACACCTCAGCATAATGATGTTGTAGAGAGAATAATCGTACAATTAATGACATAATCAGATGTATACTCTCATGCAAAATTATTGAAATCCTTTTGGGGTGAAGCAATGAAAACTGCAATAGATTTGATCAATTTTTCTCCTCCTATTCCACTTGATGGTGATTTTTCAAATAGAATGTGGGCAGGGAAAGATGTCTCTTACCGTCATTTGAGAGTGTTTGGCTGCAGATGTTTTGTTCACATTCCAAGAGATGAGAGGTCTAAGCTTGATAGTAAATCCAAACAATGTGTGTTCGTCGGTTATGGTGGTGAAGAATTTGGTTATAGATTGTGGGATCCGGTTGACAAGAAAATTATCAGAAGTCGAGATGTGATATTTTTTGAAGACCAAACTATTGAAGATTTTGATAAAGTTGAGAAACAGAAATAAAATTCCATTAGTTATATTGATGTTACGCCTAAGCCCAATGCATAAAATTTTGTTGATGGGGGAGATGTGCAGGTAGATGATGAGAATGTAACTGATGATAATGTACCTCACCATGATGAGCAGGTTCCAGCTGAGCCACTAATTGAGTTTGAGTTGAGAAAATCTACTAGAGAACGTCAACCTTCTCAGAGATATTCTCCACATGAGTATGTGATGATGACTAATAGTGGTGAGCCAGAGTACTAAGTAACCAAGAGGCTATTACGAATTTTGATAAAGAAAAGTAGTTGAAGGCCATGCAAGAAAAAATGAATTCCTTGCATGAGAATCACACATTTGATTTAAAGTTGCCTAAAGGTAAAAAAACACTTATACAAGAGAATGGCAAAAGATAATAGTTCTCAACCAAGATACAAAGCAAGATTGGTTGTGAAAGGTTTTAATCAGAGACAATGTACTGACTTTGAAGAAATTTTTTCACCTGTAGTGAAAATGTCCTTTATCCGAGTTGTTCTTGGCTTAACAGCTAGTTTGAACCTAGAAGTTGAACAACTTGATGTGAAAACTGCATTCCTTCATGGTGATTTGGAGGAAGAGATCTATACGGAGCAACTAGAGGGTTTCGAAGTCAAAGGTAAAAAGCAGGTTGTGTGTAAATTGAAGAAAAGTTTGTATGGGCTCAAGTAAGAACCCCATCAATGGTACAAGAAATTTGATTCTTTCATGAAGAAACAAGGGTATGGTAAAACTACTTTTGACCGATGTGTGTTTGTCATGCATGTTATATTATTCTCATATTATATGTGGATGACATGTTGATTGTTGGTCATGACACTAAGAAGATTTAATCTCTAAAGAAAGATTTAAACAAGTCTTTTGCAATGAAATACTTGGGTCCTGCAAAGCAAATTCTGGGCATGAGAATTACTCGTGACAGGAAGAATGATAAATTGTGGTTGTCTCAACACAATTACATTGAGAAGGTGTTAGAGAGGTTTAACATGAGCAATTGCAAATCTGTTAATACTCCACTTGCTACTCATTTCAAATTGAATTCTGATCAATGTCCTACAAGTGAGAAAGA
This sequence comes from Cicer yamashitae, assembly GCA_037974755.1. Taxonomy (NCBI): domain Eukaryota; kingdom Viridiplantae; phylum Streptophyta; class Magnoliopsida; order Fabales; family Fabaceae; genus Cicer; species Cicer yamashitae. Next base: position 33,932,796 of record JBBPBQ010000001.1, on the reverse strand, counting down.
TAAAGAAGTGAGAAGAAAGTTCCTTATACATCCGCAGTTAGTAGTTTGATGTATGCTATAGTATGCACGAGGCCAAATATTGCTCATGCAGTTGGAGTTGTTAGTCGATTTCTCTCTAATCCTAGTAAAGATCATTGGCAAACAGTGAAATGGATTTTAGATACCTTAAAGGCACTTCCAAAGTGTGTTTATGCTATGAAGGTGGTGAACCTGTGTTGGATGGCTACACAGATGCAGATATGGTAGGTCATCTTGATTCTAGAAAATCTACTTCTGGTTATATGTTGACGTTTGCAGGGGGAGCTGTGTCTTGGCAATCAAAGTTATAAAAGTGTGTTGTTTTATTCTCTACTGAAGCTGAGTACATTGCAGCAACTGAAGGTTCCAAAGAACTCTTGTGGATGAAGAAATTCCTACATGAGTTAGGCCTCAAGAAAGACAAGTTTGTGTTATTTTGTTATTTTGCGATCCATCTCAACAAGAACCCAACTTTTCATGCAAATTCGAAACATATTGAGGTGCGATATCATTGGATACGAGATGCACTGGAAATAAAGTCATTTTCAATTGAAAAGATTCATACCGATGATAGTATTACAGATATGACGACGAAGGTCTTGCTTGTGTCAAAGATGATATGCTGTAGAAAGAAGACTGACATGGTTGAGCAGTACCTTCCTACTTGAGTCGTGATGGGGAGATTTGTTGGGTGAGATTCCCCAAGTGAAACCCACCAATTTTACTGTTATTATTATTATTATTAAAGAAAGAAAAGGAATATGTGTTTTATTGGGTTTGATCAATGTGAAGAAGAAAAAAAAAAGAAGGGATTTGAAATCCCTATTTTAGAGAAAAGGAAAATAACGGCGCAACAAAAAGAAAAAAAAAGGACAAACAGAAAAGCAGTGACGACATAACATAAAGGAGAAGAAGAAATTGGTTTTCGATGGTAATAGGTGTGTAGCAAATTTGCTTTATTTGATCTACAATTTTAGTATGTTACTACTACCACTGAGTTTGTTATTTTAATATACAGTCTTAATAATTTTACCTTCTCATAGAGTTACTTTAGAATACCCACTTTAGTGGAAGGTTGTTTGTTATTTATTTGGTTTTCACCTTTTTCTGATGATGGGTATTGTTGATTGATGTTCCCTAGTGTTATTAGGAAGACTCTAGTGTACCCATTAATTATTATAGTGGAAGTTTTACTCGACTAAGTTCCGTGGTTTTTATTTTCTCAATTTGAGGAAAGTTTTCCACGTTAGAAATTGTATCGTTCTCATATTTAATTTTTTGTCAATTGTTATTGCTATGTGGAATTATATTTTTTATTTGGCCATTTATATGTACAGGTGAGAGAAAAATATTCCGCAATATTGAAATAGTTACCTCCAATTATTTCTGATTTTTCCCAACAATATATAAGAAAAGCATGTATAGTAGGTGCTCATGCAACACCCTTATTTTTATTTAGCACATCATTACCTTTAATCATTTATGATTATATAATACATAAACACTTAGCTACATAATCATATTTGATCATTTGTCGTTGTATCATCTGGTTGATTAAGTTATGCATTTAATTATACAGTCATTCATTAACAATGGGGTCATGCAATGTATGAAATACACATGGATGTAATACATAGAATGTCATGCATTCCTATCAACATCTAACTTCGTCGCATGGATTAAACTAACTTTGGATTGTGACAAGTAGGAAGACCAATATTTTACGAACTACCTCCAATGTTATATACTTGTCTTGATGTAAGGACATTCGTAAAAACAATCCCTTTAAGGTCTCCTTGGCTGTCAACCTCCAATTGTATCATGGTCATCGACCCCTTCATGTTCTAATTAAGGGTGTTAACATGTAGAACATAATAATCATCATCATAAACATTGATACCAATTATACGAACACAACTCATATATGCGACTTGTGTATCATAAAGACTATCATAATCTTTAACATTATACACAATGGTTTGTACCAAACCAAACACTGCTTATGTCGTAGGAGCTGTAAGCAGATTCTTGTTGAAATCAGGAAAGGAACATTGGAATGATGTGAAATGGATACTATAGTATCTAAAAGAAACTATTAATAGGTGTTTGTGCTTTGACAAAATAAATTTGATGCTACTTGAATATTCAGATGCATATATAGAAAATATTCAGATGCATATATAGAAAGAGATATGGATTCAAAAATATCAACATAAAAAATGTCAAATAAATTTCAAATATGAGGACAAATTCAATGTTCTAATTTAAATAAATTTAAGTTTGAATAAAAGTACTAAAGTGTGACTTGTGGAGTCACTTAAGAGATTCATTTTAAAGAATAGGAATAAATTAATCAAGTGTTGCTAAAATATAATACGGCAATATGGGGACCACTTAAAAAAAATTAAGAGACTAACTTAAGAGACTAGCATTGGAGATGCATATATCAATTTACGTATACTAGTATTCACTCATTTAAATTGATATAGATTATATCGATCGAGAACAATACAATTTAGAATTGTTAAAATTGAAAGGAGGAATTTGCAAACAAACTTACAATATGTAGATTAATAATATAAAATAAAAATACCTACAAATGTGACGGTCTACAAATATGACAAACTTGAAGTGTTCGAAATACCCATGCTTCTAGAATTGTAACGTTGAAGATGTTAAAGTCATTGATTGAATCTGTATGTGCACTTAATAAAATTTGATATGTCAATATGAACGAAACAAACACCATAACAAGACGGAAAATCATAACACCGTTGCACCAATACTACTAACAAAAAGAACGTCACACTGAGACGATAAAATCACGAAAAAAAACATGAAAGAAAACCTAAATAAATGAGAAAATCACTTGTTTAGATAAAGGAGAATAAAAATAAGATTAAGAGAGGTAATATAAGAGTAAAAATTGATCATAAACAACTCATCTTAGATGAAAAAAGGAAACAAAAGAAGGTGATAAATGGGAGACAATGTTGGAAAAATTTCGGTTTATGACACAATCACAAAAGAGGTATTTGAAGAAAAATGATGTTCTTTTATCGACAAATTTGAGCTTCAACAAAATGATTGGTTGAATGGATTGTATAACAAACGTCATAGATGGGCACCAACCTTGCTAAGAAAATATTTTTGGGCAGGTATGTCTACTACGCAGCGAAGTGAGAGTGTACATTATTTCTTTGATGGTTATATCAGTTCAACGACAAGTTTAAAAATTTGTAAAACAATATGATAATGCTCTCAGAAGTCGAACAGGAAAAAAATTTGAAGCAGATTATAATTCGTTGGATACTACAATTTTTTGTGGGTCAAACTCGTCAATTGAAAAGTAATTCCACATGAATACACTCATACCAAATTTAAGGAAGTTCAAACATAATTTAGATCTAAAATGAATTGTGCTGCTTCTGCATATACGGAGGAGGGTTGCTTTGCTACATACCATGTGTTGGAGGAGGTGTCAATTGGAGACAGACCAAAAGAACGTGTCTTGAAAGTTGTGTTTAATCAAGAAAATAATGATGTCAATTGTGAATGTTCGTTGTTTGAGTTTAGAGGTATTTTGTGTTGCCATGTGTTATCTGTGTGTACTCAAGATAAGGTTAAAAATGTGTCAGAGTAGTATATCTTAACAAGGTGGAAGAAAAATATTAAAATGAAACATTCATATATTAAGCGCAGCTATGATGTGACAGGATTGAAGCCACAAATGAACAGGTTTGACAAATTATGCAAGCATTTCTATAAAGATGCGACTAAGGCATTCCATGAAATATTACATCAATTTAATTCTAATGTGCCCACCATGGATACTACAAATAAAAATGTTAAAAAAAAAGTTCTATTGATGCTTCAAGTCCAAATAATGACAATGAAATTCGCAGTCCTTTGTGGGTCAAGTGTAAAGGTCCTCCATCAAAAAGAAAAATATTTGTAGTTGAAAAAATGGTAAAGAGGTCAAGGAAGCAAACCAAGCAAAGCGGTGACAAAGACTACCATTGTAAGTGTTTTTCGTCCAAAAATTATGTATCCATCATGTACATGTTATATTAAAATATTTCTTTTTTGCTTATTGAAATGTGTAGGAGAACAATATTGAAATATGGAGAAATCATAACGAAAGTAACATCTGCATAGAATCATCTATTGAAACTATCGAAAGTAACACATTGGTTCGTGTTTGAATTTATGGCCGAGTGTGTGATTGTATTATTATATGTAAGATTGTGGTAACTTATTATATGTTGTTGTTTAGGTTGGAAGTAATACGTCATTCTTGGATCTTTTGTCACAATTTCGCACAACTTTGTGATAACATGTAAATGTTTATCACTTTTATCACTTTTTTGTATGACATTTTGTTGCAACAAATAGTCATGTAAATGGATTGTCTGATAATCATGTACATGCTTTATCACTTTTGTCTCCTTTTTTGTATGACAACAAAATCAGTTGGACTCATTTATGGAAGATCCAAAGCAGAAAGGAATTGGACTGAGGAAGATATGTTGATGCAGATTATGCTGGTGACCTTGACAAGAGAAGGTCTACAACATGATATTTGTTCACATTAAATGAAGGAGTAGTAAGTTGGAAGGAAAATTTACAATCTATTGTGACTTTATCTTCAACAGAATCTAAATACATTGCACATACATAATCAATCAAGGAGCTATTCGGGTCAAAGGCATTGTCAATGAATTAGAAGGGAAGGTCAGTGCTATAATTGTCTGGTGTGACAGTCAAAGTGCCATCTTCCTCTCTAAGAACCCTATGTTTCATGAGAGGACCAAGCACATTGACACTATACTGCATTACATTCGAGATATCATTACTTAAGGGATTGTGGAAGTAAAGAATGTATATATAGAAGATAATCCAGCAGACATTCTAACTAAAAGAGTTCCTAACACCAAGTTTGCTCATTGTTTGGATTTGGTGAATGTTGGGGTTTTTCCCAAATAAAGTCTCTAAAAGGACTTGAGACTTTCTTAGTATGTCAACAACAATTGAAGATCCAAGGTAGAGAATTGTGAAAGCCTAGTGGATCATAATTGTGTCTAGTGAAAGTCTAAAACCTATATTAAGCCAATGTGATGGTTTTCTGTTTTTTCTTTTTCTATTTTTAGTTAGTTAGTTATGGTTGTAACTAACTAGAGGAAAGGGAGAGCTATATAAGGCATGACTTTTAACTTGTAACTAGTAGCTTGTAATAAAAGGCATGTGATAGTAAGTGTTCTAAGGCCAATAAGGGATAGTTCAATTGAGCATATAGCAGAAATTCTAAGCGCTAGAAAATTGTACTCTATTTTGGTTATTGAGAAAGGAAATAAAACAACTATCAATGAAGACGTAGGAGATTATTGATCCGAACCTCGATAATTCTTGTGTTTTCTTCATCTTTTATCATTTCCAATAATCAATTCTGCATTCATATTCATTTTTTCTGGATTGCAATAATAACAATATGTAGTCCATATAATATGTGTAACATATTTTAGTTCCTTTTTCCTTTTTATTCTTGTTCCCAGCCCTCCTGATCTTACTCTCTTTCACATTTCATACAACACTCTTCCATATTTTGTACAACACACTTGTGTTCAATTTGTTCTTTCTCATTTTTATTCATTTCCTTCTTTCTTTGTTTCTTCTTCTTCTTCCTTGTTTTTTTTTTTTCATTCTTTCTCCCCAATGGGTACCAAAAGAGAAACACCAAAACACAATTTTCACTTTTTATATGGATGCAGTAACGTGTGCACCTTTAGTTGCTAGTGCAAGGCAAACTCCTATTAGATGACATAATTTAGAATGTTCGATAGAGATTAAGCCAAAATTACCATGCATTAAGTGGGAGCACTCACTGAATCATGTGTAATGGTTTTCTTTCCCTAACATTAGCATTCTTGCAGAGAAATCTTTGACCCATTGTTTTAGAAAAAAGAATCACTGGTTTCAAATTTCAACAGGGTAAAAGTAGGAATATAATACTACTTAAATTTACAATAATCAATGGTAATACTAAGATGATTGTATGAACCAACACAATAATATGTGTAAAATAGGATACTTTGTAGTCCATAGAATATATGTAACATCTTTTTGTTCCTTTTCCTTTTTATTCTTGTTCCCACCCTGCCCTCCTGATCCTACTCACTTCCACATTTCATACAACACTCTTCCACAGTATCCCTCCTGATCCTACTCTTTTCAACATTTTATACGACACTTTTACACATTTCATACAACACACTTATGTTTAGTTTGTTCCTCTTTCCTTTTTATTCATTTCCTTCCTTCTTTGTATCTTCGTCTTCTTTGTTCTTCTTTTTCATTCTTTTTCTCTGATGGGTACCAAAAAAGCATTGTAGTTGGATTAAACTACAATGCAAAATGGTTACTTGCTCTTAGCCATAAATTCTGCTAAATTATTGTGTGAAGTTTTGAAGGATGAGACAATATCCTCTTTATTCACGACCATTAAATGATAGTAATGCTTCATTCTTTCAATCTCAACTTAGGCATTTGATCTCGGTAGCTGGTGAGATGTTGTTTTACTTCTCAGGAGAAATTATGAGATGTTTATTGATTACAATGGCGTTAAACACAAGCGACAATCTCTTTATTGTTGTGAAAAATTTATTTGTTCAAGTCTTTTACTTAGACCACAGGTACTGTGTTATCGTGCTTTTTCCATAATTATATACGAATGTTCACTACAAGAAAATCCTATATTTGTGGCGGCCAAAATTATATGTAGTTCATATAATATGTGTAACATGTTTTAGTTCCTTTTCCTTTTTATTCTTGTTCCCAACCCTCTTGATCTTAGTCTCTTCCACATTTCATACAACACTCTTCCACATTTTGTACAACACACTTGTGTTTAGTTTGTTCCTTTTCCTTTTTATTCATTTCCTTCTTTTTTTTGTTTCTTTTTCTTATTTTTCATTCTTTCTATCCAATGGGTACCAAAAGAGAAACACCAAGACACCATTTTAACTTTTTATATGGATGTAGTAACGTGTGCACCTTTAGTTGCTAGTGCAAGGCAAACTCCTATTAGGTGACAATTTATGCCACCGAAGATATTACTAGGTTGAGTCGCGGACTAGGTCGCTCTCTTTAAGACGTTTCGCAGCACTTCCCAAATTGTGCAAGGCAGACTATCAACCATGAAGTCCCCAGGATAAAACAGCCCAGATCACTGTATCGGAGTTCTACTGCACCATAGAAAACCGTTCTAGAATTACACCCTCAATATGGCAGTCGAATGATTGCCATTCGTAATATGGCACTAGGACCACTTGAAAGAAATAGAAGAAAAAGTAAGAAAGGGGGAGAAGACAGAAAAGCCTCAGATACAGAGAGCTTTTGGTGTGATTTTCCAACTGAGGAGAACCCTCTATTTATAGAGGAAATCCGCAACTGGATTAGAGAAAAAGGCGCGATCCATTAGGTTTGATACACCAAACGTGCGCTCCAAATGACCAAAGAAACTTGCGCTCCACTTCGGTTGACTACCAAACGTGCGTTCCAAACTTAGGGTTTTGACTTTGAGTTTTGGCCGGGCAACAACAGTTACGTGAGACCAAAGATTAGGGTTTTGACCGGGGAAAAACAGACGCGCGAAATCAGGAAGGGAAGACTGGATCAGATATATAATGTAGACTCGGTGGAGGGCAATTACGTAATTAACATAACAATAAGAGGGCAATTACCCCAATTTTGTGAAGGAGGAAGAACGCATGCAAAGTTGACCACCACGCATGCGCGCGCACGCCGCCGCCGTCTGTTCGGTCGGGCTTGGGCTTGGGCCTTGGCTTAGGCTTTGGCTAAGTGGTGTATTATTTTTAGTATATGAAAACATTAATATCATCATAATTTCCAACACCTTTTTTCTTTGTTTCCTTGTGTAACATCTTTTTTTTTTCCTTTTTGCTTTTTTATTTTTGTTCCCACCCTGCCGTCTAATCCTACTCCCTTCTACATCTCATACAACACTCTTCACTATTTTGTACAACACATTACTGTTAAATTGGTTCCTAACCCCGCTAAGTTATTGTGTGAAGTTTTGAGGGATGAGATAGTTGAGACAAAATCTCAATTTAATATTTCGATGAAAAAAAAAAAAGTTAATTAAGAATCTTAATTATGATTCTAATTTTTTTTGTATTTAACGTGTGTGTTTAAGTGTACTAATCAAAGATACGATCCAAGTAGAGCAAGAATAAATCCGCATGAAAAGCAAAATCTGAACAAACAAGAACGAAGAACATTCTTGACAGCATTCTAATCATTCTGGACAGTAGTCTGAAAAAACGAAGAATGTTTTGGTTATTAAAACTGAAGTCTGGAAAAACGGAGAACGTTCTCCTTTTCACAGATTTTAATCCAAGAACGTTCTGGTTTTGACAACATTTATCCAAGAATATTCTAGTTTACAAAGAACAAAGTCTTCTTTATTTTAAGGTCGATCTGGGCAATGAAAGTACATCAACCTACATTGCAAATTTCCAGTATTTACTACAAAGGAACATAAATATATACTCAAGATAATTCTGGGCAGATTCAAGAGAAAATGATCAACAAAAGCAAAGCAATGCATCAAGAATAAAAGGCAAGATTAATCCCCAAAGTTCATGGCATGCAATCGACAAGAATATTTCTGGTTTGTTGATAAACCAGTCCCTATTACAAAGGTACCAAAAGTAGGTACACAAAAATCATACCAGAAAGATCTACTCCAAAAGGTTAACAAAGGCAAAATCTAAGCATCAAGAACTAATAAGCAAGATCAAATCAGTTTTTAATGCAAGGAAAGCTCTTGCAAATCGCGAATGGATTTCCAGTTCATATACTAGGAATGATCATTCTCTAGGATCAAAGCATCAAAGGCACAACTCAAAGCAAAAGTGTCAAATGATCATTCTCCAATAGTGTAACATCAGTCTCCAGATTGATAAACATTCTCCAGCTTGTTACACTTGATCTTCAGCAGCAAACATCCTTCTCCAGAATGATCAGATCAGTCTCTAGAATGATCAGACCAGTCTCCAGATTGATTATCAATCTCCAGGATGTTCAACACTAAGTCTCCAGATTGAACATCAATCTCCAGATTGATTATCAATCTTCTGCAGCAGTTCATCATCATTCTCCAAGTTGTTTTGACAGAATCAGAACTCTAGATCGAATCAATGGCATCAACAAATATATTTGAAGTATAAAGGACCATTAAACACAAGAGAAATCTGATCAAGAATGAAGAAATCAGTCCAGTAAAACAAAACTAAAAAATGTTCAAAGGCTGGAATATTTTTAATCATATAAATTGGTCTTTGGTCAAAACTGACAGAGCACTACCAACAGCTCCTTTTGACCATTATTAAATGTCCTAAAAGCCTATAAAAGGAAGGCCAATGCTCAAGGAAAATTTAGAGCTTCGAGTTCTAAGCAATTCATTACTCATTTCAATCATACTTGAATTTCTCTCACTCACATACATTGAATCAATTCAGATTTTTCCCATTCGATTCCTAGAATCATTCTCGTGTATTTCTCTGTCAAAGAATCAGAACTCAAACAAGTGTTGAGCCTTCTCATATTCTAACAAAACAATCTCATCATTATTGTAAAACTTGAACTATAAGAGTTTAGTATAGTTTGGGTAGATTGTAAGAAAACCTATCAAGGTTGATAGCTGACTTGATTGAACTCCTTTCTAGGTGGAAAAGTTTTAACTTTGTAACAGATCAAGGTTGATCTGAGCTAGGTGCTGTAAAACTAAGAAGGTTCTTTGTTTTGAACACTTAGTGGAAAATCTCACGGTTGTGAGGACTGGACGTAACCCGAGTTGAGTGAACCGGGATATATCCTTGTGTGGTATGTGTCTCTTCCCTAATCTATTTACTTTAAGTCCGATCGATTATAAAGTTAAAATACATAAATTAAATTACTGATTTTAACTAATCAAGAACGTTCTCCGTTTTCACAACCAAGATCAATTTATTTTCTTAAGTTTTTAACAGGAATTTTTAAAAGAGTGAATTTACAATTCAAAACCCCCTTTCTTGTAAATCGACATTTTTACTTCAGATACAATATCCGTTTTATTCACGACATAGGCCATTTAATGACAATAGTGCTTCATTCATTCTTTCTATAATTATATATGAATGTTCACTACAAGAAAACCCTTTGTTTGTGGTAGCCAAAATTATATGTAGCCATATAATATGTGTAATGTCTTTAAGTTGTTTTTCCTTTTTATTCTTGTTCCCAGTCCTCTTGATCTTACTCTCTTCCACATGTCATACAACACTTGTCCACATTTCGTACAACACACTTGTGTTCAATTTGTTCTTCTTCCTTTTGATTTGTTTCCTTATTTCTGTGTTTCTTCTTTTCCTTGTTCTTCTTTTTCATTATTTCTCTCCGATGGTACCAAAAAAACATTGTAGTTGGATTAAACTATAGTGCAAAATGGTTACTTGCTTGAAGCCATAAATTCTGATAAGTTATTGTGTGAAGTTTTGAGGGATGAGATAATATCCTCTTTATTCAAGGCCATTTAATGATAATAATGTTTTATTCATTCTATCTCAACTTAGGCATTTAATCTCGATAGTTGGTAAGGAGATGTTGTTTTACTTCTCAAGACACATAAATTATAAGATACTTATTGACAACAATGGCGTTGAACGCGAGCGACAATCTCTTTATTGTTGTGAGAAATTTATTTGTTCAAGTCTTTTACTCGGACTACATGTTTGTGTTATTGTGCTTTTTTCATAATTATATACGAATGTTCACTACAAGAAAAACCCTTATTTGTGGCGGTCTAAAATTATATGTAGTTCATATAATATGTGTAACATTTTTAGTTCCTTTTCCTATTTATTCTTGTTCCCAACCCTTGATCTTACTCTTATCCACATTTCAACAACACTCTTCCATATTTTCCCTCCTGATCCTACTCCCTTCGATATTTCATACAACACTTTTCCATATTTCAAACAAGACACTTGTATTCACTTTGTTCGTTTTCCTTTTTATTCATTTCCTTCTTTCTTTGTTTCTTCTTATTCTTCTTTATTCTTCTTTTTCATTCTTTCTCTCCAATGGATACCAAAAGAGCAGTGTAGTTGCATTAAACTACAATGCAGAATGTTTACTTGCTACAACCTTCCATAAACTCCGCAAGTTATTGAGTGAAGTTTTGAGAGATGAGACAATATTCGTTTTATTCACGACACAGGCCATTTAATGACCATAATGTTTCATTCATTCTTTCTCAGTTTAGGCATTTTGCTTGTGGTGAGATGTTTTTTGACATCTCTGGACACGGAAATTATGAGATGTTTACTGATAACAATGGCGTTGAACACATGCGACGATCTCTTTATTGATGTTGTTGAACACATGCAATAATACTAATATCATTGTATGAACTAACACAAATAATACGTGAAAAATAAGATACTTTGTAATCCATGTCATATGTGTAACGTCTTGTTGTCCCGTTTTTAGTCTTGTTACCACCTTGTCTGATCTTGCTCTCTTCCACATTTCATACAATACTCTTCTACATTTCGTACAACACAGTTAACTTTGTTTCTTTTCCTTTTTATTCATTTCCTTCTTTCTTTGTTTCTTCTTATTCCTTATTCTTCTTTTTCATTCTTTATCTTCAATAGGTACCAAAAGAGAAACACAATTTTCACTCAGTTATGTGTACACCTTTAGTTGTTTGTGCATGGCAAACTGCTAGCACTCATTTAATCATGTGTAATAATTTTTTCTCTCCAACATTAGTACTCTTGTAGAGGAATTTTTTGACCTATTTTTTTGGAAAAAAGAATCACCCATATCAAATATCAATAGGGTAACCGTAGGAATATAATACTACTTATATTTAAAATAGCAAATGATAATACTAATATGATTGTACAAACCAACATAGTAATATGCGTAAAATAGGATACTTTGTAATCCATATAATATGTCTAACATCTTTTATTTTCTTTTCCTTTTTTTTGTTCCCACCATGCTGTCTGATCCTACTCCCTTCTACATTTCATATAACACTTTTCACTATTTTGTACAACACACTACTGCTCAATTGGTTCCTAACTCCGCTAAGTTATTGTGTGATGTTTTGAGGATGAGACAATATCCGTTTTATTCACGACATAGGCCATTTAATGACAATAATGCTTCATTCAATCTTTCTCAATTTAGGCATTTGAGTTGCTAGTGATGAGATGTTGTTTGACTTCGCTGGACACGGAAACTATGAGATTTTTACGGATGACAATAGCTTTGAACATGTACGGCAGTCTCTTTATTACAGTGAGACGTTTATTTGTTCAAGTAGTTTTACTCGGACCACCATTATCGTATGTATATTCAATTCCAGAAATCCCTTTGTTTGTGGCAGCCAAAATTTTATGTAGTCCATATAATATGTGTAACGTCTTTTAGTTGTTTTTCCTTTGTATTCTTGTTCTCAGTCCTCTTGATCTTACTCTCTTCCATATGTCATACAACACTCGTCCACATTTTGTACAACACACTTGTGTTCAGTTTGTTCTTTTTCCTTTTTATTCGTTTCTATTTCTGTGTTTCTTCTTTTTCCTTGTTCTTCTTTTTCATTCTTTCTCTCCGATGGTACCAAAAAAGCATTGTAGTAAGATTAAACTACAATGCAAAATGGTTACTTGCTTTAAGCCATAAATTCTGCTAAGTTATAGTGTGATGTTTTGAAGGATGAGACAATATCCTCTTTATTCACAGCCATTTAATGATAATAATGCTTTATTCATTCTATCTCAACTTAGCCTTTTGATCTCGGTAGCTTGTGATGAAATGTTGTTTTACTTACCAGAACACAGAAATTATGAGATGTTTATTGACGACAATGGCGTTGAACACGAGCGACAATCTCTTTAATACTATGAGAAATTTATTTGTTCAATTCTTTTACTCGGACCACATGTACTATGTTATTGTGCTTTTTCCATAATTATATACGAATGTACACTACAAGAAAACCCTTTATTTGTGGCGGTCTAAAATTATATGTAGTTCATATGACATGTCTAACTTTTTTTAGTTCCTTTTCCTTTTTATTCTTGTTCCCAACCCTCTTGATCTTACTCTCTTCCAAATTTCATACCACACTCTTCCAAGTTTTGTACAACACACTTGTGTTTAGTTTGTTACTTTTTCTTTTTATTCATTTCCCACTATGCCTAACTGATCTTACTGTCTTCCATATTTCATACAACACTCTTCCACATTTTCCCTCTTGATCCTACTCCCTTCCATATTTTCATACAACACTTTTCCAAATTTCAAACAACACACTTTTACTCAATTTGTTCATTTTCCTTTTTATTCATTTCCTTCTTTCTTTGTTTCTTCTTCTTCTTTTTTATTCTTCTTTTTCATTTTCTCTCTCCAATAGATACCAAAAGAGCAATGTAGTTGGATTAAACTACAATGCATAATGGTTACTTGCTCCAAGCTTCCATAAACTCTGCTAAGTTATTGTGTGAAGTTTTGAGAGAAGAGACAATATTCGTTTTATTCACGACATAGGCCATTTAATGACAATAGTGCTTCATTCATTCATTCTCAATTTAGACATTTGATTTGCTGGTGAAAATGTTGTCTGAATTCTCTGGACACGAAAACTATGAAATGTTAATTGATGAAAATGGCGTTGAACACGTACGACAATCTCTTTAGTGCAGCGAGAACTTTATTTGTTCAAGGAGTTTTACTCGGACCACCATTATCGTGATTTTTTAATATTTATATTTGAATGTTCACAACACGAAAACCCTTTGTTTGTGGCAGTCAAAATTATATGTAGTCCATATAATATGTGTAATGTCTTTTAGTTTTTTTTTCCTTTTTATTCTTGTTCCTAGTCCTCTTGATCTTACTCTTTTCCACATGTCATACAACACTCGTCCACATTTCCTACAACACGTGTTCAATTTGTTCTTTATCCTTTTTATTCATTTCCTTATTTCTGTTTCTTCTTTTGCCTTGTTCTTTTTTTTTTCATTACCAAAAGAGCATTGTAGTTGGATTAAACTACAATGCAAAATGGTTACTTGCTTCAAACCATATATTATGCTAAGTTATTGTGTGATGTTTTGAAGGATGAGACAATATCCTCTTTATTCACGGCCATTTAATGATAATAATGCTCTATTCATTCTATCTTAACTTGGGAATTTGATCTAGGTAGCTGTTGATGAGATGTTGTTTTATGAGATGTTTATTGACAACAATGACATTGAACACGAGCGACAATCTCTTTATTGTTGTGAGAAATTTATTTGTTCAAGTTTTTTAGTCGGAGTCGGACCATAGATATTGTGTTATTGTGCTTTTTTCATAATTATATACGAATGTTCACTACAAGAAAAACCTTTATTTGTGGCGGTCTAAAATTATATGTAGTTCCTATAATATGTGTAACATTTTTTAGTTCCTTTTTAGTCTTGTTCCCAACCCTCTTGATCTTACTCTCTTCCACATTTCAACAACAGTCTTCCACATTTCAACAACACATTTGTGTTTGGTTTGTTCATTTTCCTTTTTATTCATTTTCCACTATGCCTTCTTGATTTTACTCTCTTCCATATTTCATGCAACATTCTTCCCCATTTTCCCTGCTGATCCTACTCCCTTCGATATTTCATACAACATTTTTCTACATTTCAAACAACACACTTGTATTCAGTTTGTTCGTTTTCCTTTTTATTCATTTCCTTCTTTCTTCTTTTTCTTATTCTTTATTCTTCATTTTTCATTTTTTCTCTCCAATGGATACTAAAAGAGAAGTCTAGTTGGATTAAACTACGATGCAGAATGGTTACTTGATCCAAGCTTCCAAAAACTCTGCTATGTTATTGAGTGAAGTTTTGAGAGATAAGACAATGTCCGTTTTATTTACGACATATGCCATTTAATGACCATAGTGCTTCATTCGTTCTTTCTTAATGTAGGCATTTTGTTGGTGATGTGATGTTGTTTGATATCTCTGGACACGGAAACTATGAGATGTTTACTGATAACATTGGCGTTGAACATGTGAGACAATCTCTTTATTGATGGCGTGCAACAATACTAATACCATTCTAAGAATCAACACAAATAATATGTGAAAAATAGCATACTTTGTAATCCATATAATATGTGTAACGTCTTTTTATCCATTTTGCTTTTTATTCTTGTTACCACCTTGCCTGGTCCTGCTTTCTTCCACATTTCATGCAACACTCTTCTACATTTCGTACAACACAGTTAACTTTGTTCCTTTTCTTTTTTATTTGTTACTTTGTTTCTTCTTATTCGTTATTCTTCTTTTTCATTCTTTCTCTTGAATAGGTACCAAATGAGAAACACAACTTTCACTCAGTTACGTGTGCACCTTTAGTTGTTAGTGAAAGGCAAACTGCTATAAAGTGACAATTTTACTCATTAAAAATGGAGTCAAATTTACTTATTGAGTGGGAGCACTCATTTAATCTGGTTTTTTCTCTTTAACATTAATACTTTAGGGGAATTTTTTGACCCATTTTTTGGAGAAAAGAATCACCCATATCAAATGTCATTAAGGTAACTATAGAATATAGTACTACTTAAATATACAATATCAAATGATAATACTAATATGATTTTATGAACCAACACAATAATGTGTGTAAAATAGGATACTTTGTAGTGATCATACTCCCTTCTACATTTCATACAACACTCTTCACTATTTTGTACAACACAATACTATTCAATTGGTTCCTAACTCCGCTAAGTTATTATGTGATGTTTTGAGGGATGAGACAATATCCGTTTTATTCACGACATAGGCTATTTGATGATAATAGTGCTTCATTCGTTCTTTCTCAATTTAGGCCTTTGATTTATGGGTGATGAGATGTTGTTTGACTTCTCTGGACAAGGAAACTATGAGATATTTATCGATGACAATGGCGTTGAACACGTACGACAATCTCTTAATTTCGGCGAAAAGTTTATTTGTTCAAGTACGTTTACTCGGACCACCATTATCCTGCTTTTTCAATAATTATATATGTTTGTTCAATACAAGAAATCCTTTTGTTTATGGCAGCTAAAATTATATGTAGTCCATATAATATGTGTAACGTCTTTTAGTTGTTTTTCCTTTTTATTCTTGTTCTCAGTCCTCTTGATATTACTCTCTTCCACATGTCATACAACACTCATCCACATTTCGTACAACACACTTGTGTTCAGTTTGTTCTTTTTCCTTTTTATTCGTTTCCTTATTTCTGTGTTTCTTCTTTTTTCTTGTTCTTCTTTTTCATTTTTCTCTCCAATGGGTATCAAAAAAAGCATTGTAGTTGGATTAAACTACAATGCAAAATGGTTACTTGCTTCAAGCCATTAATTCTGCTAAGTTATTGTGTGAAGTTTTGAGGGATGAGACAATATCCTCTTTATTCACGGCCATTTAATGATAATAATGCTTTATTCATTCTATTTCAACTTAGGAATTCGATCTCGGTAGCTGGTGATAAGATGATGTTGTTTTACTTCTCATGACACGAAAATTATGAGATGTTTGTTAACGACAATGGTGTTGAACACGAGCGACGATATCTTTATAGCTCTGAGAAATTTATTTGTTCTTGTCTTTTACTCGGACCACAGGTACTGTGTTATCGTGTTTTTTCCATAATTATATACGAATGTTCACTACAAGAAAACCATTTATTGGTGGTGGTCTAAAATTATACGTAGTTTATATAATATGTGTAACGTTTTTTAGTTACTTTTCCTTTTTATTCTTATTCGCAACTCTCTTGATCTTACTCTCTTCTACATTTTGTACAACGCACTTGTGTTTAGGTGGTTCTTTTTCATTTTTATTCATTTCCCACTATGCCTTTCTGATTTTACTCGCTTCCATATTTCATACAACAATCTTCCACATTTTCCCTCCTGATCCTACTCCCTTCCATATTTCATACAACACACTTGTACTGAGTTTGTTCGTTTTCCTTTATATTCATTTCCTTCTTTCTTTGTTTTTTCTTCTTCTTTATTCTTCTTTTTCATTCTTTATCTCCAATGGATACCAAAAAAGCAGTGTAGTTAGATTAAACTACAATGGAGAATGGTTACTTGCTCCAAGCTTCCATAAACTCCGCTAAGTTATTGTGTGAAGTTTTGAGAGATGAGACAATATCAGTTTTATTCACGATGTAGGCCATTTAATGACAATAGTGCTTAATTTATTCTTTATTAATTTAGGCATTTTGCTGTGATGAGATGTTGTTTGACTTCTCTAGACACGGAAACTATGAGATGTTTACCGATGAAAATGGTGATGAACACGTGCAACAATCTCTTTATTAATGACTTTGAACACGTGCAATAATACTAATATCATTGTATGAACTAACACAAACAGTACGTGAAAAATAGGATACTTTGTAATCCATATAATATGTGTAACATCTTTTTGTTCCTTTTCATTTTTAATCTTGTTACCACCCTATCTGATCATGTTCTCTTCCACATTTCATGCAATACTCTTACACATTTCGTACAACACAGTTACCTATCTGATCCTGTTCTCTTCCACATTTCATGCAACTCTCTTACACATTTCGTACATCACATTTAAGTTTGTTCGTTTTCCTTTTTATTCACTTCATTCTTTCTTTGTTTCTTCTTATTCCTTATTCTTCTTTTTCATTATTTCTCTCCAATGAGAAACACCAAAACACAATTTTCACTCAGTTATGTGTGCACCTTTAGTTGTTAATGCAAGGCAAACTGCTATAAGGTGACAAATTTACTTATTGGAAATGGAGCCAGTTTTAGTCAGTATTGAGTGAGAGCACTCAGTAGTATTATATTCTCTCTCTAACATTAGTACTCGAGGAATTTTTTGATCCATTTTTTGGAAAAAAGAATCACCCATATCAAATATCAATAAAGTAACAGTAGGAATACATATTTTTTATCAATTCAAATTTATTTGAGAATTGTTTTAGATGTTTAAAATATAAATATTTTTTATCGCAATTGTATTTCTTAAGAAAATAAAAACAGACTTGTATAATAAAAATGAATTAAATACTGTTTAAATTGACTTTTAATCAACCACAACCTAATGTATATTTTTTATTAATTATACTCATAGTTTATTTTAAATCGGTAACATTTCGTCTGTGTATTCAAATTGGTGGTGTCAGTTAATGCATATCGGCAATTGGTAAATTAATTTTCAATCAATCACGTTTATATGTCACAATGACAGTATGTATTTATTAAAAGTTGGATTTTATTTAATATTTAAATTTTTATTATTATTATTTAGAGCATTTATAACAAATTCTATAGGATGGCTATGCTGCAACAGTCTCTGGGCAGCGGTAGAATTTGAACTAAAATATTAGTGTGGATAAATTTTTAAAATTTTAATAGTTAAATAAAAAGTATAATACTGTATTATATATAAGAATTTTAAGTTGTAAATTTACAAAAATATATTAAAGAACAAACTTTTAACGTTTATTATAGAAAGATAGTAGATCAATTTTTGGTTGACATTTTTAATAATTAAAAATTAGTTTTTAAAAATTTAATATTTTTTCGAACACTAAATTTTTTAGAGTTTAATTGTTATGTTTTGTGGTGTAAAAAGTTTTATAATGTCAGTAGATCACAAATATCCATAAGTGTGACTTTAAAAGTAATTATGATAAAAGTGAAACTGATTTATTAATCTAACAGTTATGATTAATTGACGGTGTAAAATATTATTACATTGTGGTGCAAACAAATTAAATTCAAATTTTTACACTATTACTACAAATTTTTTAACTACAAGGACAAACACAATATATATATAATTATTAAAATTCATTTAAATACCACACATAGTTTAAAATACAAATATTGACATAATGTTGATAATAGATAATGATTTGGTTTGAGTATTAGACAATATATTTTAAAATTACGTGAAATTATATTTCAAATCAATAAATATCGGATTTATTGGTTTAATTCAACTTAGACTCAAACCCGCAAAAAATATCAAACAAATTTTATTTAGTTTTGGTTAAATTATATATTGTCATTGTGATATATCTCTATAGGATGGCTATGGTGCAAAGACTCTCTTGGCAGTGGCGGAGCTTGTACTAAAACATTAGCGTAGCCAAATTTTTAAAATTTTAATGGATAAATAAAAAGTATAATATCGTATTGTATATAAGAATTTTAAGTTATAAATTTACAAAAATATATTGACGATCAAACTCTTAACGTTTATTATAGAGAGTTAGTATATCAAATTTTGGTTGACATTTTTAATAATTAAAAATTAATTTTTAAAAATCTAATATTTTTTTCAAACACTAAATTTTTAGAATTTAATTGTTATGTTTTGTCGGTGTAAAAAGTTTTATAATGTTAGCACATCACAAATATTCATAAGTGTGACTTCAAAAGTAATTATGATAAAAGTGAAATCGATTTATTAATGTGCCGTTATGATTAATTGGTAGTGTAAAATATTTTTACATCGTTGATGCTTACAAATTAAATCCAATTTTTTCCACTATTAATACAACTCTCTTAACTACAAAGACAAAAAACAATATATATAACTATTAAAATATATTTAAATATAACACATTATTTAAGATATCAATATTGATATCGTGTTGATAAAAGATAATAATATGGCTTGAGTATTAAACAATCTATTTCAAAATTACATGAAACTAACTATATTTTAAATCAATAAATGTTGGATTTATTGATTTAGTTCAACTTAGACTCATTCTCACAAAAAAATATCAAACTGATGTAATTAATTTTGATTAAATTATTGCAATCATAGGATTGTTTGGTTTGATTTTTAAAGAAAATTGTTATAATTATTTTATATGGTATTATAATTTAAAGAAAACATGATACAAACAAATTTAAGTTTGGATATATGATTTTAACCATAATAAATAAGGTAATATAAGTTATATTCAAACTACATTATTTTTGTAAATATTTTTTATGTTTTTTTATTGAAATATCCTTTTAAAAAAGTTAACCAAAATGGCCCACTTACTATGTATTATGTTTAATTTTTTTTTCATTTTAATATTTGAATAATTATTAATTTAATTAATAAAAAATAATTAAAATATTTTAAAAAAATAAAATTACATTAATAAAATCAAATAAAATACATTAAATTGGAAATACAAAATACATCAACATTAATGCAGTTGATTAGATTTGTCAAAATAAACAATGCGTCTCTAATATTTTGCAGATAAAATAACAACATAATTTTATTTTGTTAACAACTCCCTCCTATTTTTACTCCGACCTAATAAATAAAAAATAAATAAAATAAAAATAATAAAAATAAAATAGTGTAAATGTAATAAAAATAATAATAAAATCAAACAGAATACATAGAAAAAAAATACATCCAAACGTATGTGCCCAAACAAATAAAGTGTCACTAATATTTTGTAGATAAAAAAACAACACAATTCTATTCTCTTAAACAACTCCTTCCTATTTTTCATCCGATCTAATAAATAATAATAATAAAAATAAAATATTGTTAATGTAATAAAAAAAATAACTTGTCACTTCTAGTTTGCATATACATTACCAACTTAATTCTATCTTGTCAACGACTTTCTCCTATTTTTTCTCCGCATCAAATAAATAAAAAATAATAATAATAAAAAAAATAATAAAAAAAAGTAAATTATATTAATAAAATAAAATACATTAAATTGAAGAAACAAAATAAATTAAATTAAAGAAAAAAAAACACATCAAATTGAAAAAACAAATACAACAAATTTAAATTAATAATTTTCATTTAAATGTCGTTCAGTTCCACGTCAAAGATTTCATCGAACTCGTCTACCTCTTTGAACGAGTTGAGGTTGTTCTGGTTGATATTCATCATTATCCTCGTTATAAGTTTTGAGTTTCGGGTTTATACATGGAATCAAAATAGGAGAGAGTTATTATTATTATTATTATTATTATTATTATTATTATTATTATTATTATTATTATTATTATTATTATTATTATTTATTTTGACACATCTACTCAACCGCGTTAACTTTGATATTTTGTTTGATTTATTATTATAATTTTGATTTTTTAAATTATTATTATTTTTTATTACATTAACAATATTTTATTATTTTTATTTATTTATTAGATCAGAGTAAAAATAGGAGAGAGTTGTTAACAAAATAAAATTATATGATTTTTTTATTTATTTGATTTTATTAATATAATTTAATTTTTTAAATATTTTAATTATTTTTCAACCTAAAAATAGGACAATTTGGTTTTTTTTTAAAGGGGGCATTTTGGTTAGACTTTTAAAAAAATATCTATTTCAAATTTAATTTACAATTATTTTAGATGTTTAGAATATAAATATTTTTTACTGCAATCGTATTGTTTTAATATAAATTAAACAATTATATAATAATTTAAAATGAATAAAATACTGTTTGAATTGGCATTCAATCAACCACAACCACATTTATATTTGCTATTAATTATAATCATAATTTATTTTAAATTAGTAACATTTCTTCAATGTATACAAATTGGTGTCAATTAATACATATTGGCAATTTGGTTTTCAATCAATCACGTTTATGTATCACACAACAATATGTATTTATTAAAATTGTATTTTATTATTTAAATTTTTATTATTATAATATTTCTATTATAGTAATCTATTTTTTATTATTTTTTAATTAATTTTTATTTACTTTTTATTTGCATATTTATTTTTTGATAATTAATTTAATATTTTATAATAAAATTGATTGTAATGCATGCATGTTTTCAATGAACTTTCAGCAATAAATAAAAGTTCGTTAAATAGGCAATAATAATTTGTCAAAAAAAAATGGTGAATAACAAAAACTGAGCATGCATGCACCGTTTAGTTTATTTTATTTTATTTTATATTTCACCATTTCACTCATTTTATATTTGTTGATTTTAACGGTAACTACTTTGTTCCCTTTATGAATCTTGGTGTACACAATACACTTTATCTCCCCCCATTTATTTTATTTTTATGGATGTGTGTTATAAAACCATTGATTCATTTATCAAAGAGATGTGAATCTATTCTTCCTTTCTATCTTCCGATAGTTTTTTCATTTGCCAAGAAAGATGGGAAACACACATCTTCTTTTTCCTTTCATTTATTTTTGCAAATTTTTCTTCTTAAATACTATTCCCTCCTATTATTTCTTCTACATAATTCTCTTTCTTTGTATGTTTTCAACTTTTTAGAGGATCATCAATCAAGGCTCAATTTTTATTTTCAGTTTCCTTCTTTCTTTACTACATTTGTTTATATATATATATATATATATATATATATGAAGTATTTGAAGTAGCTAAAATATCACTAGAAGGAAGTTGAATAGAGATATCGTAATTTTAAAATTTTCTTATGAACTTTTTAAAATTGTAGCTTGTAAGAGATGATAAAATGTAATTTTAAGAAGATAAACTTTTGTAACTGAAATATGTTTTAGACAAAATAATAAGTAGAAACTATAGAAATGACACACAAATTTATACTGGTTCACCCAAAATAGGTTGCGTCTAGTTCTCACTAACTTGTAAGTTTCAATAATTCAAAATGATTTGTCCTCTAACTGGACTTTTTTCTCTGTGTTTGTTCTTAGCCTCACCAGGCTTACAATTTCTTTCTTTTTGATTTACAGCTATCACCAAGTTTATAATAACTTGAGGATACACAGATTTTGAGAGTAGTGATAAGTGTATGATTCTTTCTCTCTAATAAACTCTCTAAGAGAATATCTTCAAAGGTATAGTTAAGAACAATAGAAAGTATTATGAGAGGATGAGATTGCTCTTCTCAGCTTTTAGTATTTCTCTTTTGTGTGAGTTGTTGTGTGTTGAATGAGGATGAGTTCATTTCTTTTTATAGCGGTGGTGAAGCTTCAGTCATGAAGAAAAGTACAAAGTATCCATTGAAGTCTTGGTTAACTGTTCATGGTCTTTACTTTTATTTACAAAAGTGTCATCCATCTGTCCTTGTAAGACAAAAGCTTAGGATGATTTACAAAAGTGTCATCCATATGAAGTATTTGAAGTAGCTAAAATATCACTAGAAGGAAGTTGAATAGAGATATCGTAATTTTAAAATTTTCTTATGAACTTTTTAAAATTGTATCTTCTAAGAGATGATAAAATGTAATTTTAAGAAGATAAACTTTTGTAACTGAAATATGTTTTAGACAAAATAATAAGTAGAAACTATAGAAATGACACACAAATTTATACTGGTTCACCCAAAATGGGTTATGTCCAGTTCTCACTAAGTTGTAAGTTTCAATAATTCAAAATGATTTGTCCTCTAATGGGACTTTTTTCTCTGTGTTTGTTCTTAGCCTCACCAGGCTTACAATTTCTTTCTTTTTGATTTACAACTATCACCAAGTTTATAATAACTTGAGGATATACAGATTTTGAGAGTAGTGATAAGTGTATGATTCTTTCTCTCTAATAAACTCTCTAAGAGAATATCTTCAAAGGTATAGTTAAGAACAATATAAAGTATTATGAGAGGATGAGATTGCTCTTCTCAGCTTTTAGTATTTCTCTTTTGTGTGAGTTGTTGTGTGTTGAATGAGGATGAGTTCATTTCTTTTTATAGCGGTGATGAAGCTTCAGTCATGAAGAAAAGTACAAAGTATCCATTGAAGTCTTGGTTAACTGTTCACGGTCTTTACTTTGATTTACAAAAGTGTCATCCATCTGTTCTTGTAAGACAAAAGCTTAGGAGGATGAGTTTCTAGTCCGTCATCGGATAGGAGGTTTGAGCATCCATAAATTATGACATGACTTGTGCTTTTGACTTTTTCCTTTTCCAAGAACTGTAGGGTCTTGCTTTTTTGTCAAGGACAACACGTTTTTGTACTTTGGTACTTTTATTCATTTTCCTATGTATGAGAATGAATGGGAACAGAAGTTCATCATCTCTTCTGTTTAGTTTATCCTCTATTATAAATTCATCCTTTTGCTTCAGTATTGCTTATCTTATGATATAGATTCATCTTTCTTTATTTTTTGATGTAAATTCATACACTCTTCAGTATTCTATATCTTATGTCTTAGAGGTTACAATTTCATCTTCCACTTATTTATCCTCTAACATAGAGGACATGTTAAAATGTGTAAAATACACTTTATTTGATCAAGGAGGTGAGGAACATGTTTTCTAAATTTGATACACTCAAGAGCACAAGTTAGATAACATGTATAATCATAATTTGGGTTTTTTTGTTGTATAATTTGATTATTTAAATTCAAATTATTATTTTTTCTAATTTTCTAATATATTATGAATTTTATTATTCAAAAAACTTTGTAGTAAATAAATTAAATATTTAAAATAATATTTTTTTTATAATCTATTTAATCCCATATTTCATTTGAAGCTTTAATTTAATATTTTTTGAAAGAAAAAAAATTATAACAAAAAGATGGTACTATATTATAAAAATCATTTTTAAAAAAACAATATAAAGAACTAATTAATATCTAAATATAAGATTCATAATTACATTAATGAATTGAAAAAGATATTAAACTTAAGTTTTACGCATAATATATCTTTATCATTATAATTCACTTATTATCCATGCATCGCACATGTTAACACACTAGTTATGATTAATATAATACAGTATATAGTGTATATTATCGGTGTTTATTATAACTTACTAAATATGTTTCATTTAAGGTAAGAGGATGGTGCTTAGTCTAGGAAAGACCTTAGAGTTCATTGAATATTTACAAAGAGATTTACATTTATCTCTTCTAATGACATTAATCGAGATCAATCAATTATTAGTTTTGTTTAATATAAATAAGAAAATAAATATAGTGTACTGACAGTATAAAACAATTTTACATTGTCATCTAATCATAATAAAAAACATAAATTACTATAATAAATAATTATAATTTATATTTTATTAATATCATTCAATCCGATGCATTTATTATTTTTCTCTAACACTACTTCCGGACGTTTTCTATTTTTATATTTTTACATTTTTACATACGACAGATTATATATTATTATATTTTTATATAGTATTGATTTAGATTATATACATATATTAATATATGAACATATCAATGCAGAGAATCAAACGGTCAACATATTGACTTCGTTTTGTTTTGTAACTATTGATTGTATTTTATTTTTTTCTTTTATTAAAAAAATACAATACAAGCGTTAATTTCCATATTTTGGTGAATCGTGCATTGACTACCCTAGCCATTTAATTATATTTTTATTTTATTTGGGAAGTTTTGTTTTTGATTTTATTTGGAAAAATAATCTATTCGTCTTATAAATAGTCTATTGCAAAGTGTTTTCTCTTAACCTTTTAATAATTTCTCTCAACCTTTTAAAAAAGAATGGCAACTCACATCAATCTTTTTATTTTTACCATTGCAATAATGTGCATTGCTTCTGTGGTGGTTACAGGTAAGAACTAGTCAACACTAACTTTGTTAGATATTCAATTAAATGACTTACAATTGAAGATATAAAAATAAGAATGAAAATTTTATCTTTTATAAAGTCAATTTATCTTTTATAAAGTCAATGTTAGTAATTAGTTGTAAATTTTTGAGAAGTTGATAAGGTCGATTCAAACACATATTAAGATCTAAAGTGTATTTGAAAATGAAGATTTTTTAAAATAATAGTAAATTTCAATAAACTTTATATATTTTTATTTAAATTTTAATTTTTGAGTTTTTGCGATGCACAATAATCTAATAAACTAATGCCAAAAAATCTCAATAATTTTAACTAATATTTCTAATGGTGTTTCATCAATTGTAACAGGAGTATCTGAGGTGGATGAATATGGGAGAATACATTGCCTTCCTATGAATACATGTCCAGAAAAATCTGATGTTTGTTTGCAAGATTGTAAAGGAAGGGGCTTCCGTTCTGGTGGTTGTTTATCAGCCGGCAAAATGTGTTGTTGCATTGAGACATAGGAGAAAACTATGATTATTGTATTTTTTTTCGATGTGTTTAGTATATCTACAAACACGTATTTTAATTTTTTATATGAATGAAATAATTATCGAATAAATTGGTGCATTAAACTTATAACGTGTAGTGCTTCAAATTTCACTTTATTTTGGTGAGTATGGTTTCAATTGGTTTGCAGCTACTATTTAGGTACATATTGAATATATAAATTAGAAGAAGAAAAAAAAAAGGAAACTGTTCGAGTTTCATTCATTCATTAACGTTTTGTACTTTTTTAAAATAATCTAGTAAATGGTCCGTAGCTACTATTTCGGCACTATTTACCTATATTTGAATTATAAATTAAATAAAAATAAAAATAAATTGTTCGAGTTTCATTCTTTCCTTAACATTTTGTTCCTTATTAAAATAATCTAGTAAATATGTACGTTTGTTGTCGTTTAATTTGTCCAGTTCGATCTGCACAATTTTAATTTCTCATTGGTTTTGATCATCTAAAAATGCTCATTTATTCTGCATTTTTATTTTTAGTAGATATACAGAATAAATTATATAAGCTTTAAAATTTTTCTTCTTGTGCTTGTTAAATGATATTTTCACTTTATCGTAAAAGGTCAAATATAGAACACTATAAATACGACTTAATTGTTTTTTTGATTAATTGAAAATAAATACTTTTGCTTAAATTATATTGACATTAGTAATTAGACTTCTATATAACTTGTTATTGAGTTTGAATTTGAATCTCTATTATAAAAAGTACTGACACCTAATATATGATCCGTCTAAAGTAAGATTTTTTTTTTTATCTTACAAATAAGATTACTTTTATTAGAGAGAATCAATAAAAGAAAATAGGAGTACTTTCCAAAAACTGGAATATTTTCTTTTAGTTAATATACTGCTCTTTAATTACGAGTCAAAAACACTAATAATTTAATCGATTGATAAAATTTGATTTGAAGGTCGTCTTTAAACAAACTAGCGTAATTGCTTGTGTCCCGCATGGATTCACAAAAAGTATACAAATATTAAATATTTTTATATTTATTATATATATATATATATATATATTTAACAAATAAATTATTTATATAATATATAATTTATTATTTATAAGTATATATATATATATATATATATATATATATACAATTCACCTTTACTAAAATGTCATATTCATAATTCATTAGTTATTTTTAGACAAAATTACACTTATACTCTTTTAAATTTAACTCATTTCTCATTTAAATCTTTTAAATTTATTTTATCTCGGTTTGATTTATTAAATTACATTATGTTTGCAACATTACTCATTTATTTCAATTTCGACAACAATAAATTCAATTGAAAATTTTTGATAATTTAAAACTCTACCAAATGCTGCAACAATATGTCCTTCATACTAATCATTCAGAAAATATTCATCAAATCTTTTAAATGATTTATATTTTTTATTTTCTCTATAACAATTTAAACATGTGTAGTCTTAAAAACAAGGTAATAAAAGTCTATCCACATAATAAATGTCTTTAATTTCTTTTACCTGCAAAGTAGCTTGCATAGTCAACTTGTTGTGATATTTCGATTAAATCTTAATATTTTATGACAATAATTCAAGAAAAAGTCAAACTTAAAGGACTGCATGCGTTATTTAAAAGATCAAATCGGGAAAAAATAAACTTAAAGGATGTAGCGAAAATTGTGATAAGCTTTAAAGATTAAAGGTTTATTTTTATCTTATTTATTGATTATATTATTTTATAAACTTTGTAATTTAAAATTGTTATTTAATTTTAGATGTAAATCAATTTGATTTTGTATATTATTAATTTGACTTGTTATGTAGTTGAGAAAATAATAAAAATAAAACAATTAATATATGCATTGTTTGATATAAATAATCTCTTATTGCATATGTTTTTGACTCCATTGAAATTTGAAATAAGATGGGAAGATAAAAATTTAGAAAATAAATGATCTAACAATTAATTAACTTATAAAAATGTGAATATTAATTAAAATTTTTATCAGGAAATTATTGTAATTAACGTATTTTTTCTGAAACTCCACAAAGTATCGTCAAAAGCTTCATTCTTTTTGAATCAAGTGTGAGACTAATCTCCGTTTGAGTGTTAAGGTCGTAGTTTAAAGCTATTTGCTCCCATCAAAGAGTGTATTCTAGGGGACTGAATCGTGATACTTCCCACAACTGTTTAAACAATCAAGTCATAATCAATGACTTTAGTAAGGATGATTGAATAGTTTGTTATTTTATGAAAATTTATATATTTATAAATTATATAAGATTTTTAAATTATTTCAATGTTAATATTAATTGGAGTTGAAATATATTACATTAATAAAACTTTTATTCTGAATTACTATAACTTATCGAGTGGTATTTTTATTTTATTTACGTAAACTAATTACTTAGTATATCCAATAACATTATCTACTAATTAAAAATTAAAATTAATTAGATAAATGATGAGCGGTATGATTTCATTTCAAATATAATCATAAACAACTTAAAAATAATAATTAGCATATTGATCAAAAATTGAATGAATGAGGAGATGACACATGAAATTAGTCAAAGTTGAAAACTTTACTTCTTATAGCACAGTAAGTGTTTGTATTTGTAAAATTGTTGATTCCCTAAAAAA
Source organism: Cicer yamashitae (assembly GCA_037974755.1). Lineage (NCBI taxonomy): Eukaryota > Viridiplantae > Streptophyta > Magnoliopsida > Fabales > Fabaceae > Cicer > Cicer yamashitae. The sequence continues at coordinate 33,903,942 of JBBPBQ010000001.1, read as the reverse complement.
CAATGTCACCATAATCGCAATTATACACTTCAGTAATTTAAAATTTATTTTAATATAATATAAATCATGATAGATTTTATTAAATATATACTTTTATTAATTTGCAATATTATTTTATTAAAATTAAAGATGTTGTTACATTTATTATAAATTATTATAACCATATACTCTATACAAAACACTAGTTATATTTATATATATACTATTTTCTATATAATATTTTATATAAGAAGAAAGTTTCCATATCAATTTAAAGATTGCTTCACAATAAGTTTCTATAAAAAAATTCTTAATTTATTTTTTTAATTATTATTATTTATTTAATTGAATTAAAAATTAAAATTATTAAAGATGAATTTGGTGGGGAATTGAATTACTATGAAAATGCCACTTGAAAATTTCCTAAATTAGAATTACCATACTTTATTATATATAATAGATAGATAATAGATTGTATCAGATGCAAAAATGTGACTGAGTACATTTAAGTATGAAAAAAATATCATCAAGATTCACTTTAGCCGAATAAAAATTGTAAAGTAGTCGCAACAAAATAACATCAAAATAGTATTAAGAGGATTGCATTACAAGGGAAGGGAAGAGAAAATCCATTATATACATTTCTAAGCTTCCAAGTAAGCTTACCACAATATATCATTATCATGCAAGGAACAGACCAATGCCTAAACACTTGACGGTATGCAGCACTGTAAAATATAATTCTAAAAATTGATGATGATAATGATGATGATGATGAAGAAAGTTTGAAAAAACCTAAAGTTAAGATTGACCAACAGACTGAAGCCGCTGCAACCATGAGATCCTAAGATTAGACTTTTTCAACTGGAGAAAAATTTCCCTATGTTCCTGCCTAAGGAACACGTCTAAAGCAAACAAATATAAGTCACTTCCTTGCTCTATTTCTTCCATTCCATCAAGGCATTCAATGCATTCACCAATACTATAACTACGTTTGCCTTCACCAGACGAAACTGCAAAGGCATTCTTTTGAACAGTCACACCATTTCTCGATGCAACAGCGTCACAAAGACATTCAGTCTTCTCATCTAAGCTGGCTATGTCAGGTTCTTTTGCGTGTGAAGGCAAAGTATTAACACTACCGTCGCTTTTCCTTTGTTGCACAGCAGGTTCAGTCTCTCCTGTAACAGTAGAACCATTGAAGATGGTTTCCAATGCATCGGTGAATTGAAGTTCCTTATAGCGAAATTGGGCAGCTTCTGGGTTTGTCTATACCAAATGAGTAGCGGAAGGAAATCAGGAACCTCCTTAAGATTTGCAAACTTCAATGAACATAAAGTAAGTGCATTCAGTAATTTAACATACCTGTAAATAGTTGGTCCAATCTTCATCACTAGCCTCAAATTGATGGTTAGATGGATCCCATTTCATGTAACTAGTGCAAACAAGTTTACACCAAATTCTCCATTGTTCCTTCGTAGAATCCCAGTGATTCTTAAATTGTAATCTGCCATAATTCAAACCAGATTTCACATAAAATGATTCCATAATATTCTTCCATCCTTCCTTAGTAAAATGGGTTCCCGGCTTATTTCCCTTTAATGTCTCCTCCAAACATAGATCAATAAAGGTCTTGTGCAATGAAGGGGTCCACGTGGCTTTGACCTTGGTATATGATGAACATGACATGCTTTGCTCACTTGCAATTGCACTGATTGGTGTAGCATTAACCAAAATAGCACTCTTAAAGTCAATATCTTCATCAACATTCTTATGTTTCTTCCCCCGTTCTCCGGATAAAGGAGATGTAGCTGCTGAAGCATTATTCTGTCTCTCACTACTAGTTGAAGGTCTCATTTCCCAGCTTTGTATACTTTCACCAAAGATGATATCCAATTTTTCAGAAAACTGGATTTCCTTAAACCGAAATTGTGAAGCTTCTGGGGTTGCCTGTGACAAAATGACTTAATTGTTATCAGTCTCAAACCAAGAAGAGAAACTCTCAATAAATTGAATGAATATACATTCATACCTTCAGATAATTGAGCCAGTCTTCCTCCGAAGCACCAAACATGTTGGTTTCTGGGTCCCATTTCATGCTATCGTCACCAATCAACTTAACCCAGATTTTCCATTGTTTTCTGGTTGAATCAAAATGATTCTTAATTTGTCTTTTGTCATATCTCACACCAGTCTTTGCATAAAAGTATCCTATAATATTCCTCCAGCCCTCCTTGGTAAAATGTGTCCCAGCCTTACTCCCCTTCAAAGTTTCTTCAAGACATAAATCAACAAATATTCTATGGTAGACAGGTGTCCATGTGGCTTTTGGAGTTAGCAGAAAATTAACCATATCAGAAGTATCTAATTCATAATCCCTACCAACACTCTTGCGCTTCTTCCCGAATTCTTTTCGATGCATATGAGATGTAGCTGAAGCATCATCCTGCCACTTAAGACGTATTGAATTTTTAATTTCCTCAGAAGGCATGTCTCCATCAAAGATGATATCCAATTCATCTTTAAACTGGATTCCCTTTGACTGAAACTGTGCAGCTTCTGGGTTTGCCTACAAAAAATAAAAAGGCTTCATTAATTATTTATCTTGAACCATGAAAATCTCATACCATCTTGGATGAACTTTAATCATTTCCATACATACCTTTATATAATCGATCCAGTCTTCCTCAGAAACACCAAACTTATTAGTTTCTGGATCCCATTTCATGCTACTATCACGTGTCAACTTCACCCAAACCTTCCATAGTTTCCTGGTGGAATCATAATGATTCTTGAATTGTTTTTTGTCATATCTCACACCAGTCTTTGCATAAAAGGATTCAACAATGTTCCTCCAACCCTCCTTGGTAAGTCGCGTCCCAGGCTCGTTCACCTTTAACACTTCTCGGAGACACAGCCCAACAAATATTTTATGGTATGTAGGCGTCCAATTGGCTTTTGCATTTGAAGCAGACATCCTCGACCTTATACGATGAAAATAACCTGCCAAATATTTTATGCAAACCAAATTTAAAAATTTCAATTTGATCCCATACAATAACCAACAATCCTACTTTCAAATTCTCATTTGTATTCCTACTAAACCTACCCAAAACAAAATAATTTGAATAAAAGTCAAACTCATAGCAACCAATGCCTTAAAAAGCAGCTCGCGGCCACAATCTCGATAGTGACAATAAGGTTTTTGAGGCCTCTGCAACCGCAACACGACCATAATTAAGACCGCATAAATTTGACAACCATTTATGCAATATCAAGGATCGCAACATGGCTTTATCTGTAATTTAGAGCCTTGATAGCAACCAATACCATCCTTCTCGAGATGACTATTATAATAATATATATGCAGCAATAACTATGAACACAAAAAATAACTCACTGACAGTAAATAAATACTATAATAACTCCTCACCGAAAACAGTCCATTTATTAAAAAATAAATAAATTATAATATAAATTTGACAAAAAAAAAAGATATTTTCATACTCAAACGAATTCACAGGGCCATAAAACCTATTAGGGGTGTTCATGGTTTGAAAACCAAACCAAATTAAACCACATTATTGGTTTAGTTCAGTCCTTAAAAACCACTTTCAAACTGGTTAATTTTAAAAACAGCTCCTATTTGGTCTGTATCCAGTTTTCAACCAATTTTTTTGTTCCGAACCAATTTTTCATTGCATTTTTAAAATCCAGTTTTCAGTGATTCTTTAAAAACAATTGATTTTGAAACCATTTTTTCAGTGCTTTAAAACAAATTGGTTTTAAAACCAGTTTTTTTCTGTGATTATTTTCAAAAATGTAATTGACTTTTTAAGTGATTTTATTTGAATTTGTTTTGGAAAATGGTTTTATTTTAGATATGCACCTAAAAAACAATGAACTCAAAATAATAAAGTCAATAGGCAAGATTATATGCATAAATTAACAAGCAAACTATTATAATCCACCAAACATAAAACATTCTCTTATAGTACCGATACAACATGACCGAGCTATTAGCCTGTGCATTAAAGAAAAACATATTCTTCAAAGTAGTTCACATACGCATGAAATAGTTTACTTATGCAGCACCCACTAACAAAACATAGAACCTCCTCTAAAGAAAATTGTAGATATAATTTCAAAAACAAGAAAACTTGAGTATGCTTAGTTGTAGAATACTTTACCCTTTGTACAGTTATGCCCTTATCCTTTTGTATCTCAAATCTATTTCAAAAGAGTATCAGTATGTTATGGGGAGAGCCAATCAACTTCATTGAACCAAACTGTATCCAAAATGAAACCAATAATAAGGAATAAGGATTATAAGAAACATTGATAACAAGGCTTGTCAATTAACTTTTCGTGGATCAATCAATGTAAAATAACGAGTAGTGCAAAGCTAAATTGTTCTATGCCAAAATAATAAAATTAAAATAATACTATTAGGAGAGCAGCGATTACAATCCTTTACATTAGTAATTCCTTAAGTCGGAATCATGCACACAAATTTTAAGCTACTAACTAAAAATTAAACCAATATAAGCAACCCATGCGCAATTTTGAGAGGTTAGGGTTCATAGAATTTAGAAATTGATCTCTGATTTGTATACAAAGAGGATTAGGGTTCGTAGGATTAAGAATTTAAGATTCGAAAAGAAATCGTAGATTCAGCGTAGTGGCTTACATTTACGGCGCGAGAGCAAGAGAGAAACATATTGCGGTGCACGGACAATGCTGCATTGAAACGTGTAACTTTGTGCGTTCTAACTCCTTAGCGAGTGGAAGAGAAACTCCAGATGCATTTTCTTCTGTTTTTTTACCGTGATTAATTTTGTGAAACACTTCTCGTAAACGTTGAGTCTGTTTCGTTGTTTGTTTTGAGAAAATTTTAAGGTGCACCCAGATTTTATCACTAGCTATTTGATATATTTTTTTTAAATAATTTTTTTACTCAATAAAATATTTGAGTTTTGACAAAGTTTTTTGGAACTGTATAGAAAATTCAATTTTTATTCTGGAATTTTTTTTTAAAATTTTCGGACCAGATATATGTTTCAGAAAAAGTTATTTAGAATATAAATGTGTTTTAAAAAGTTCGAACATTATTTTTTAGATTTTTTTTTAAGTTTTCTAAAACACAATTATGTTTTCGAAAAATAGAAATTTGTTTTATGCAAAAAATATTTCAAATTTTTCAGAATACAAATGTTTTTAGAAAAATGAAAACTAAAATTTCTAGTGGAAAATAACTACCGGAAATTTATGAAAAATGAAATTTTCAGGTCTAATTTTTTTACATTTTTTCGTTCTTCATTCAATATTTTTTCAGTGAGAAGCGAAAAACATTGTAAAATATTCTCGAGTTCGACCTCCTACATAATCTAATAGGAGAGCAGTTGTTGAGAAAAGGAGAAGGAGGGACGAAGAGATGCAACAAGAGGGACAAGAGGATTATGTTCAACCTTAGTATAAGGAGGTAGTGAATCAGGATCCTGCGTTTTTTGAGGATCACATACACCATGAGGAGCAACAAGATCTTGCATTTGAGGATCACACAGCAAGAGCAACAGCAGGATCTTGCGTTTGAGAATCATACGTAGCAGGAGAAACAGTATGATCACAAGCATCAAGAGGAGCAATAACTAGATCTTGTGCCTGACCATCAACTGTTTCCTTGAGGACCACTTGATTTTTCCATCCTTAAGGACTATGAGCACCACATTGCAGCTAGAATGTGGAATGAACAAGTTAGTAAATAATTTATTTTATTACATAGTATAATATGTATAGCATAATATTTATAGTTCCATATAATTATAGTATAGTTAAGCATATGTACAATACAATACAATACAATACAATACAATACAATACAATACAATACAATACAATACAATACAATACAATACAATACAATACAATACAATACAATACAATACAATACAATACAATACAATACAATACAATACAATACAATACAATACAATACAATACAATACAATACAATACAATACAATACAATACAATATAGTATATATATATATATATAGCGAGAGAGAGAGAGAGTAAATTAACTAATAGTATAATTTATTGTGTGTTTATTTAATTAAACAGGATAGACGTGCATTGAAAGTTGTTTTATATGGCAAAAAATAAGACAAATTCATTGATATTAGATATCTATTACCTATTGAGATAGATCAATGGATTACTAGATCAGGGTTACGTCCTCTGCAAAGTTGTAGTTTACATATGATTGATGATAATTTTGTATATATTTTTGTTGAGAGATGACACATAAAGACTAGTTCATTTTACATGTCATTTGGAGAAATGACTATTACTTTTGACGATGTTAGGGGTATGTTGGGCATACCATATTATGGGAAGTTATTCACACCTCCAACTAACATGAGTGAAAATTTGGCAATTGCTGCTGCCGTTAGGTTATTGGGAGTTGATGAGGCAGAAGTTGCGAATGAGACTATGGTCAATATAGATGTTTCATATAGTTTTGAATGGTTGAAAATTGTGTTTTTTAATAAACTTCATGAAGGTCAACTTGACTGTGCAGCGAAGGTATACCTACTTTTATTTGGTAGGGTGTACCATACTAGCTGACAAAATTTTTACTCTTGTATCTACAAAATACTTGTTTCTTTTTTAAGACCTTGATACTTGCGGTTAATGGGCATGGAGACCAGTTGCTCTTGTTGTTTTATATGACTATCTTAGATATGGTACCATGCCTGCAACAAAGCAGATCAAGGGATATTTATCCCTATTTGATGTATTTTTTATAAAATATTTTATGATTATTTTTTATACTTAATACATTCCTCCTACACCGCTAGTGCTTGTTGTCCGTGATGTTGACGTTGAAGGGAGTATGTATAGGAACTCTGTTTGATCCCTCCACACTAGATTCCATCCAGTCACATATTCACACGAGTGTGTTGAAGGACTTATAGTGGTACTATAGGGTATCTCATCATCGGATAATCCCTTATGGTCCTGGTCATGATGCTGGTGTTGGTACCCTCGCCCCTGAACCTAAAGCCCCGAGTCTTGTTGAATGGTATGCACAGTGTCAGACAATGGGTTATCTTATACAATAGAGCTTAGACTTACAAAGATTAGATTCTAAAGATAAGATGTATGTCTATTTAGAGAGCTTTACAATATCCAGATGAGGGGATTATCATTAGTACTGTAGTTGTATTTTGATTGTATTATATTATTATTATTATTATTATTATTATTATTATTATTATTATTATTACTATTGTTATTATTATTATTATTATTATTATTCATACTTATTTATTTTGACTATTTTATTGCTCTAGACTAATTTTTATGTTTATAATACTTTGTTGCTTCAGACTTTATTTATTTTTATTACTTTATTGCTTTAGATTATTTATTTTTACTACTTTATTGGTCGTTAAAGTAAACAAGAACAAGAACGAGATATGAAATAAAAGTTGAAATGATTTTCGTTCGAGCAAAAAGCATACAATCTGATGTATATATATATATATATGAACTAAAAGTTGAAATGTATGTTCTAAATCAAAAGTGTCAAGCATATGTCAAAGGCATATAATCTGATGTATGTTCTAAATCTAATGAGCCTCAATGTTGTAGACGTACCGCATAAGCTATAACCCATAATGTAGACTCATCATTGCGGTAATCCTTCCAATGTAATGCAAGTGGAGGCAACATACATTTTGACTTAAATTTAATCTCAACCCAATGACTTTCATTACCAAAACCAATGATGATAATATGGTCACGTGATAGGTCTCCATTGTGCGCACCCATCAATGGAGAAAACTCAAAGAAAAAGTTTTTTCCAGTGTAACAAGAACACGATATACGTTAAATCCCTTCGACTTCTTACCTTTTTTCCTATTCACACCACCCTTTGTTTTAATCTTATTTAGTGGTGCACACATTGATGTTGTCTCTGGAAATGCTATTTCACGCAACTTGCTCTTCAATGTCCTCCTTCCAACAACATTAACTATTTTCCAAATTATATTCATCTTTGATGTAATGTCCATCTTTGAATCATTTTCTAATTTTTCTTCCTCTAGACCACTATTCATGGTTAATTTCCTCTAATGTATATGATTTGCATCCAATGGGATTGAAACATCTTTCACCTTGTATCGTTCCAACTCACACACACAAGGTAATCCATGAGAGCTTCTAAGTATACAATGACACGCGACTTTATTGTTACTGACATAGTTAACTCTCTTGTATTCATCAACAATATGAGCTAAAGATTTCTTTGATACAACCCAAGTTAAATTCTCATACAATGAGTTATTGTGTATATGCTCTTTGCGACCATTACTTGTCTCAAATGACCCTTATATCTTCATAATTTGCAACCTCACATCTCATTTATATCATCCCATGCCTTGCAAAAATTTCCTTTATTGTGTTCCAAAAATCTCTTCAATGACCAATGAGCAGACTCATCTATAATATTCAAACATAAAAAAGAAAAAATAATATTTCAATAAAAAATATATCAAACATGCATGTTTAATCCTAAACATATATAAATATAAAATAAAATACAAAGTTTTAATGGCATACCTACTGGTCGTAGTATTTCCTAGATGCAACACTCGATTAGTTCATGCTTCAACAAATCTTTCCCTATGCAGAGTCAACCATGTGTCTAACATCGTCAAAGAACATGATATTGTCGACACATGCTTTCTCAAACCTTTGCAAAAGTTGCTCGCATCCCTTTTCTTCATAACTATAAACAATTTTTCTCCACAAATCTAGAAACAGTTCTTGCCTGTCCTTCTTCAATATATATTGTTTGCATTTTGCTCCAACATTTTTGTTGATACGAAGTTGACAAAGTAAATTTGTTGAAGATGGAAACACAACTTCAATTGCATTCATCAAAGCAAGTTCTCTATCAGTCACAATCACCTGAGAAAATGAGGTATTTGAAACACACAATTCTTTTAACTTCTCCATTGCCCAACAAAAGTTTTCTCGACGCTCATAGTCCATGTAAGCAAATGCAACATTGAATGTAACCCCGTTGAAGTTACACCAACAATTTCAAACAATGGTAACATATACTTATGGATTTTTGTAGGTGATATCCATGATCAATACAAGAGGGAACATGTTCAACAAAGTTATGAAGTCTGGGTGCGTCCAAAACATATCTCTCATAATGTTGGAGTCTTCATGGGTCATACTCCAACAAGCATACTTCTCAGCTTCAAGTAATTTCAACAAATGTTGCATATCAATTCTGGACAATTTCAAATTCTTTTGGTATGTGGTTTGCCGCTTATAAATTTGAGAAATATTAGTCATGTTCTCTTTATCTCGATCTCTCAAAGTCCATTATTATTTATAAAAAAAAATTATATTCACTTTGATAAAAAAAGTCCATTTTCATAATCGTTTTATCTGTACTAAAAATATTGTACATAAAATTTTGCTTTATTTTATATTTGGGTTTGTCAAAATTTGTACACCAAAATGGTTAACATAATGGAATGTATAACAAATGGTAAATTTTATTTAAAAAATTATTCATTTCTATAGGCGTATTTATAACAGAAAATGAAATTTAAAAGGTATTTTAAAAAAAAAATGCAGAATTACTCCTACGGTCCCTTAACTTAATTTCAGATAACATTTCAATGCTTTATCTTTTATTTTCCCGATTTGGTCCTTTATTTAATTTTATGTAAACAATTTGATCTTTTATGTTTTAAAATGTTAACAATGTTATCTTTTTTTACAAAAATTCATCAAAATTTTACAAACAAAACTCATAAAATTAATTATCATCTTTAATATAATGCAAATTTCATCAAATTTATAACTGAAATCTTTAAATAAACTCATATTTTCATTTTTTATATTAAATAAATGACCAAATCGGAAGAAAAAAAAAGATAAATGACTGAAGTGTTATCTGAAATTAAGTTAAGGGACCGCACTTGTGCAAAAAAAAAAAATTATTCATAAAGATAAAAAATTATTAAAAAATATTTTTTCCAAACCAAATAAGTTTTAAGATTTTTTGCTACAATGTTTCTTTGAGTTTTGTTCACACCTATATCATGGTTTAGTTGAAAATGCGATTAATATCATAGTAACTTACAAGAAAATGTATTACTTTTAAAATTTAAATTGTCAAACTCTCGTATTACTTTTAAAGTTTAAATTTTCAAACTTGAGAGTTTAGATAAATTCATAGACTCTATGTAGATTGTGACACCCTAAATCTAAACATAATATATATAATAAATTATACAAAAAATTTATAAATATTTGAGGCAGATAAATAAAAACTATTTCAAAGAAACTGTGGCCTCATAGAGTGTCTTAGGCAACCGTTGTATACAATTTGTAGACAAAAGTAAAAAACCGTTGCCTTAAAGAATAGATCACGACCACTTACACCACACTTTGTAAAGCGTTGTCTAACCTTTAGGCCACGGTTTTTTTGATTTACGCCACACTTTTTTATTGTTGCCACAACTCAAAAATGTTGTAGTGTTTATTATAAAACTTTGGGTATTGCATAGACTCAATTCTAACCCCATAAGTAGTGGCAAAGCTTAAAAAAAATTATGGGAGGGAAAAATAAAATAAACGATGCATGAATATAAAACAAAAATATTTATGTATGAAGTGTAATGAAATCAAAATTGGTTAAGTGATTATTATCATTGTTTTTCACAAAGAAAAATGTGGTTCGAATTTTTTATTTTACATATTGACACTTAAAATTTTTTTTTGTTCGAAAAAATATAAATGAGTTTTCAAAATATCGATTTCAAGTATTGAACCCGTGACATGATTCTCGTTCAAAACATTAGGTAGTTACTGCAACAAAATGTAAGCTTTTCACAAATATTTCGTAGTATAATATACTTCTTTGGGTCTCAAATAAAAGAAGAAGAAAAAAAATCATATTTTGTGGTCTTAAATATAAGTAAAATTTGGCTAATTATACTAATGTTATAAGTTCTATAATACACTTAAAGTAACGTAGATTTTATTTTTCAATAACGCATTTTATTCTGATAAACAAATTCATGTAAAAAACAATTTAGATAATACAATGACTTTTTTTATTACTTTGAATAAATAAAATGAACCCAACTTCTTTCGTTAAAAAGTGTGACTTTATTTTCTTATACTTTCTTCGTCCCATAATAATTGTTGCATTTGCAAGAAAAAATTGTCTCAAATAATTGTCGCATCGCAATGCAACTTTTATTTCTTTTTACCAATTCTATCATCTGATTAATATTATATAAATCACTCTCAATTTATTATCTTTCCACTTTACATTCATGATAATTAGAATCCACCAATGATTTAAGGATAGTTTGGTAAAGTTATTATTCTCTCTCTTTCATTTTTTTTAATGTGTGTGAAATGGTCAAATACAACAATTGTTTTGAGACAAAAGGAGTATATAAGACCGAAGAGAGTATATATATTAAATGTTGAGGACTTAGGGTGGATCGTGATCTGCCTTAGTCCATAGGAAATTTCTCCATTGCTCGTAAGAGTTTACCTAATATTAAAAAACATATATATTCACATAATAATTACTAGCGTGAAACTTGTGTCATGCACATGGAAATATTTTTTTTTATAAAAGTGTATATTTATGTATGTATCTCATTTGAGTAAAGAGAACTTATTATTAATAATAATGATACTAATGATCGGTTTACAACTTTGTTCCTTGAGGTTAAAAATCAACTTTTTACTGTCCCTGATAGACATAAAAAGTATATTTAATATCTACATTTTAATAAGATTATAATTTGTGTGAGAGAATATATACAAAAAAAAAAAATTCTGCTAATTTATTATTGTTTTTTTACATAAAAATAAATTGCATTCATACTAAATAAAAATAGTACAATTAGATTTAATGATTAAGAAAACAAAAAACACGTTAATATACATAAAATATGCAAAAGCTAATGAAAAATAAACAAACCAAAACTTTAATCCTAACAACTAAACTAATGTCATCCACTGACCAATGGTTAAGAATAATGAGAGATCCACAGTCTTTAATGTCATCCATCTTCAGAAAAAAAAAATTTGTTGGTGTTCACTTATATTGACTATAGGTGGTCTTGGACATGATCAATCTAACCACATGCTAACAAATCGTTTGTAAGGATGAGAGAATGTTGTAAGCAAAAACGTCACACCCTGATGACGAACAAATCAACACCGCACTCAAACGAAGAAATCATAGATAAAACACGAAGAAAAAAAAACTAAATCTATGTGAAAAAAACTATTTATCTAAATAGAAGAAGAGAATAAAATAACTTCGAGGGATGATTTCAGACAAAAAAATGACCATAAATAACCTCTCTAATAGAAGAAGAAGAAGAAAGAATATAGGATTATTTTTTAGTAGGGAGGTGGTGACTCATCACAAGCATTTACATTAATTTCAATTACTTCATATAAAAATAAATCTTATCATAGTAATTCTTCTTTTGCCTTCGTCTAGTCATCAGAGGATATACCTTATTTGTTGCACTTGCTTCCACATAATTTCTTTTACGATTTTGCTCTAATAGAAGATTCCTAAAGTGCTTGTAATCTAGGCTACTTTGAATAGTTATTAACATAACTTTTTTCTTTAATTAGGGGATAGTTATTCTTTATTTATATGTATTTGTTATCATCAAAACATAAATCAGATGTTTATATCTAAAAATACTTTTGCACTAATAGGTGAGAGTGGATAGTTTCTTGTTTCTAGTTGAATTTGTTATCCTTGAAATAAATGAAGTACCACTCATACTCGGAAGACCATTCTTAGCAACCAGTAGAGCTTTGATTGATATTGAACAACGTAAACTCAGGTTGAGATTTCAAGAAGAGAAAGTAACCTTTAATGTATTTAAAGTTATGCACCGTCCTAATGATGAAGGGAAGTGTGTTTTACAGTCGACATTATAGAAGATTCAGTTGAAGAGATTTTCCTATATGATTCTCCTTCTCTTTCACTTGAGAAAGAGATAGTTAATGCCATAACTAAAGAGGAAAACAGTTATGAAGAGGATGTTGATTAGTGTGTGTTACAGTTCAATGCATATGAAGATTCACAAGTTCAGCAGAAAAAGGAAGAGTTGGGTGTGGAAATGATTGAAGAGACATGACTTGAAACAATTACCCATACATTTAAATTATGTGTTTCTTGATAATGACACTTTAAATTATGCAATAATTAGCAATTCTTTGACTGAATTGGAGGAGGAGGAGCTTTTAAGGGCGTTGAAGGAGAATATGTTGGTGATAGGGTGAACCATTGCCGGTCTAAAGGGTATAAATCCAACTTTATGTATACATAAAATTAAGCTGGAAGAATAGTTCAAGTCAATTATTCACCCACAAAGGAAATTAAACCCCAACATGACTTAAGTTGTAAAAAAAAAGCTGAAGAAATTGTTAGATGCCAGAATGTTATCTTTTATCTAACAGTTCTTGGGTGAGTCTTGTGCACGTGGTTCCCAACAAAGGAGGCATGACGGTAGTGCTAAATAAATAAATAAAAGTTGATCCTCATTTGCTCGATTACTCGATGGTGTATGTGTATATATTACCAAAGGCTGAATCAAGCAACCCAAAAGGATCACTTTCTATTGGAATAAAGTTGGTTATATATTTAGAGTTTTGATGTTAACAAAAATATTTTGTGAGAACAATATATTTGACTTCATAGAGTATAAAAGAAGATATGGTCAAATGTTTTTTCTAAAATAAGATTTGATTCACATTTATGATTGAAGAAAATCATTGACCAAGTTGAAAAGAAGATATGGTCAAATGTTTTTGAAGAAAATCTAAAATAAGATTTGATTCAGATTTATGATAGAAGAAAATCTTTGACCAAGTTCAAAAGAAGATATGGTCAAGATTTGAATAAGATTTGATCAAGATTTATCTACAACAAAATATGAACAGTATCAATCTGAAGAATTTACAAACCCGATCTGAACAAAATATGAATAGAATCAATCTGAAGAATTTACAAACTCAATCTGAATAAAATACGAAAATAATCAATCTGAAGAATTTACAAACTCAATCTGAACAAAATACGAACATAATCAATCTAAAGAATTTACAAACTCAATCTGAACAAAATACGAACATAACCAATCTAGAAGAACTGCTCAAATCGGACTCAGAAATAAAGAATTGGTTAAAATACATATTATCAAAAAGCATCTTGTTCAGAATTATTTTTGTATAAGATCATGGTTAACCAAGCTAGGAATGAAGATACAATTCAGAATTAAACAATGACTAAATTGAAGCCCCAATTTTATCTATAAATAGATACTCAAGGCCAAAGAAGAAGATCATCGAAAAATAAAAATAAAAAGTAGAAGAACTCAAGCTTAAAATTCCAATTCATCTTAAAGTTCAAAGAGAGAAACACTTATTTGAGTGAGAAATATTTTATGAGTTATTTTCTTATAGTCTGATATTCATTGTTATAATCAGCTTGTTAGAAGTAACTACTCAAGTTCCAAACCTTTGTATTCAAACCCGATAGTGGTGTTAATGTGCCTTCAAAAATTTGGGGTTGTCAGATTGTGTGAAGAAGACTTGGCTGGTAGAGTCAAGGTGTGTGTTCCTCAAAATTTTGGGGTTGTCAGGCTTTTTGAAAAGGCTGGCTTGGAGGGTCAGGTGCTTTGTAATTCATGTTGTTGAATTAGTGGATTAAATCCTTCTGAGTGAAGGGACTTGATGTAGCCTAGTTAGTGGTGAACCAGGATAAATTCCTTGTGTCACTTTATTCTTGCACTTCTTAGTTTTTTTATTGCTTCTACTCCAAGTAAATCATCAAGTCTGAACCAGTTTAATCAAATAATGAAAAAGTTATCAACTTAGTCAAACACAATTCAACCCATCCCCCCTTCTCGTCTTTGCACCTTCACTTTCCTTTACCTTTCATGGACCAAATATTGGAGAGGTTGGTAGGTCAAGCATATTACTATTTTCTTGATGAGTATTCTAGATACAATCAGATAGCTCTTTACCCACTTGATCAGGAGAAGCGACTTTTACTTGTCCTTTTGGAGTATTTTCATATCGAATGATGCCCTTGGCTATATGCAATGCCCACACCCCTTTCCAAAGATGCATGCTTTCGATATTCTCCGACGTAATTTTTATGTTTTTGGTTCAAATTATGATGTTTGCTTATCCAATCCTAATGTCGTTTTGAAAAGATGCACTGACACAAATTTGATTTTAAATAAGAAAAAATGCCATTTTATGGTTAAATAAGGCATAGTTCTTGGTCATAAAATCTCTTCAAAAGGCATTTAGGTTAATCAAACAAAAATTGAAGTGATAGAATAATTGCCTCCACATGTTAATTTGAAATGAGTGATAAGTTTTTTAGGGCATGTTGGTTTTAACCTGTGCTTTATAAAAGACTTTTCAAAGATTGTGAAGCCTCTTTGCAACCTCTTTGTAAAAGAATTTGAGTTTACTTTTGATAATAAATGTTTGGAGTTTTTTAATATTTTGAAAAGTAAACTTGTGTCTGCTCATGTCATAATTTCACCCAATTGGTCATTACTTATGAACTCATGTGTGATGCTAGTGATTATGTTATTGGTGTTGTGTTGGGTCATAGATCTGATAAATTTTTCTTTGCAATTTATTATTCTAGCAAGGTTTTGATTGAAAATCAGGTCAATTATGCAACCACGGAAAAAGAATTCCTAGCCATAGTATTTGCTTTGAAAATTTTAGATCTTACTTGATTGGATACAAAATAAGTATGTTCACTGACCATTGAGCAACTAAATATATGTTAACCAAAGGATGGTCGAAACCTCGACTACTCGTATGGATTTTACTTTTGCAGGAGTTCGACCTTGAGATTGAAGATAAGAAAGGGGTCGAGAACATGGCGGTAGATCATTTGTCAGGGATAGAAAACTCTACTATTACAGGCAAAGAAAGAAATGTGGTGGAAGAATTTCCAAACAAACACATCTTATATGTCAGTGCAAGGTCTTGGTTTGTTGACATGCAAAAAGGTTAAGTTTGTTTCATTTCACCTTAACTAGGAGTGCTAAATATTGGATTTCATACATCCCATCCGGAACGATCTGTATATGGAATGAGTTGGAGGATAAATTTCCTGACAGTTACTTTCTAGTTTCCAAGTTTATTCAGAAAATGGAAAATATTATAAGTTTTGAGTAAAAGTATGCTGAGAATTTATACGATGCTTAGGAGAGGTACAAATTGTTTATGAAGAGGTTTCTAAGGCATAGGTTTGATGAGTTCACGCAGATGCGGACATTTTTTCATGGGTTGAGACCTCAAACAAGGATCATGTTTGGTGCTTTAACTGGGGGATTTTTTGGTACATGGACTGTGGAAGAGGCTACGAGTTTGATTGAACAGATGGCTTCAAATGATTATCGGGTACAACATGATAGAGGGTCGTCTAAAAAGAGTTTAGTTTAAGTTGATACTAACACTACTATGTTGGTTGCACACAAAAAATGTCTTCTCAAATAGACAATTTGACTAAGCAGATAGAGGTGGTTCTTAGTTCTAAAAATACAATTGCTGCTACACAACAGGTTTTCAAGTTTTATTTTTGTGGTGGAGGTTAGAAGAATGGCGAATGTAGCCCAAGAAGAAGGTGGAGAGGTTAACTCTATGGGAAGTCAACAAAGACAAGGTGGTAACCCATATTACAACACCTATAATTCATGGTGGAGGAATCATCCTATATTCTCTTTGAAATATGATGGATCGGGTTCTAACCAGCAAACTCAACAAAAGAAGAAGTGACCATCATTGGAAGAAACTCTCAATAAATTTATATAGGTAGCTCAATCATCATGGGAGAAACAAGAAAAAGTCAACAAGAGTCAAGTCTCCTCAATTAAAATTTTGAGATACAAGCGGAAAATTATCCATGCAAATAGCAAAAATAAGCTATTTCGAGTTTCTCCGGTAATACAGTTGATAATCCCAAGAATGAGAGTTGCAAGGCCATAAGTTTGAGAACTGGAAAATTGACTTCACCACCTATTCCAAAACCACAAAAGAAAAAAATTGAAGAGGTGGTAGAAAGTATTAAAGACAGAGAAGATGGAAGAAGTTGAAGATGCAGGTACATAGGTCAAGGAGGATGCAAATAGGTCCAAGTTGATCGATGAAAGTTCAATGTTGAAGAAGTCACAAAGTGAATTGTTGAAAAAGGGGGATAAGCCTCAAATTATTCCTCCTTATGTCAAGTTATAGATCCTCTAGGGAAGAAAAAGATAGAAAATGATGAATAAGAGAAGATGAAAGAAGCTGAAGTTGTGGGTACAGAGGTCAAGGAAAATGCAAATAGGTCCAAGTTGATCGATGAAAGTTCAATGTTGAAGAAGCCACAAAGTAAACTGCGGAAAAAGGGGGATAAGCGTCAAATCATTCCTCCTTATGTGAAGTTATTGTATCCTCAAGTGAAGAAAAAGATAGAAAATGATGAACAATTTACTAAGTTCATGAAGATTTTCTCTCAATTGCAAATAAACATATTTTCCTTTTTCTGAGGAATTGGAGCGAATGTCTACTTATGCTAAATTCATGAAGAGGTTTGTTGACAAAAAATAGGAAATTCATTTACCGGACAAATCTCTGTCATTAGTAAATATTAAAAAATATGAGATAAATGTTTGACACTCATAAATATAAAAAAGTCACATAACAAATATTTATTATTAATACATATAAAGATATGACAAATATTTGTCATTGACAAATATTAAAAAATATAAGACAAATTTTTATCATTTATAATACGTGATAAATATTTGTCACTAATAAAAAAATAAAAAAAATTTATTTGATATTTAAACGATGTACATATAAACTACCAACTACGCCTTATCCGTACATCGGAACAGGTATTTTTTTAGTTGTTAGTAAAATAGTTTATTAGAAAGAACTATTTCATGTGACTATTATATATATATATATATATATATATATATATAAATATAATGATGATGATTATAATTATTAATAGTACTCGAATAGTTTACATTCTAAAAGAGGGTCTTAGATCCACCACTTATCGGTAGCAGCAGTTAGGGCTGTGCAAAAAATCCGGTTATGTGACCAAAATCTATAACCGGATCTAAATCTATTTTAAATAATCGGTTAAAATAAAATGGTTATAATCCAATTCATTTACCAACCGGTTGGATATCCACTCATGTTTTATTTTTTGATTTGGATTTATTCCGGTTATTATTCACTCATATTTTATTTTTGGATTTGAACCTTAAATCCTTTCTTGGAATCCTAATTTCTTTCTCTAAATTGTAATTTACATACAATTTAAATTGAATTAGCAAGATGTTATCTTTCTCTCATTAACACAATAAAAAAAATTTGCTGCTTCTTCTTCGATTTCGACGACAACGAGGTAGCCATTCTTGAACTCCACTCCATTCTTTCATTTATCTCTTTCTTTTCTTATCTATTCTTTTTCTACATTTCAATACCCTTCTAACTTAACAGTACTTCGTTTTTTTTTCTTCCCATTTCTATGGGTATTAAGTTTTTTATTATTCTTCCCGTAGCACTGATTTTTAGTAGAAATTTCACAATTTTCATGACCTTAATAAACTCTTATCTTTTCACAACAAAAAACCTATTTCCTAAAAACATATTTGCCTTTTTTTATAAACTAAAGTTCATACCTTCAATTTTAAAATAATGCATAAAAATATGACTCATTTTTAATTACTTCATTTTGTATAAATTAGTCTTTTTGTTCATCTTAGCATTTTCTTTTCTGTTTTACTTTTGGTATCTTATATAAGTTTAACCATTTTTTTTCTTTCATATTTATATAAATGCTATATATTATTTTTTTTTCAATATTTCATCATGTTGTAAATTATTTATTGATTTCTCATCTTTTTTGGTCTTCCATTTTATCTGAGGACGAATGTCAAATTTGGAAAGTGCTACTGATTGTGGTATAATATGGTGTATAAATTATAATTTACATACACTCATTATTGATTGGATTATATAGTGAGGATTTGTTTAAGGTAATGAAGAAAAAAATATGTTGAAGCTTGCTCGTAGTTTTGTCATCATAGTTTCATAATGCATTAGAAATTAACAAGTTATATCAAGTTTTCTGTATATAATGTCAAATTTTTAAATTAATTTAAAGTACACAAATCAATTAAAAATAACCAGATTTTAACCGATTTTAAAAAAAAAAATCGGTTTTAAAATTGAATTTGTCGAAACCAGTTACATAATTAAAAACCGATTATTTAACCGTAACCAATTTTACAACCGGTTCTATAACCGGTTTTAAACCAAAAATGAATTTGATTATAAATCTTTATCCATATAATAGTTTTAAAATAGATATGATTTGGTTTTAAAAAAAAAACCAACCATGCACAGCCCTAGTAGCAGTTGGTAGTCAATACATATTAGAGTAATACTTATGTTTATATATATATTCATTTAAAAAAATAAAAATTATAAAATCTATCTTTTTAATTGAATTTTAAAAAAATTATTTTAAAATTCTATTTTATTCATACAGATTTTAATTTTGAAATTCACTTTCAATATAAAAAACCTAAAACTCACGGCCATAATAAATGAATCTGTATTGGTTTAAAACGGTTTTGAAACTAAAAACTAATGATATTTTAAAACACCAAAACGAGAATTTACTCTACCATAGCCGCCATACTATTGGACAAACCTCGATTCACATGGTGGCCAATATTTATGTATCTAAATTGCATCACCCTTGCCATAACCTGCGTTTCTCGTTATGAGGTCCCAAAAACATTTAATTCACTGCATAAACTCTTTGAGCTGTCGCCGCCGTCTTTTCTTAATCAAATCATCCATATATCCGATAATTTTATTCGGCTGTTTCACATATCATAAGACTATTAATTGACTTCACAATTTTTTTCAAAAAAAATTATTGCCTCAACAATAATGAACTTGTAGGTAGCATTTTAGAATTATAATAACGGGCTTGAAGACAACTTTATTTTTTGACAGAAAACTTGAAAGCAAAAAAGGGAAATGAAGTCATGAACTTAGGGTAATTGTTAGGTTAAATTGTTTAATTTTGTTGTAATTTTTGTTTTTAAGAGTTGTAATAGTTTAGTGTTAGAACTTAGAAGTATGTGTTAAGTTTCTACGTTTTGTTTAACTTTTAGGAAAATATAATGTAAGTCTATTTATGGGCCTTGGACCAAATTAACACTTATGGTCCACTTTACATTTAATCATTTAAACACCATTTTTATTTAGTAAGATTCAAATTTATATTAATTTTTAAACTTATTTATTGAATTTCATGACCGCCTTAAAAATTCATAAACTCAAGAACATCATCATCTTCAGACTTAAATCCAACAAAAAAATCATCGAATAAAAAAAACTTCACAAAAAAAAATCAAAACCCCAAAATTCAAAAATAAGCCCTAGATTTCCAAAACTCATGAAGAACCAAATATCTCAAACACACAACCTACATCTAAAAAACAACGGTTTTGGGTGAAGATAGAGAGAAGTTGAAAATTGAGAGAGCGACAAAGCACGTTAAGGAAGAGAGAGCGTTGTGACAAGAAGGAAAGAAATAGGCGCGAGAGGGTATAAAGTTTTACATTATCAGTTCATCACAATCAATCATATTGGTGACTTTATAGATGATCAAAGTAAAAGTCAAATATTTCTATTGATTCGATGTTTTATGATTAATTGACGGGGTCCGTTTCATGGCCAAGATAACGAGACATGATCCACTTATCCTATTTCACCCTATTCACGTTTCTCTCCTTCTCCACCCTCAACTAGTCGTGTTCCTCTCTCATCCGTCTCCACTGTCCTTTCCTTTATATCTCATTTCCATCCCCTCTCCACGACTGCCGCTCTCCTCTCTCTCCACCGCAACCGTCGCGCTCTCCCAAGGTAATGTTTTTCTCTCTTTTCATATTTGTCCTAATTTCCTTTGATTTTCTTATTGTGTTGATGAAATATTTTTATGATTTTAAGATTGTTTTATGTTGTTGATATTGGGTTGATTTTATGATTGGTGACGTTAGGTTGATTCCTCTTTTCATATGTTTTTGGTTATTTTCTTATTTATTTTATTCTATAACAACATAAAAAAAAATTGATGAAGAATAATAATTATTTTCCTCTGTCATCCATGTTTGCTAACTAATGAAGAATAATGTGATGGTTGGACTTTGTTTAGCAATTTTTATGATAGTGAGTCATTCTTCAATGTGGTTTTATGAAAATCATAGCATTAAAAATCGACTAATGGATAGAGAGATTTTTTAGCATTTTTTATTTATTTATAAAAAAATATATGAATGTTATTTTGAAAGAAAAAAAAGTTAAATAGATTATAAGGACAAATTTGTCATTTTATCAAAATATAAATCATATCATTTGGTTATCTGTTGTGTATCAAACACTGAATATGATAATTAAACTAATCTTATCAAGTTTGTTATCATATGCATATCAAACACATGACATGATAACTCATATGCAATAAGGATTCTTATAGCTTCTAACCTTGCAACTTGAGAAAAAGTCTCATCATAATCTATACGTTCTTGTTGGTTATACCTTTGAGCTACTAGCCTTGCTTTATTCCTTATAACTTTACCTTTTTCATCCAATTTATTTCTAAATACACATCTTGTTCCAATGATTGTTTCTCTTGTGGATTTGGGACAAGAGTCCATACTTGGTTCTTTTCAAATTGAAGAAGTTCCTCTTTTATTGCTTCAACCCAAGATTCGTCAACTATGGCTTCTTTGATTGATTTTGGCTCTATTTGAGATATCATTGTCATGTTGTTGTTGACATCATCTTGAAAGGACATTCTTGTTCCGATTCCATCAAATGTATTTCCTATAATTTGATTTTGTGGATGATCTCTTATGATTTTCCAGCTTCTTGGAGGAGTTTGAAACGGAGATTGATTATCGATCTCGTTTTTCTGAGGATCAATATGTTGTTCAGGTTGTTCTTCTTCTTCATCTATCTTGTTTATATCAAGATCATCAAATAATATATGCATGTTTATCTCAACAGTTTTTGTTCTCAAATTAAATATGTGATATCCTTTGGAATCGGTTGAGTATCCTAAGAAAATGGCTTTTTCTGATTTTGCATCAAACTTTCCTAAGTTGTCTTTGTTATTTAAAATATAACAGTAGCACCCAAAAATGTGAAAATATGAAATATTTGGCTTTCTATTTTTCAATATTTCATAAGGTGTCTTGTTGATGATTTTCCTTATTAATACATGATTTAAAATATAGCATGAAGTGTTTATATCTTCAGCCCAAAAGTATTTTTCAACGTTTGATTCTTCTAAGATTGTTCTTGCCATTTCTTGTAATGTTATATTCCTTCGTTCGACAACTCCATTTTGTTGAGGAGTTCTTGCACAAGGCAGATTATGAGAAATGCCAAGTTCATCAAAAAATGTTTTTAAAGGAAGTGTTTATGAATTTTCCTCCATGATCACTTCTCATAAAGATTATGTTGGAGTATTTTTCATTTTGTACCTTTTTGCAAAAAATTTAAAAGCAGCAAATGCACCATCTTTTTGTTTTAAAAGAGTACCCATGTGTATTGCGAAAAGTCATCAACAATAACAAAAGCATCTTTCATTCCTCCTAAGCTTGTTGTTTTAATAGGACCGAAAAGATCAATGTGAAGTAGTTCAAGAGATTTTTTAGTTGAAATAAAATCTTTTTAATGAAAACTATTTTTGACTTGTTTTCCTTTTGCACAAGCTTCACATATTTTATCCTTATCAAAATTTATTTTGGGCAGACCTCTAACAAGATCTAGTTTGGATAAGTTTGAGATTGTTTTCATACTAACATGCCCAGTTCGTTTATGCCATATTCACTTGTCTTTGTTGATGGATATAAAGCATGATTCAATAGGTAATTCTTCAAGATATAAAACGTAGAGATTTTTCTTCTTGGTTCCAGAGAACAGAATCTCACCAGAAGTTGCCTTCCTGACTTCACCTATGTTTGATTTAAATATAACCTCAAAATCATTGTCATATAGTTGACTAATGCTTAGAAGATTATGTTTCAGACCTTCAACATATTGAAGATCAGTAATTTTAGTAGAGTTTTCCTTACCTATAGTACCTTTACCTTTGATTTTTGCTTGATCATTGTTCCCAGAAGTTACCAACCATCCTTCTTTTTTGACAAATGACATAAAACATTGTTTATCGCCTGTCATATGTCTCGAGCAGCCATTGTCCAAGTACCATGGCTTTTTCTTGACATTTTGAGAACCAACCTATATTTGATGTTACAAGACTCTTAGGTACCCATTTGGTCTTGGGTCTTTGAGAGTTAGTTTTTCCCTTAATACTGGATTTCTTTTTAAAATAACAATTTGATTCATTCTGTCCTATTTTTGAACAAAAAGAGAATTTTCTTATTGTTCTTCGAGAAGGTTCTGATCTGCTTCAAAAACGTTCTTCCTTTTTGAAAATTCTTGGAGAAGGTTTTGGTCTGATTCCATAACGTTCTTCCTTTGTGAAAGTTCTTTGAGAAGGTTCTGATCTGATTCCATAACGTTCTTCCTTTTTGAATGACCTTTTTTTTTGGAAATTTTCATCCCATTTTTTGAAATAACATGCATACTCAAGATGTCCAATTTTACTTCAGTATGAACATTTTGCTTTGCACTTGTATTCCCTTCTTTCAAGAACAAAAAAGTTTTCATAAAGTTTTTGTTTTCGGGATTTGTTAGAACCAAGTCCAGCTTTATCAAATATTCCTACTTATGATCCCATAATTCTTTAGAAGGTTTCATTAGATTTGATAAAATTTGACAAGTCATTTTTTAGGAATTCAATTTCTGTTTTAAGAAGAACGTTCTCCTTTTGAATGATATTTTTTAGTTCATCAATCATAGCTTGAGCTTTCGCTTTTTCTCTTTTTTCTTTGTAAACTTGTTTTTTTAAAAAGCTACATTTTTTAACAAGAAAATTTGAATCGTTTAACAGATTATCAAACTCTTTTTCCATTTTTTCACATAGAGGACATAGTTCATAATTTATTACCTCATTGTCTTCTGAGTTTTCCATCAAACATATGTTGGCCTCTTCAGTGTCTTCTGTTTCTGATTCATCAGAATCATCCAAAGTAACCATCATGGATTTTTTCTTGAAGAGGAATCTTTTTGGTGCCCTTTTATTTAAAGGACATTCAGTTTTGTAATGTCCTAGCTTGTTGCACCCAAAACATGTAATCTGAATTGTATCTACTTCTGTTTTAAAATTTTCCTATTTTATTTGGAAAGCTTTTCTTGATCTGATCTCTTCTCCTCATCATCCTTTGGATTTTTCTTGTAAGTAAAATTATTCTTGTCCAATTTCTTATGAGTCTTCTTTTTCATCTGGTTGTAAGGGTATGCTTTCTTGAGGATTTTGAGAAGCTTTTAAGGCTATTATTTTGCCTTTCTTTGCTGGTTTGTCCTCTTGCAGTAGCACTTCATGTGCTCGTAAGGTTCTAATGAGTTCTTCTAATCTAAGTATCTCAAGATTCTTAGCTTGGCCTAAGGCTTTCACCATTGGTCTCCATATGATTGGAAGACATCTCATGACTTTTCTTACTCTATCTTGTACTTAGTATGCTTTGCCCAGAGAACGCATTTCATTTACTATAATTGTAAATCTTGAATACATTTCATCAATAGTTTCTCCTTCATTCATTTCAAACAGTTCAAACTTTCGTACACCAATATGAATTCTTGTTTCTTTGACATGGCTTGTCCCTTCATGATGAGTTTGTAGTGTGTCCCATACCCTTTTTGCCGTGTGACATTCATCGACTCTTTCACTTTCTTCCCTGCTTAAGGCACATGATAAAAATAATTGAGCTTTAGAGTTTATAAGTACCTTAGCTTTGTCTTCTATTATCCAATTTGCTTCTTTCTTTTCAGCAGATGCTGAGTCATTCTGGTCAATTCTTGGTATGAAGTCTCCATCTGTAATGATGTGTCACATTCCTGTGTCTTGTAATTTTAGGAACAGTTGCATCTTACTCTTCCAGAAATAGTAGTCTGTACCATCAAACTAAGGCTGTCTGTTTGATGATCCTACTTCAACGATGTACTTGGCTTTTGAAATTGCTTCCTGAATCTTTCCTCTAACACTTTTTGAGTGTTAATCCTTAGAGGTTGGCTCTGATGCCAATTGAAATGACAATGTCAATTACAAGGAAAGGGCGTTTGAATTGTAATTGCCCCTTTTTTAAATAATTCCTACTTAATTCAAATTTAGTTAACTCAAGAGCAATATTGGTTTTTAAACACAACAAAAGCATAACGTTCTTGGTTAGTGAAATCAAAAGAAAATTTCCTTACGTGATCTATGGTTAGTTAATACATAGAGATAAGGGAAAGAGAATCACACAGTAATATATCCTGGTTCACCCAGAGTGGGCTACGTCCAGTCCTCACAATTTGTGAGCGTTTTCACTGAAGTGTTCAAACAAGATCGTTCTTGCTTTTCACACTAACTTTCCAGATCAATCATGATCAGTTACAATATTTCACCTTTCTACCTTGAAAGGATTTCCAACAGTTACCTTTCAATCTTAGAAAGGGTTATTACAAATCACTTTTAACCACAAAAGGATTTTTTACAATTCACTCAAACTATCTTCAACCCAATAGTCTTGAGTTTAGATTCTCAACAAAAGACTTTGCAAATAGATCCTTAAATCTAGTGAAGCAGAACTGGAGCTTTTACTTTGATTGAAGAGCTTTAGGATTTTCAAGTATGATTGTTTAAGTGATTGATTGCTTGCACTTCAAACTCTTGTTGTTTCCTTGACCTTGAGGTTCCATTTATAGGCTTCATGAAGGCTGATGACAGCTCATATAGCTGTTTGGAAATCCAGTTGTCCAGTTGTTGCTTTAATAGATAAGTGTTTAAATATCAAGAATGATCTTGCTTTATAACTAGAACGATCTTCGTTTCTGTTTTGAGTAAGTGCTAGACTGAGAACATTTGACATCTGTTAGATGTCATGCTCTTTTCTGTTTTGTGTGTAGACTGCTCAAAGGTGCAATTGCAGTGTCTTATCATGTATGTCATGGTTGTACTTGTTGCTTTATCAATCAAGAGATTGATCTTGCTTTTTTGATCTTGATGCTTAGCTTTTGCCTTTGTTAAACTTTTTGGAATGGATTTTTCTGATACGATCTTGTGTAAATATGTCTGGTTCCTTTGTAATGAAGATTGGTTCATTAGCAAACCAGAAACGATCTTGTCTATTTCTCTTTTGGCGAACCATAACGTTCTTGGTTTGATAATACTGAAGGTTGTGAAAAAGAACGATCTTCGTTTTTCCACGCTTCTGTTTTTAATAAACCAGAATGTTCTTCGATTTTCATAATGATCTTACTTCTTCCATAATGATCTTGTGTTGATATGTTTAATACCTAACTTTAATTAATACACTCAAAAACACATATTAAAAAGCAAAACACTTTTAGAATCATAATTAGAAGTTTTAATTATTTTTGTTTGAATATCATCAAAACATTAATTTGGGATTTTGTCTCAACACCTCTACCCGCACCATCAATATTTCTTTTTAAGAGGGGGACGTCATATCACTTCATTAATCACTAGGCCATTTGGTGCTTGGCAAGTAATGTTGAATTCTATAAGGTCTCTAAAGTCCCGCATAGAAAATAACATGCATCCCTTAGAGTTAGTACCTGAAAAGTAGCAACTCACTTTGATATTATGAATGACTTCTTGCAAACTCATATGATTACCTTAAAAGCAAATCATTTTCCTGATGTTAGGCCTAGTGGCTACCCGAATCTAGAGAGGTGTGATCTTTTGTAAGTAGCAGATAAAAACGTTTTTAAAATATTTATGTGACTTAAAAGCTATATTTATTGGAACTATTGATATAAATGATAAAGATTGATTGTAAAGCACTAGACTTTAATAACAATAACTCAATGTGATAATTTTCTAATTGAAGAATAACTTCAAATTGACAATTAATAAGATCAATCAACAACTATCCACAAATTTGATATATATTATGAAATTAACTAAAATGAGAGCAAGACATAGAAGATGAAAGAAGAGAGAACACTATGATCTTTGTATTGTATTCTCCAATGTGTGAACTTTACAATTATACATGACCTCTATTTATAGATAACAAGTCATATAACTTACAAGGACCTTAAGAGTTTAATATAATGTGAGTTAAAGAGCACTATCAAAATGTAAAAGTCATTTAATCATAGGAGTTATAGACCAACTATAAAATATAAAAATTTAGGTAAAATGAACCTCCACAAATATTCATAACAATATGCACTTTGAATAAGATCTACACCACACTTATAACACAAAAACATATTTTCTACAAATTTGTTTAAGACATGTAATATCAATTCACTTAAGGCTTGTGCACAATTTATAGTCAAAAGTTTCCTAGGTTAACAACCTAATTTCTTATTAAAACCAAAATTGTACCCCGATCATCAATTGAATTAAAGTCAATAGAGGTTTCAATCTTGATATGATTAATTTCTACACTTTCATAAAAATATATTTTTATGAACACAACAATTTATACATAAACCATAATCAACCTAAAACCCTATCAAACAGGTTAATCAAATTCAATCCAAATCAAATCAAATTTGCTCAATGTAAAAGAGTAAGGGTTAACAAGAGGACACCAAAATTTATATTGGTTAAGTTAATTCGTCCTCTCATGTAACCTATATCCAGTCTCCTTATCAATGATAGAGATTTTTTTCTTTTATTATGATAAACACCAAGTGATTGTTGTTTTGTTTACAAGATATAAATTCCCTTGACTTATGAAATTTAGAAACCCCTTAATCTTTAATTGCCTTCAATTGATCTTGCTAAACAAAACCCCAATTTTATGATCTCACATAAAATTGGTTCTCAAATTTTCATCTTGAGATTCTCCAGCCATCTTGATTCTTGAAGAATTCAACCCCTTGAATCTCCCTAATTTTATGTTGAGCTACAATCACAACTTGAAGATCTTGAATAAAAAACCCCCTTTGAGGTGAAAAGACTTTTTCAAATATTTTCCTTTGAGTTACCATTGATCCCACAATTGAAACTTTCGAAACAACCAATTAATCCCACAATTAAAACTCTCGAAACACCCAATTGCTTATAATGTAACCTAACAATTGTATCCCTCAAAATTGATTCAATCCCATGGATGCATTTAAGAGTTTTCAAAAAGATTAATCAGAGAAGAAAGACTTGAGAGAAGAAATGAATGTTCCAGTTAAAAAATATGAGTGTTATGACTTATATAGGCAAAACAATTAATGAACAAAAGCCTTTACAAAAAAACTAATTTAAAAACGTGTAATTCGAATTACTTTTGACTATATTTTGAATTACATGGTGAGGAGCATTAAAAAAACAAGAATTTTATGTGTAATTAGAATTACACTACAGGGTAATTTGGATTATGTAAACGGACGTAATTTAACGGTAATTTGAATTGCATGGCGCAAAAGTATTTTAAAATAATTTTTTCATGTAAAATTTGAATTATACTTATAGGATAATTTGAATTACTTTTAACTGTAATTCAAATTATATAGGGTTGGAGTATTTAAAAAGAGATATCTCATGTGTAATTCAAATTAAACTATAGGGTAATTAAAATTACGCTAGCCAAAAATATATTTACAAAATTCAAATGAGTGTTTTAGACTCATTTCTATGTCTAACTCAAATATATAAGAGCTATGATAAGTTGTTACTTGAGATTCCATTATAACTAAGACTGGATGGTGATCTGATCTGAATGAGCTTTAGGGAGAGTGTTGCAATGAACCTCCTTTTAAATATTAAGTCATTCAGAATTAAAAAGTACCCTATCTAGTCTAAGGGAAGCATAAGAAGTACCTTTTCTATCATTTGACCAAGTGAGTTGGGGACCAGTGGTGTCAAGATGAATGATATGATAAGAATCATACCACATTCTAAATTCACCGCAAGATATTTTATTAGGCAAGGATTGGCCATACTTCTCATGAGAGTCAAGAACTACATTAAAATCACCAAGGACAGTCGATGGACCAGGAAATCTGACGCGATTTGAACTAAGTTCCATGCAAAATTGTCGTTGATTAACATTTGGTGTACTAGCATGGAGAACTCATACTGTCTTTAAAATTTTCTAAACAAAATTCTCCATTACCCATTTGTTTCCTTCACATTTTTCCTAAAACATTTGACATAACATAAACAAAAATATCTCAAATTCTCTTCACCGCTAGTTCGGTGTCAACGATCTTAATTTTTTTTTTAGACTTAAAGAGTTATTTTTTAATCACAACATATAGACTTTCATAATTTCTTCAAAATTTCATACTCAATATAAAAATTCCAACTTTCCATTTTAGTTTTGAAGTTTACTAACTCAATTAAATTTTTCTTTTCAAAGTCACAACTTTAGAGTTAACATCAAACAATCTTTTTCTCACACACACAAATTTCAAAATTGACATTTTTGCTCATAACACATTAAATAGGTGTAAACTTGAAATTTTTATAACTTTAACGACTCATTTAGTAAAATTTTTAACTTCAATTCAAACTCATTTATTTGAAATCAACTCTTTACATAACTCAAACACATTAAAAATTTTATTTTCCCTCTTTTGAAGTGTAGGACTTGACCTCTACCAAAAAATTTGGGGTTTCTTTTCTTTTCTTCTTTTTCAAACAGTATACAACATTAATTTTATACTAACACAGAGAAACAAGCAAAATTAACAAAAAAATCATGTCATTGTGCTCGCAGGTATAAAGAGAGAGAAGAGGACAATGTTTTCTTTTATTTCCAAATATCATATACAACAACAACTAAAGAGAGATTTCAAAGCACAACATAAGAAATCACTCACTGTTAGAGAATGGAAAATATTTCTAATAGAAAACTCATAATTTGCTTGATGCTTAATGTCAAGTACAATGGGATATTTATAAGTACAAATAGATAACTTTAGACACATTTCTAGGAATTTCCTAATTAATACCCACTTCTAGATACTTTCCACATTTTTCTATAATTAAAGCACTTCTAGATTGTTACACATGAATTTTACTTGGTTCTAGATTTATCTAATTTCAAATTAGTAATAACATTGCTCCCTCTTAATTTTAACTTTTATTTTTCATTCCAAGTCTTACTCTTAGCCTTTTGAAAGACTTCCAATTTTAACGGCTTTGTAAAATTATCTACAACTTGATCTTGAGTCTTCACATATTTAAACTCAACTTCTTTCTTGGCAATGCATTCTCTGATGAAATGATACATTGTGTCTATGTGCTTGCTGCAATCATGAAACACTAGATTCTTTGCAAGTGCTTGTGCTGACTTGTTGTCTATACAAATATCAGTAACTTTCTTTTGTAGCATATGAAGTTCCTTCAATAATCTCCTTAGCCAAATGGCATGACAAGTGCAAGATGTTGCAACTACATACTCTGACTCACATGTTGAAAGTGTGACAATAGGTTGCTTCTTTGAGCTCCACGAAAAAGCACAGTCCCCCATGAAAAATATAAAGTCACTAGTACTTTTTCTATCATCAATATCTCCCGCAAAGTCGCTATCACATAATCCAAAGAGTTTAAAATCATTAGAAGAAGAGTAAAATAGTCCATAATCAAGCGTACCTTTAAGGTAACAGAGTATCCTCTTAGTGACTTTCATGTGTGTAGTAGTAGGAGCTTCCGTGAAACGACTCACTACTTCAACCGCATATAGAATATCAGGTCTTGTACACGTTAAGTATCTCAGGCTTCCAACGAGGCTTTTGAAAAAAGAAGGGCCCTCCTTTTGTCCATCTTCAAACTTTGACAACTTCAATCCGCTCTCCATTGGTGTGTTCACCGGATTGCAATCAAACATTTTAAATTTCTTCAAAACTTCATTTGCATAGTTTTCTGGAGAAATAAATATACCTTCTTCCAATTGCTTTACTTCTAGGCCTAAGTAGTATGAAATGAGTCCAATATTAGTCATCTCGAACTCAAGCGCCATGGCCTTTTTGAGCTCTTCAAATAAACTTGGATTGTTCCTAGTGAATATAAGATCATCCACATAGAGACAAGCAATCAAAATATCTCCATTATCACAAACTTTGACATAAAGAGTATATTCATTAAGACAACGAGCAAACCAATTGTCTTGAAAGTATTTGTCGATGCGACTATTCCATGCTCTTGGTGTTTGCTTTAATCAATACAATGCCCTCCTCAATCTCAAAACTTTATCTTCATGTCTTTTAATCGCGTACCCCATTGGCTGCTCAACATAGACCTCTTCTTCAAGATAGCCATTTAGAAATGCCGATTTTACATCAAGTTGATAAAGTTTCCACTTATTTTGAGTTGCTACAAAGATTAGCAAACGAATAGTGTTCATGCGAGCAACTGGTGCAAAAACTTCTTCATAGTCAACTCCATATTTTTGTTTGTAGCCTTTGGCAACAAGTCTTGCTTTGTATTTTTCAATCTCTCCATTAGCATTCTTCTTAGCCTTGTACACCCATTTGAATCCAATTGCTTCATGGCATTTTGGAAGAGTTGCTAATCCTCTGTTCTTCACAATTGATTTGATATCCTCATCCATGACTTGTCTCCACCTTTTATCTTTCACTGCATCGCCATAATATAATGGCTCACTATCCGCCAAGAGACAATACAACTCTTCAAGGTCAAGAGTAATTTCAATTGACCTTTCATAAATGTTTTCTATGTCTTTCATCTTATTTGATCTTTTGCTTGAACTTTCATCTAGAGAAATAGGTGAAGAGGAAATAACTCAAACACAATAAAAATTTAATTTTCCCCTTTTGAAGTCTAGGACTTGGCCGCTACCAAAAATTTTGGGGTTTCTTTTCTTTTCTTCTTTTTCAAATAGTATACAACATTAATTTTATACTAACATAGAGAAATAAGCAAAATTAACAAAAATCATGCCGCTGTGCTCGCGGGTATAAAGAGAGAGAAGAGGAGAATGTTTTCTTTTATTTCCAAATATCATATACAACAACAACTAAAGAGAGATTTCAAAGCACAACACAAGAAATCACT
Organism: Cicer yamashitae; assembly: GCA_037974755.1. NCBI lineage: Eukaryota > Viridiplantae > Streptophyta > Magnoliopsida > Fabales > Fabaceae > Cicer > Cicer yamashitae. The sequence goes on along the minus strand of JBBPBQ010000001.1, from coordinate 33,871,658 downwards.
CACTTCCCCCAAATATTTGTATACCCGCCGGTGAGAGGAAGAGAAGAGGAGAAGAACTTTCTCATCTTGAATTTCTTAGCTCAATAGACCCCCCTTGAGTAGTAGAGCAATTTTATAGTTCAAGTTTTGTGGGTTTGAAGCTTTGTTGAAGCTCAAAAATGGAGAAAGAAGTTAGAGTTTAGTGTTTATAAAGAGAAGGAAGAACGATGAATTTTTTTTGAACTGGAGATGATAATGACAGAAGAAGGCCGCAGGTCTTATTAAATTAGGGAGCTGACAGATGCAACCATTCTTTAAAGATATATCTTCTACTAGATACTTATACAAATTGAAATTTATTTCATTGTTGCCCATATATGTAGTATTAATGCCACTCATTATGTTATTTATCATCTACGAATAGAAACAATAAATAAAGAACATGTTATAAAACTATATTGCAAGAGGTAAGAAAAATTCCATTAAAAAATTTAACAAAAAAACAAGAAAACAACATATAACATAAAATTTAAGTTTGATAGTATGTATCTATTAATGTTGCCTTTGACCTATGCAAGAAAATACAAGCTTTAAGTTTTACACTATCATTCGTAAAGTATTCTGAAATAACATTAAATGACAATCATGTGTACCATATGGGAAAGGTTAGTTATGTCTTTAAATCTTTTAACAAAAATTAAACACTTATATTTTCATTGTACATTTAATTTAATTATTACTCCTTTTAAAGTAAAATAAGTGGAACTACATGACATTTATTGCTCTTAACATATACCTTTAGGGCATTAGTTATCATTAATCTTGGAAAATGTTAATAAGTTCCCATAAGACACTAGTTTAGTGTCAATAAATATTTGGTGGTTGCATTTATTTTACTTGAAAGAAATTATAAATAATTGTGGCAATTAAAATATGAAAAAGCATGATGGTTATTATTTTATGGACAAAACTATCCTCATCCAACTACAAATACGCATTCCTTTTCCTTTTAATAATTCCTGACGTACAATAACTCAAAAGAAGCTTAATAAAAATCTTGACATTGTTTTTAATGTTTTGTTTTTAATGTTTTAATGTTTTTAATAAACAAAGTTCATATCCAATTTAGTATATCAAATTCAAAATTTTCAAATGTTTAATTAGATCTAAAAAAAATTCAAGAAAGTAGGTTTGAATTTTCATATATACTTAAGTCACCATCTTTATTTTCTAAATTCTTAAACATATTATTCTATTTCGGCATATTCCTATATAAAAAAAAGTAAAAACAAACAAATTAATTTTAATTAACAAAATTTTGTCTTAATACAAAGCACAAAAAAAAAATAGAAATCTAAAGAATTTATAAATTTTTGGGAGAAGAAATAGATGTAAATTTGCATCTTCACAAGTTTACTTCATGTTTACTTTTAGAGGATATATAAAATATTATGTTCTACGCATTTACACGATTATTATGTTATTATATAACTCTTTTCAACCTTCAAGACATGCTTGACCACTCTGATGGAAAATAGTTAGAAGGAAATTCAAGGCAATCTTTATGAAGAAAAATAATAATGTAATACATAATATCCCAAAACTCAAAGTGCTTGCAACTAAATATAACTATTTTACCATCTCAAAAGACTACTATGTATTTTCTACTATTAGCATCTTTATAAAACCACAACACAAATACATTACCATTTTCATCATGAATAGAAACAAGAACACAACATTATATATTCTACCGGATATTCTTTTAAATCAAAATTTATTTCATAGTGTCTCGTAGTTTTAGTATTAATGTCACTCATTATGTTATTTATCATCTACAAATAGAAACAATAAATAAACAAATATATAATAAAACTATTTTGCAAGTGTTAATAAAAAAAATATGAGCAAAATTCCATTAAAAAAAAGTGTCTCGCCTAAAATTTCGAGTGTTTCTCGAATTATGGAGTCGCCACCAAAGTTTATTTTAAAATAGGGAAAACATTGGGAAACTCTTAAAAAAGAAAAAAATAGTCTTTGAAACCAAATTTTGAGTTCGGGAGTCGATTATGCGTAGGGAATGTATTAGCACCCTACGACATCCGTTAAAATACGGTTACCTATAATTAATTGTGCAAAATTAATATTAACTTAAATATATTTATTTTTTCTTATTATTAAATATGAATATCAATTGTTTTTTTTAATGTGATTTTGAAATAAATATGTGCTTAAAAAACAAAGGAAAAAAAAAGAAATTTTTTATTAATGTGTTTGACAAGAGTGTGATCTTACTCCTACGTATCTTCCGGTGCGATGGAGAAATCAAAGTTACGTAGTTCTTGGGTAGAAAATACGGATGTGTTGATTGTTTTTAAAGAAAATTTGTGTTGTTGTTAATAAAAAAAATTAAAAAAAAAAGTTGTTTTGACGAAAAAAAAAATAAGAGTTTGTTTGATTTGAAGAATTATTTTGAAATAAAAGTTTCAAAACTATCAAACTGGACAACTCGTGTCTCAAAAACTCAAGGAGTAAAAAGATGTCTCATCTTGTCAACCCTTTTAAGAATATTTTATTATTTTTGATTTTAAAATTGAGTTTTAAAACCAACAAGTGGTACAACTTGTGTCTTAATAACTCAAATATTAAAAAAAGATGTCACATCTAATTTAATCAAATTTTAAAAATTTATTTTGAATTAATTTACTAATTTGTAAAAAAAAAAATGAATTTTAGAACTATTACGATATAACAATTTATGTCAACATATGACTTGAAACCAATATTTTCTTTGATTTTTATTTTTAGCAAAAGAATTATTATAGAATTTGATGATTTAATAAAATGAAAATGTAAGCAAACCGTGTAAGCTATGGAAGTTATCTAGCCTACTCTAGTTTGTTGCCTCTGCGCAAAAAGAGATGGAATAATCTACTATGCTTGTGAAAAAAAACAAAACTGACACCTATTGCCTTGCCTAATGTGATACCTATACCTGTTGTTGTGATAGGAACGTAACAAGCAAGCTTCAGTTTAATAATCTCTCAATCTTAAGCAAATAAAAAGTTATCACTCTTACACATGAGTTCAGAAATTTTATCCAACAACCAACAAGTAAAAGGCATCATTTTTAAAGGGTGAAATCAAAATTTCAGCAAACAAACAACAAAATGAAGCATCATATTAAAGAGATAACGAACGAAACAAACTTGAGAGACGTGGATCTGCGGTAGGCTGCAAAGAAGAAGAAGGCAGTGGTGTACGGTTGACGATAGTTGGTGGCGGTTACCGGTGGAAGTTGAAATGATGGTAATGCCCTCTGTTTCTTGTTTTCTATTTTTCTTTTAATTTTGAAACATATAATTTTAAGATGGATTTAGATTGTTGTTTTTTCTCTACTCAACTTCATTTTTGTTTAGAATCTCTCTTTTATAAAAAAAAAAAATCTCTTTTTTCTTTTCTTATTTTTCTGTTCTTTTTATACTTCCTCTCTTTTGCGTTGTTGATTTTTTCTTTTGAAAAATAAAACTCTCCTCCTCTTTTTCGGAACTGATTTTTGCCTTGTAGACTACAAGGTTGAATCTTTTTGTCTATGAGATAAATTGATGTCTGCTTTGTATATTGTTTTTTGCAGAAATTATGGAACTGCGGAGATGGAAATGGAAAAGGGTGACTGACCTTTTTGTTTGTGTGTACTCTAAATAAAGATCATATCTTTTTTAGTGAAAGAGTAAAAAGTAAGCCACATAAAAAGAAAGCAAATGAGGTTTCTCCTCTATAGAGAAGAAAGAAGAAAACATATTTTTTTTTGTTTCATTTTATTTTATGTTGTTTTTGGTGTAAAATATGGCTCAGAATTAAACTAAATTGTAAAATGATGATTTTTAGATTTTATAATAATACTCGTAAAATATTGAGCTATGCAAGAAAACACAAGCACACAATATTTCTTGGCTTTATGTTTTACCTTTTCATTCTTAAAATATTCTGCACTAATATGTACCAAATGGATAAGGATAGTTGTATCTTTAAATTCACTACGCCAAAAATGACATTTTATAGCGCGTCTTTTACAGCGCTTGTTAAATACAAGCGCTGTTGTATAAATTTTTTAAAAATAACGGAGGATACAACAGCGCTTTTTTGACAAGCGCTTTTTACAGCGCTTTCTCATAATCAAATGACCTATTACAGCGCTTTTTACACAAGCGCTGTAATAGGCTTGCCCTTTCACATTATTATAGGATCTATTAGAGCGCTTTCTGAACAAGCGCTGTAAAATCATTCATTTTAAATAAAAAACATTCACTTTAAGTAAATAAAAACAAATTTAAAACAAATTTAATACGTTGTCCAAATCCTACGAACTCTCATCGTCCCTCCCCTGCGAACCCTCTTGTGCGCCCATCTACAAATTGATTTACCTTCTTCCTCCTTTAAAACAAATTGATCATCAACGCTCAGGTACTTTATTGTATTTCATTGTTGTTGTCACTAATTCAAACTGATATAAATTGTTACATGATATATATGTTCTGTTTTGAAATCAATTAATCTTGGACCAATATTATAAGATATGTGTAATATTATCAATATATAGGTCATATATATCAGACTTGAAATCATGCTTATTGTGTAACTGCATTTATATATATAGGTCATATAAATGGACCGGAAATGGATGTCTGCCAATCGATTGACAAAAGAGTATGAAAATGGAGTGAAGGAGTTTATTGAGTTTGCAGTGATGAATGCAAAAGATCCAAATAGAGTCGTTTGTCCTTGTTTAAAATGTTGTTTTGGAAAACGCATTAGAGCAGATGAATTGGAAGGACATTTAGTATGGTATGGAATTGATCAAAGCTATACATGTTGGATAAGACATGGTGAGAAAATCAATGGAAACATTCGCACAGATACATATGTTTCAACTGATTTCGACACAGATACATATGAGCCGGACCGAGTTGAGGAGATTGCAAAAGCAGTTGAAGAAGATCTTCGTGATTGTCCTAAAATGTTTGAGAGCTTGTTGAGTGATGCAGAGAAACCATTATATAATGGTTGTACTAAATTCACAAGACTTTCGGCGATACTAAAGTTGTACAACTTAAAAACGAGTAATGGATGGTCTGATAAAAGCTTCACAGAATTACTAACACTCTTAAAAGATATGTTGCCAGATGATAATGAACTTCCCAGTAGAACCTACGAGGCTAAACGAATTTTGTGCTCTATTGGTATGAGTTATGAAAGGATTCATGCGTGTCCTAATGATTGCATTTTATTTCGAAATGAATATGAATTACTAAAGGCGTGTCCGAAATGCAATGTCTCTCGATATAAGAAGAAAAAATCTACTCCAGCAAAAGTCGTGTGGTATTTTCCGATAATACCAAGATTTAGGCGCATGTATCGCAGTGAAGTAGATTCAAAACACTTGACATGGCATGCAGATGAAAGAATTAGAGATGGAAAGTTTCGACACCCTGCAGATTCTCCGCAATGGGCAAAAATTGATCACGAGTATCCTGAATTTGGGATAGAGTCGAGAAATCTACGCCTTGCACTTTCTACTGATGGAATGAATCCACATGGTCTTAAAAGCATCTCACACAGCACGTGGCATGTGATTTTGTTGATTTATAATCTACCTCCATGGTTATGTATGAAGCGTAAGTTTATGATGTTGTCTCTGTTAATTTCTGGACCCAAACAACCGAGGAATGATATCGACGTATACTTGGCTCCTTTAATTGAAGATTTAAAAATTATGTGGGACACAGGTGTAGAAGTCTATGACGGGTATAAGAAAGAATGTTTCAATTTGAGGGCTATGTTGTTCGGCACAATTAATGATTTTCCAGCATATGGTAATTTATCAGGATATAACATTAAAGGTCAGTGTGCATGTCCTATATGTGAAGAGAGTAAAAATTGGATGCGGTTGAAACCTTGTAAGAAGAATGTATTTCTTGGACATCGTAGATTTTTACCTTATAGTCATCAGTATCGTGGGTGGAGAAATGCATTCAATAGAAAATCAAAAGAAGATAGAGCTCCTGTAGCACCGACTGGATATCAAATACTTGAAAAAGTACAAGTTTTGACCAATAAATTTCGCAAACCTTTTGCGGGAGAGCTGGTCAAAATTGGGTGGAAGAAAAAGTCAATTTTCTTTGAATTGCCATATTGGAAGTCATTGTATGTAAGACATTTTCTCGATGTGATGCATATTGAGAAAAATGTATTTGATAGTGTTATTGGTACGTTACTCAATGTACCAGGAAAGTCTAAGGATGGCATCAATGCGATATGGGGATAAGAAATGAATTGGGTCCCGTAAAGAAAGGAAATCGCACATATCTACCTCCAGCCGCTCATACTCTATCTAGAAAGGAAAAAATTGTTTTGTGTAAATTTATACACAAAGTTAAAGTTCCAGAAGGATACTCTTCAAACATTAAAACTTTAGTTTGTATGAAAGACCTCAAGTTAAAAGGTTTGAAGACCCATGATGCTCACATTCTAATGGAGCATTTGCTACCAATAGGTATACGTTCAATTTTACCTGAAAAAGTTCGCCGAGCCATAACTAAATTATGTTTCTTCTTCAGGGAAATTTGTAGTAAACTGATCGATCCTCAGAAATTACCGAGATTGCAGAGGGAAATTGTTTTTACTTTGTGTGAGCTTGAAATGTACTACCCGCCCTCGTTTTTTGATATAATGGTTCACTTTACTGTTCATTTTGTTAAGGAGACACAACTTTGTGGGCCAGCTTATATGAGATGGATGTAACCGATAGAACGATATATGAAAATATTAAAAGGGTACGTAAAAAGTAGAAGTCGACCAGAAGGTTGTATTGCTGAACGGTACATTGTTGAAGAAGCTGCTGAATTTTGTACTGAATATCTGTCAAATGTTGAATCCATAGGGCTTCCCATGTCTCGTCATTCGGGAAGATTATCAGGAGAAGGGATAATTGGAAAGAGACTAATGACTATATCAAGGACAGAATGGGAGCAGGCACAATTGTATGTTCTGCACAATGATGATGAGGTTCAGCCGTATGTTACAATACACATGGATCAATTATCTAGTTTGAACATGAATAGGAATCAAAATTGGATAACTCGAGAGCACAATCGAAGTTTCATAACATGGTTAAAAAATCACATAAAGTCAAAGTTTGATGTAGACCCCGGATCAATTTCACAGAGATTGAGGTGGCTAGCAAATGGTCCGAGTTTACATGTATTTTCCTACACAGGTTATGTAATTAACGGCTACACATTTTATACCAAAGAACAAGATGATCAAACAACTATGCAAAATAGCAGAGTCACTCTCGTAGCTGAAGCGATGCATATCTCAAGTGCAAAAGACAAGAACCCAATATATGCAAATCTATCATATTTTGGGGTTATCGAGCGCATATGGGAGCTAGACTACACAATGTTTCGTGTTCCCATATTTGGTTGCAAGTGGGTCGATAATAATAATGGCGTTCAGATTGATGAGTCAGGGTTCTTGCTTGTCGATTTTAATAGGGTGGGATACAAAGATGAGCCTTTTATTTTAGCGTCGCAAGCTCAACAAGTGTTTTATGTCACTGATCATGCTAATGATAAATGGTCCGTTGTCCTATCAACCAACAAAATAAGTGATGATAACAATAATGATGAAGATGTTGGTAATGATCTTTTCTTTGCAACATCATAACCACATGAAATTGGTTCAACTGATGATGGTTTATATCTTAGAGATGATCATGATGAGGGAATTTGGATTAATCCATCATTTCGTATCATTAATGGACAAACAAATGTGAATCCCACCAAGAAAAGAAGAAGGGCATCTTAATGTGTTTAATTTTTTAATCCATGTAATTTGAACTGAGTTCATGTGTAATCCATGTATTTGATCTGCCATAATTAATTGAGCATTTTGGTATTTAGCTTGAACTGTTAATTTGTAATTTTCTGCTTATACTGTATGTAATTGTATACTGAACTTGACCTCATCAGGGCTTATGATTTAACTAATTTGGAAGATATGATTTAACTAATTTGGAAGAAACAGGGCTTATGTTCAAACAGGGCTTATGTAAATTATTACAAGCGCTGCAATAGGGTTTTAAAAAAATAAATATAAGGAGGTCTTTTACAGCGCTTTCTACATAAGCGCTGTAAAAGGTTCACACAACCTTTGGACTTTCATATATAAAACCCTATTACAGCGCTTATCTAAACAAGCGCTGTAATAGGGTTTTAAAAAAATAAATATAAGGAGCTCTTTTACAGTGCTTTCTACATAAGCGCTGTAAAAGGTTCACACAACCTTTGGACTTTCATATATAAAACCCTATTACAGCGCTTATCTAAATAAGCGCTGTAATAGGGTTTTAAAATTTAAATTAAGGAGGTCTTTTACAGCGCTTTCTACATAAGCGCTGTAAAAGGTTCACACAACCTTTGGACTTTCATATATAAAACTCTATTACAGCGCTTATCTAAATAAGCGCTGTAATAGGGTTTTAAAATTTAAATTAAGGAGGTCTTTTACAGCGCTTTTTCACAAGCGCTGTAAAAGGCTTATAAAAAAGCGCTGTAGTAGGCTTTTAAAAAATAAAATGATGAGACCTATTACAGCGCTTTTTTGGAAAAGCGCTGTAATAGGTCTTTATATATAACAGTCTCATCAGCTTCATGTTCATTACGTAAATTTTTCAGTTTCCTCTGCGTTCTCCTTCTCATTGCGAACCCTACGAACCCTACGATCAGTTTCAGTTTTCCTTGTTTCTTCCTCATTGCTTACTCTCATCCTACACCTACGATCGTCTGTGAACATCATAAACATCAAGTAATATCGTTTTCATCCTCATTTTCGCGAAACCCGTAACCCTACGATCAGTTTTCATCCTCGTTTTCGCGAAACCCGTAACCCTGCGCCGTTCGTCTTTGAACCCGTAACCCTAAGCATTAAAAAGAGTTATTTCAGGTATTGTATTTATTAGTTTTTTGTTTCACTAAAATGCATGTTAACTTATTTTGCTACGTACTTAGACTGAACTGCATGTTGATGTTGAACTGAACTGAACTGCATGTTGATGTTGAACTGCATTTTGTAGATAAATGGATACTAACAAGGAGTTAGATTGTCAAAATGAAGAAGTTGGCAACACTAAGACTTACGAAAATGAAGTCAAACGTGGTGCAACAATAATGCAAAATGTTATTAAAGCAAGAAGTACTGGGCAAAAATTTGAGGTATACTTTGTTTGTTGTTTTCTGTTTCTGCTGTTTATACGATACTTTGTTTGCTGTTTAAATTGTTTGCTGTTTATAATTTGAGGTACTTACTATATGAGTTTATTAGGTTGGATGGAATGAGAGTGGTCAACCTATTGACCCCAACAGTTCCATGTTTGTTAGTTATATTGGAGCTGTTGTTCGTCAAAATATACCAATCACAATAGATGATTGGAGAGATAAGGCATTGAAGGATGCCAAAGATGTATTGTGGGCTGATATACAGGTAATTTTTTTACTCCACCCTATTACTTATAAATTTTTACATACTGCTTTGAAGTATTTTACTCAAACTATATATTTATTTGGTTTGCAGTCAGCTTTTGTTCTTGATGAGGTGAGAAAGAGCTATGTGCTCAGAGTTGCCGGGAAAATACACCGGTGCTTTAGATCTCACCTCTCTAATTGCTATTTAAAAGACCGTGAAGGAAATACGAATGCGGAAGATCCAAAAATATATAAACATTATATATCAAGTGAGGAATGGAGCGCATTCGTATCAAAACGTTCTGACCCCGCATTTGTTGTAAGTGATTAATTTATTAGCATTTTAGTTTTATTATTCATATTCATAGCGTATTTTAAATTTTTACTAGATTGTTATTTTTTTTATTTAGAATATTAGTAAGGCAAATCGCGAGAGGGCAAAAATTATTCCCCACCCATACAAGAAATCTCGTATGGGATATGCTCGTCTAGAGCAAAAACTTGTAAGTTATTCCTCATCACTTTTATTTAATTAATGTGGTATATTATAAACTATACTATCTAACTAATATTTTGTTTATGATCTTAACGATAATAGCTACAAGACACCCAATCCGATCAACCGTTGGGTCGTCATGTATTATGGAAGGAAGCTCGTGTAAATAAAGACGGAGTGGTTGATAATGAAAATGTACAAAAAGTAATAGAACTTTGTGTAAGTATATTTATCACTTTAATATTTTTTAAAATTGTACGTATTTTAAAAATGTTATTTAACTTATCTTTTTAATCCTATGTGTATTTTAGGCGAATCTTGAATCGGAAAATCAAGAGGACAACAAGGAAAGTTGCAGGGACATATTAGGTAAAGTGTTTAATGTTCTTGAATATTCCGGCCGCGTGAGGGGGAAAGGATTTGGCGTAACTCCTAGAAGTTATTTTTCACAAGAGAAGCGCCAAAATCCATCTAACGAGGAAGTATTAGAGAAGATTAGAGTATTAACCGAGCAAGTGTCCCTCTTGGTGAAGACAAATAAAGACAAGCAACTTGCGGACCAACCCCAACGTGAAATTCACATTGAGAGTGAAAACGCAAGTTGCAACGTTGGTCTCAACAGTCTTCCTGAGGTAATTAATTACTTAATAAAATAAGAAATTCATTAAAGTTAATTTTTTCACATACTTATGTATTAACCATTGATTTTAGGGGGTCACTCCATGCGTGCTATACTTATCCTCCCCCACTCATCGGAAGGTCGGAAAGGGAACATTGTGCAATGCTCCGGGCGAGGTATTGCACAACACACCAATCCCTGCGGGCCATGTCAAAGTATCACCAGTTATTGCTTTGGAACCAACAGCACCGTTGCCTGTACCGGACAACGATGCAGATCTGAATTATTTGGGCGAAGCAATTGGCAGCTACGTGGCATGGCCCAAACATCTTGTTGCCCTTGACAAGGTATGTTTAATTAATTGAAATGTATGTTTAATTGATTATATTTAATTGCTGAATTTTTTCCAATGTTAACTTTAATTTCACATTTATTTAGATTCAAATAAAGTCTAATAAAGGGAATGATAAGAAGATTCCCAGAAATGAAACAGTCACATCGCCCGAAAAGGTTTGTAACATTTATTCTGTAAGGTTTGTCATTTTTTCTGATTCAATAAACTAACAATTTGATTAACCTCATTTTTTCAGATTCAATCTAATAAACCACCCGCACAGCAAGCCAGCAAGCCAGCTGCCGCACCACGACCGGATGTTCGTGGCAAAAATAAAGCCGACAAACCTAAAAAATTGGAGGGTACTAAAACTGGCAAACTACAAAAGCTGGAGGGTAATAAAGCGGCCAAAGTTGTTGCTGCTAAAAAGCTGGATCGTGTAAAATCAGTTGCTGCTCCTGCTCCTAAAATAAGTCAGCCACGACTTGCTCCATATGGGTTGTGTCTTGACATACAGGCAAAAAAAAAAATGGGCAGCGACGATTCACGAATAATAAGCATGGATAAAGATCTATTCGGAGACGTGTATGAAGAATTTTTTGAAAAAGAGCACATATATGAACTTCTCGACCATAAGGAGCTGAGTGCTACTATTATGAGCATTTACATGAGGTAAAAATTACTTTTCATCGCATTTATTTGTAATTAATTTAATTTATTGGTAATTAATCTAATTTGAAATTTTTATTGAAGGTTTTTGTATGAGAAGTTCGTGTGCGCGCGCAGATTGTCAAATAAATTTTCATTCTTGTCTCCGCATAAGATATCGATGCTTAAACACGATCCAGCGAATGTAAATAAATACGTTTTAGATATACTATTAGGAAATAAAGAGAAGGATAAGTTTTTCCTTGCACCATATAATTCAGGGTACGTAATTATATATTCTATATTTATATCTTTTTTATTTTATGAGATCATAATTTATTATTTGTGTAAACTAAATTTTTGTTGTTGTAGGGCACATTGGGTGCTAATTGCAATCAATGCGACCTCTGAAGTTATATACTACCTAGATCCCTTGCACGGCCATTACAACAATCGTCCCGAGATAAAGGCTTTGTTCGACACGTAAGTAATATTCATTTATTTTTTACATTTATATATATATAAATAATGTGTTTGTTAATGCTATAATAATCACATTTATTTATTCGATAGTGCTTTACAAGTTTTTCGAGCTCAAAGAGGTGCGACAGTATCGAAGCTAAAGTCAAATAACATCACATGGATTCCAATAAAGGTTTAAAATATATGCTTTTAAATTTCACTTACAATCAATGCACAATTAAATAATTATTGACTTATATGTTTTATTTTATAGTGCCCTCGTCAAACTAACAACATCGACTGTGGGTACTATGTATTGCGATTCATGAAGGAGATTGTTGATAAGAATCAAATTATAATCCCAGAAACGGTACGGTATTTTAATTATTTGATTTTCATATATAAACTATGTTTATATTTGATTCTAACTTATTTATGTTCAATTTTTATATCAGTACTTTGACAATTCCAGTCCATCGTATTCTGAAGAAGAACTAACAGAGATAAAGGAAGATTGGTGTCAGTATGTGCTTGAAATGAATATTATTTGATTTTCTGGGAAATGACAAGCTGCAAGGGACATGGTAGTTCTGTGCTGTTTGTGTATATACTAGGTTGTGAATATGAGTAGTTGTATGAAAATATAGTGAATATCTAATAGTTATATGAATAGGTAGTTGTGTGAATATGTAGTTATATGTAGCTGTTGTGAATATGTAATTATGAACTGATTGCATGTTGTGAATATTTGTGCATTTGAAAATATAGTGAATCTGTTGTTGTGTTGTTCTGAGCTGTTTTAGTACTGATTGCATGTTTGAATATTTGTGCATATTGTGAACTGATTCTGGATTAAAAGACAGCGTTTTAAAAAAAAGCGCTTTTTAAAATTTACATCATATTATTTAATAAAACTAAAAAAAAAAAAAAAAAAACACCTTTTACAGCGCTTTTTTTAAAAAGCGCTGAAATAGGTGCACTATAATGAATCTATTACAGCGCTTTTTTGAGGAAGCGCTGTAATAGGTGCATAATAGTGCATAAGAATGCATCTATTACAGCGCTTTTTGGAAAAGCGCTGTAATAGGTACAGTTGAATGTACCTATACAAGTACACCTTTTACAGCGCTTTTGTGAAAAAACGCTGTAAAAGGTGCATAACAAATCATCTATATTATTGCACCTATTACAGCGCTTCCTTGAAGAAGCGCTGTAATAGGCTCATAATAGTGCATAATATTCAACTATATAAGTGCACCTTTTACAGCGCTTTTGTGAATAAGCGCTGTAAAAGGTGCATAACAAGCGCGCAATTTGTTTACCTTTTACAGCGCTTTTTTTTAAACAAAAGCGTTGTTGTATCCTTTTACAACGCTGCTAACTACAGCGCTTTTTTTTTTTGAAAAAACGCTGTAAATGGCTTAAAAAAAGCGCTGTAATATGCGTTTTTTCGCGTAGTGTCACTAACTCTTCTTCCTTCCCATCCTCTTCTATTCTCTTATTATTTCCTTCTCAACCTTTTCTATTTTCTAAAACAAGTCACTCTTGTTCTTGAATAAATAAACTCTGCAGTTCAAATTGCTACCATAAAATAAAAGTTCAAGAAAACTGATAATCGACACTTTAATCGTTCAATATGAGCTAAGTTTGTGGTTAAAAACTGAAAACTAATAGAGCTCTCGGATCTGATTTTTTTTGGAAAAAAAGAAAAGAGCAATAAAAAAAAAAGTTTAATTGCAGTTTTAGTTCCTCAATTTTTATCAATTCATGAATTTTTTTTTCTTATTTTAAAAGTCGATAGTTTTAGTCTCTCATTCATATTTTTGAACTGAAAAATATGATTTAACATATTTTAAATGGTGTGACATACAATTTCATAATATAGAACCATCTATATCCATTAATTATTCATATGTCATTAATTAAATTACAAAAATAAATAATTTTCAAAGTTTAAAGTTAACGTTTTGGTTTTATTGCGATTTCATAGGTGTTAATCATTTTACATGTATCATATATCAAATTATTTACAGCATGTCAGATTGTCTTTTATAATTAAAAAATCAGAATGAGATACCAAAATTGTTAGGGTTTATAATAGGAGGTTGGTTTCGTGAATTGGTAAAAATAGGAGGATTAAAACTACAATTAAACCAAAAAAAAAATTATTGCCTTGTTTTCAGACCAGACGGTTTTGTAAAACCGAACTAGGTTCAATGATTACATTGATTCTTCCTAGTTCAAAGCGGTCCAAATTAAATGATTTTTTATCAGCTCGTTCAAACTTTTGATTTTATCAACTAGACCAAACCAAAATTAACACCGATTGGTTCGATCGATCGAATTTTAGAAACATTGGTTGAAATGTTCCATGTATCATAAGTTACAACTTCTTAATGGCTTAAACAACTATATGGAATAGGTGAGTAAATTCCTTCCCTTAAAACCGTACTTGAGAGTTTCTTGACTCATTCGACTCAAGAGTCAATTCTTTTGATCTTCCTTTTTTTTTTTTCTGGAGTTAACAACAAAAAAAAAAGCTTAATTATATGAGTTTCAAACTTGAATTTAGATTAAAAATTTAATCTTTTGTTTTCAGTTTTATCTTCTCTCCATCCCTCAGAAGAATAAATTGCAAGCCCGACCCAATAAATTTGCAGTTTAATATAAACTTTAAATTGTGACCTTTTTAAGTTAGAAATATTTATATACTATATTTGAAATAAAGGAAGGGAAAAGTTGAGGGAAGAAATATTACCATTGTTTGGTGCAACGTTTAAAAAAGAAAGAAAATGAGAATTTTTTGTGAGGTCCACTTAAATTAGGTTTCTATCCAATGTAGGAAGAAAAGTCAGAAAAGGTGACCAAATATATGTAAAATACAAAATTACCCTCTTTAATATAGCAAATGACAAATATATTTTTAATACATTTATTTTAATTTAAGGATATTTGGGTCATTTCATAAATTTGTTCCTTTCATTTCTCTCTCATTTTCTTTCTATTTTCTCTCATACCAAACAATTAAAAATCATCTCATTTTTCACTCTTTTTCTCTTCTTCTCATTATCTTTTCTCTTACTTTCTTTCCTCTTCAGAAAAAAAAAATTAGATACTAAAATTTGAGTAAAATTAAAATTAAAATTGTTACAAATAATAAATTAAAATTTATTGAATACAAATTTATATTTCAAATAAACTTTAATATAGACACCAATTAAAAAAAAAATTGCCAAAAAATTAGTTGTTTTTCAAAATCATGTAACATTTAGTATCCTTAAAATTGAGTCACAAAATCGTATGTTAATAAATTAAGAAAATTATATTTTTAATGGCATATATATATATATATATATAATGATTAGTTGGTTTTAGGGATTAGTTGATTTTAGTAATATCTCTGTAATGAATTTCTCTGTTGAATAATTTAGTATATATAATGAATTTTATTAATCTAATTGTTGATTATTGATATAATATATTAATGATCAAATACATAAAATTTATATAAATTTAAAGTTCATAACTATTTAATTTAATCATCAATATTTATTTATATTTTTTAAAATTTATAAATATTTATAGACTTGATCTATCAAATTACTTTTTTAATTTAACAATTAAATTAATAATACTTATCATTTATGTTAAATTATTAGACATAATAACCTTGCAATCAATTACTCCTCAATAGATCCTAGACTTATGTTTGCCACTCGAGGGGTTTGGGCCCGTGCTGGCATTTTAAAATTGTTAGTATACCTTCAATGTTTCAACAATATTAGCCGTGAATATTTATTCTCTTTTAATTTTTTTTCCTTTTCTGACACAAGCATTTATCTCTTTTGATGAAACCATTACATCAAATTCATCTATTTTAACAAGCTAATGATTGTGATGAAACATACATTAGAGTAGAGAAAACTTTTGTGTGCTATGTGTGACTTTTGAAGATGTAGGTATAGTAGTGGTAAATAGAGGAAATTAATAAATGTTTAAATTAGGAGATCAAACTCAACTAATAAAATATTGAAATTATTAGATAAATTTTATATTTTCTTTCATCTTAAACCAAAAAATATTAATGAATATTTAGAGTAGATTTAATTACAAATTATTTTTATTTACATTATGGAGATGTGTTATCCATTTTGATGGAATTTTAATATAATAAATGTTTAAAAATAATAATTATAAATATCTGTATTAAATTTAACTGATATAGATTTTTTTTGATAAGCTCTAATTTTTAAAGTTGGCCTCTATTGTGGTTGAAATCTGACTCAGCCTCTAAATGGATCCTCATTATATATATATATATATTAAATGAAATAAGTTTAATATAAAACGGTATAAAAGCAGAGCCGACCCAAGGGGGAGGCGCCTAAGCCCTTGCTTTAGGTCTCGCCAAAAAATAATTTTTTTACTTTAATTTTTATACGGTATAGAGACCCAATAATATATTATCAAAACTCTTTAACCATATATAGAAACAAAAAAGGCCTTCAAAAAATTTTTAATTAGCCAATTAAAATCGATGCAACTATTTATGAAGAAGAGGATACTATACTGTTGGAATATTTTAATATTAAATGCATTCCTTTTCACTAAAAACTATCTTATATTAAAGACATTGTTTTTTTACTAAAAATGTCTCTTAAAATCCTTCATCTGAAACTTAAATAGCTAATTCATTTAAAAATGTCTCTTAGAATCCTTGATTTTATTTTTCGTTTTGAATTTTCATTGTGTGAGTAGCTCTTGTCAATGTCCAAAATATATTAAGGTATGTGTTTTTAATCTGTTAAGTATTAAGTAAATATTTATATTCTAAATTATTAGTCTTTTTTTCAATTGTAGCAGAGATCAACCTTTTCTATATATTTGGCTGGAGCATAAACTAGAATTTTTTTTAAATGAATTAGCTTTATTATCGATTGAAAAAGAATTGTTAAACGAAATCGACTATAATAATTTGATAAACGATTTTGCATAAAAAAAAGTACGAAAGATTAATTTTAAATAAAAATATTAATAATTTATTTATTAACTTTGAAAAGGCCCCGTCTGATAATTTTGCTTTAAGCCTCATAATAGGTTGGGCCGACCCTGTATAAAAGGGTGAGATAGTTAAATTTTGATCACACAATTATATCATGATTAAAAGTGATTTAAGTGATACATAACCATTTAAAAAATTATATGATTTTTTCTTCTATTGACTGTAGACAAAATTTTACCATTTATTATATATATATATATATATATTTTGATCCAAGTCAATAAAATAAATTTTAAGCATTCATTGATTTTTTTCGTATTAATTTAAATGCTCGTCAAAAACTAGTTTATGTCTATGTAGCAACGTCAAACCGTATAAGCTTTTAAAATCAAATAGAGTTGTTAGATAAAAAGTTATATTATTTTGAGTTATTATGTACTTTAAGTAGCATTTGTGTTTATAATTTACGGTGTATTATATTTTCTTTTATTTTTATTTTTGTTATTTTAATTGAAAAAATATAATATTTATTCAAAATACATTTTTATATCATTTTATAAGGATGACAAAACGGATCAAATCGATCTATTTTGTACGGTCTTGAATTCAATCTATTTGAAATAGGGATGGTTGGGACAGATCAACTTAGACAGGTGGGTTGAAACTTCTAAATCACTCTTTACTTTAACAAAATGATGGGCCAAAAAATTGACGGTCAATAACATAAAAAACTAATATAAATTAAATATAATATTTTTTAGTGGATTGTGTACGTATAAAAAAATTATAATTAATCTATTAAAATTCAACACAATCCAACATCATAAGGAGTAAAACTCTAAATTTATTGGATTGTTGAAGAAAATACGTCGATGGTTGGAGAAAAAATAACAAAGTAAAAGAAATAGAACTTGAAAAAATAATAAGGTTTTTAAAATTGATCCAACACTGATCCACTTTATTTTGTCATCGCCTTATTTTTTCAGCGAGTTAAACATAGCAGGTCACCTTGAGTGGAAGAGTTCAAAACAATTTGGCCCGACAAACTCAACTTATTTTACTACTCTTACTTTTATATTTATTAGTTAATTTAATCACATATTCTATTTAACACTTCAAATTCAATATGATAATTTATCTGGTATCACATATATTGTTTTCTATTCGTTATAAATTCACTAGTTATCTTTTAATTTTTACTAAATAGAGTCTTTGACAAACAAAAAAGTACCCTCCCTATATTTCTTTTGTTGGAAAAAAAACCAGAGATAATTAGAGATAATTATCTCAATAATGCGGAATATTTTTCCCCACCTGTGCAGATAAATGGCCAAACAGAAAATACAATTCTAAGAGCAATAATAATTGGCAGAAAATGAAATATGAGACAAACACAATTTTTAACGTGGTAAACTTCTCTCAAATTGAGAGAATAAAAACCACGGGACCTAGTCCAGTAAAAACTTCCACTATAATAATTTAATGGGTACACCAGAGTCTTCCTAATAACAATAAGGAATATCAATCACTCTTCCTAATAACATTAGGGAATATCAATCAACAACAACAACCTTATAACAACCTTCCACTAAAGTGGGTATGCCAAAGTAACTCTCAGAGAAAGTAAAAACTACTCAATTGTTACCACCACCGGAACTGAATTCCTTTCCTTTTATCTGGCTGTCATACGTGCGTGCAGTTACTGTTGTTGTTTTGGTTGTTTACCTTTGTGTTAGGGATTTGAGATCCCTTTCCTTCCTTTTATTTTCCTTTACATGAGTCAAGCCCATTAAAACATCTATTCTTTTTTTTTTCTTTCTTTTATTTTAATAATAATAATAGTACTAATAAAATTGGTGGGTTCCACTTGGGGAGTGAGCCCACCCAACAAATCTCCCCCTCACGACTCAAGTGGGAAGGTACTACTCAACCATGCCAGCCTTCTTTCTACAGTATATCATCTTCAACACAGGCAAGGTCTTTGTCATCATATCTGAGCCATTCTCATCGGTATCAATCTTTTCAATTGTAAATGACTTCATTTCCAATGCATCCCGTATCCAATGATACCGCACTTCAATATGCTTTGACTTTGCATGAAAAGTCGGATTCTTGCTAAGATGGATTGCGCTCTGACTGTCGCAGAATAACAAAAACTTGTCTTGCTTGAGGCCTAACTCATGTAGGAACTTTTTCATCCACAAGAGTTCTTTGGAAGCTTCAGTTGCTGCAATGTACTCAGCTTCAGTAGTGGATAAAGCAACACACTTTTGTAATCTTGATTGCCAAGACACAGCTCCCCCTGCAAACGTTGTTATATAACCAGAAGTAGATTTTATAGAATCAAGATCACCTGCCATATCTGCATCTGTGTAGCCATCCAACACAGGTTCACCACCTCCATAGCATAAACACACTTTGGAAGTGCCTCTGAGGTATCTGAGAATCCACTTCACGGCTTGCCAATGATCTTTACCGGGATTAGAGAGAAACCGACTAACAACTCCAACTGCATGAGCAATATCTGGCCTTGTGCATACCATAGCATACATCAAACTACGAACTGCGGATGCATAAGGAACCTTCTTCATCTCTTCTTTGTCTTTCTCACTTGTAGGACATTGATCAGAATTCAATTTAAAATGAGTAGCAAGTGGAGTACTGATAGGTTTACAATTGCTCATGTTAAACCTCTCTAACACTTTCTCAATGTAATTGTGTTGAGACAACCACAATTCATTATTCTTCCTATCACGAGTAATTCTCATGCCCAGAATTTGCTTTGCAGGACCCAAGTCTTTCATTGCAAAAGACTTGTTCAAATCTTTCTTTAAAGATTGAATCTTTTTAGTGTCATGACCAACAATCAACATGTCATCCACATATAACAGGAGAATAATATAATCACCATCAGAGAATTTCTTGACAAATACACAATGGTCAGAAGTAGTTTTACCGTACCCATGTTTCTCCATGCAAGAATCAAATTTCTTGTACCATTGTCGGGGTGCTTGCTTGAGTCCATACAAGCTTTTCTTCAATTTACACACAAACTGCTTTTTACATTTGACTTCGAAACCCTCTGGTTGCTCCATATAGATCTCTTCCTCCAAATCACCATGAAGGAACGCAGTTTTCACATCAAGTTGTTCAACTTCTAGGTTCAAGCTAGCTGCTAACCCAAGCACAACTCGGATAGAGGACATCTTCACCACAGGTGAAAAAATTTCATCAAAGTCAATACCTTTTCTCTAATTAAAACCTTTCACAACCAATATTGCTTTGTATCTTGGTTGAGAACTATTCTCTTCTGCCTTTATCTTGTATACCCATTTGTTCTTGAGTGTTTTTCTGCCATTAGGCAACTTAACCAAATCAAATGTGTGATTCTCATGCAAGGAATTCATATCTTTTTGCATGGCCTTCAACCACTTTTCTTTATCAACATTTGTAATAGCTTCTTGATTGTACTCTGGCTCACCACTATCAGTGATCATCACATACTCGTGTGGAGGATATCTTTGACAAGATTGACGTTCTCTAGTAGATCTTCTCAACTCAAACTCGTCTGGTGGCTCAGTTGGTACTTGCTCATCTTGGTGAGGCACATGATCATCAGTTACATTCTCATCATCTACCTGTATATCTCCCCCATCAACAAAAGTTTCTGTAGGGGGCTTAGGCGCAACATCAATGTAACTTCTGGAATTTGATTTCTATTTCTCAACTTTATCAAAATCTTCAATGGTCTGGTCTTCAAGAAATATCACATCTCGGCTTATGATAATTTTCTTGTCAACCGGATCCCACAATCTATAACCAAATTCTTCATCACCATAACCGACGAATATACATTGTTTGGATTTACTATCAAGTTTGGACCTCTCATCTATTGGAACGTGAACAAAAGATCTACAGCCAAACACTCTCAAATGACGGTAAGAGACATTTTTCCCTGTCCACACTCTATTTGGAACATCACCATCAAGTGGAATAGAGGGAGAAAGAGTGATCAAATCCGCTGCAGTTTTCATTGCTTCACCCCAAAAAGATTTCGATAATTTTGCATGAGAGAGCATACATCTGATTCTGTCATTAATCGTACGATTCATTCTCTCTGCAACACCATTATGCTAAGGTGTCTTTGGAACTGTTTTCTCAAACCTGATTCCATGTTCTCTACAATGCTCTTCAAATGGACCTCTGTATTCACCACTGTTATCTGGTCGAACACATTTCAATTTCCTTCCCCTTTCTCTTTCAACACTTGCATGAAAATGCTGGAAGACTCCAAGTACCTGGTCTTTAGATTTCAAAGGAAAGGCCCACACTTTTCTAGAGTGGTCGTCAATAAAAGTAACAAAATACGATGCACCACCAAGAGATTTACTATCCATCATACAAACATCAGTATGAACTAAATCAAGAATATTTTGCCTCATATGAGGACTAGTATTATGAAAAGAAACTCTATGTTGTTTCCCAGGATAACAATGAGTGCAAGTTTTTAGAGACGTACATTTCACAGGAAGAAAATTTTTCTTCACAAGTATATTGAGTCCTTTTTCACTCAAGTGACCAAGGCGCATATGCCATAAATCAGAAGAGGCGTCTTCAATTGCATTTACTTCTTCCTTGCATAGCTTCGTAGGCATCATATAGAGAGAAGTGGAACTTTGCTCCTTTGCAACCACTAGGGACCCTTTGGTGATTTTACATATACAACCACCACCAAAGTAAGTGTGATAACCCTCAATATCCAAGGCTTTCACTAAAATCAAATTGAGACGAATATCAGGAACATGTCTAACATTCTTCAACTGAAGCTTGCAGCCAATCCCAATTTACATACTCTTTCATCTCCCATATTTACCATGCCAAAATCACCAACACTGTAAGATGAGAAGAAATCACGCCTAGGAGTAACATGATATGAGGCACCCGAATCAATAATCCACGTTGAATCCTGACATGCAAGGTTTATGGAATTATCATCACAAACAATGTAGACATTACTAACAGATGCAACTGCTGTTGTATCTTTATCATTTTTCTTTTCTTTGTCTTCATCTCTTTCCCTTGATTGATCTCTCTTAAGGACCTGCTTTGCCACAATGATAGCATATCAGAGTTGTCGCGTCTATGGAAGTCTCTAGATTGACTTCTCCCCCGTGACTCTGTAACTAGTGCTTCTGACTTTGAGGAAGAACCAATCAAACCACGTTCCTTTCTTCAAGCTTCTTCATTCAACATACTCTCTTTAACTGTTGACATTTTCAGCTTTCCACTTGGAGCTGAATTGGTCAATGTCACAACAAGGACTTCCCAATTATCAGGCAAAGAACTCAACAATAACAACGCTTGCAACTCATCATCTAATTTAATTTCAGCGGTTGTCAATTCATTCACTGTATTCTGAAAAATACTCATATGCTCTGCCATTGAATCCCCATCTTTGTATTTCATATTCACCAGTTTCCGAATCAAGAATGCTTTATTTTGTACATTCTTTCGTTCATACAACTCTTTTAATTTTTCCCACATCTTGTTAGCATCTATTTCAGTTTCAACATGTGGATATACACTCAAATCTAACCATTGTCTAATCAGCGCCACTGCCTTTCTGTTCATCTTCTTCCAATCAGCATCAGATTTATATGTGGGTTTAGCAGTGTCACCCTCAATAGGATCATACAAATCTTTACTGTATAGCATGTCTTCCATGAGAGTCTTCCAAAGTGTGTAATTAGAAGAGTTGAGTTTAATCATATTTGGACCTTTATTTTCCTCCTCCATTTAAATTCACAAATCAAATCAATCGAGCTCTAGATACCACTTTGTTGGGAAAAACCAGAGATAATTAGAGATAATTATCTCAATAATGCGGAATATTTGTTCCCCACCTGTGCAGGTAAATGGCCAAACAGAAAATATAATTCTAAGAGCAATAATAATTGGCAGAAAATGAAATATGTGACAAACACAATTTTTAACGTGGAAAACTTCCCTCAAATTAAGAGAATAAAAACCACGGGACCTAGTGGTATTAGGATCTAGAACCACTAGAAATCAATAGAACTGCAGCATAACAACCACTCTAAAAGCGAAGGGACTACGACATAAAAACCGCTCTAAAAACGAAGGGACTACGACATAACAACCGCTCTAAAAATCGAAGAGACTACAGCACAACAACCGCTCTAAAAACGAAGGGACTACGACATAAATGCCGCTCTAAAAACGAAGGGACGACATAACAACCGCTCTAAAAACGAAGGGACTGCGGCATAACAACCGCTCTAAAAATCGAAGAGACTACGACATAACAACCGCTCTAAAAATTGAAGGGACAAAAAGAAATGGGAGAAGTGGCTCTAAAAATAGGCGAGCAGAATAAAAAAGAGAGAAAAGAGAAAGTTGGGAAATGCATCCAACTTTGGTGTACTTTTCACAATAGTTTGAAACTCATTATATAGTGATGGAAGCAAACTCACATATGATTTCTAACCAATGTGGGACTTTAGCATATTAAAAGTTGAAAACTACTCAAAATAAGAGAGTTTTCCAATGAGGGACTTCAAAAAAATTTCTTTCCAATGTGGGACTTGAATTTTAAAAAAACATGTTTCTTTCCACTTGAATTTATAAAAACAAATTCTTTCCAAATTGGGACTTCAACAATTTTTTTTTTTAATTCACACAATAACATACTCTATGTTCCAACAATCCCCCACTTGAATTTAAAAAAAAATGTTTCTGAAATAGCGTCAAACGCTTCTATAAGATTGTGCATAAATAAAAGGTGTCTCTTGACTTGAACCTTTGCATAGCAAGTAAGATTCAGATTCAACAAGAGTGACTCGTAGTCTTGAACTCTATCTCTGACATCAAACCCACACACAACCTTTTCATTGGGTGTATTCTCAAAAGTCCGTGCATTGAAGGTCATGCACGTGTATCCCAGTATAGTGAACACTCTAGGAATTCTGCCTCGAAATTCCATAGGAAGCGGCCCCCACTTCCACATTCACATAGGTGAGTCTATCAAGAGTACTCATGTAGCTAGGTACTCCACTCCACATAGAGTATAGAGAGTATAGATCCCATTAAGAGTTTCTATTATCTCATCCTTTTATCGCTTCAGGAATCATGCTTCTCTCATATATAATATAACATGTTCATCTCATATCACTATGACTTATTATTACCCATTGAACCTAATTCTTGGAATCTCCAATCTTTTAGATCGGGTTACCATCATAAGTGACTCATTGATCTATAGGCATTAGTCCCATCCTTTTGGATGTATTTAGGACTTTCTCTCTAGCTAATCCTTTCGTCAAAGGATCTGCTAAATTTTCATCAGTGCGTACATGATCCACTATAACAGCTCCTTTAGAAAGTAATTCTCTAACTGTGCCGTGCTTACGATGTATTTGTCGTCTTTTACCGTTGTAATAACGGTTCTCAATCTTTGCAATAGCTGCGGTACTATCGCAGTGGATCAACACATCTGTCATAGGTTTTTTCCCATAAATGGATCTCAACTAGCAAACATCTCAACTAGCTCGCTTCTTCACTAGTAGTAGCTAGTGCTATCATTTCAGACTCGATAGTGGACTGAGCGAATATCATCTGTTCTTCGATTTCCAAGATATAACACCACCGGCTATACTGAAATTATAGCCACTAGTTGCTTTGGAGTCATCTGATAAGGAGTTCCAATCAGCATCATTGTATCCTTCAAGGACGGCAGGAAATCTTTGATAATGTAATCCGAGACTCATGGTCCTTTTTAGGTATCTTGTGACTCTTTTGATAGCGTGCCAATGCTCCATACTAGGTCTACTAGTAAACCTGCACAACAGTCCCACGACGTAGGCAATGTCGGGTCTAGTACAATCAGTGGCATACCTGAGGTTGTCAGTGATGCTCGCATATTCAGTTTGTCTAACACCTTCACCAGTGTTCTTGAAAAGTTTCACACTTAGATCATATGGTGTGCAAACAGGTTTACAGTCAAAGTATTTATATTTGTTTAGGATTGTTTCAACATAGTGAGATTGATCCAAAGAAATTCCATTTTCTGATCTAGTAATCTTGATTTCAAGGATTACATTCGTTTCTCCGAGGTCTTTCATATCAAAGTTGTTACTCAACAATGATTTCACATTATTTATACCATGAACGTTTGAACAAAATATGAGTAAGTTGTCTACATAGAGACATATGATAGTGCAAATGCCATTTTCAAATTTGTAATAAATACATTTGTCACTTTCATTCACTCTAAACTCATTCGACAAAATCAAGTTATCAAATTTTTCATGCCATTGCTTAGGAGCTAGTTTAAAACCATATAGAGACTTATCTAACTTACAGACCTTGTCTTCTTGTCCATGTATTACAAAACCTTCAGGTTGTTCCATATAGATTTCTTCTTCTAGGTCACCATTTAAAAAGACTGTTTTAACATCCATCTGGTGTATCACCAGGTTATGAATACCCGCAAGTGATATGAGTACCCTAATGGATGTTATTCTAGTTACTGGTGAAAAACTGTCGAAGAAATCTATATTTTCTCTTTGTCTAAAACCTTTGGCTACAAGGCGTGCCTTGTACTTATCAACAGATCCATCGGGTTTTAGTTTCTTTTTCAAAATACATTTACAACCTGTTGATTTGCAACCATGAAGCAAGTCTGCTAAATTCCAGGGCTTGTTAGACTCTAGAGAATCAATTTCATCGTTTATTGCTTCTTGCAATAAATCTGCATCCAAAGATGACAAAGCTTCTTTAAGATTTGCAGGATCCTCTTCTAAATTATAGGCCATATATTCGGGTCCATAATCTTTAGCAACTCATACTCTCTTACTCCTTCGAGTTTCTGTTTCGCCTTGTTTGTTGCTTTCAGTGCTTCTTGTCACAGGAACTTGACTAGGTACGCTGCCCCCACTATTTCTCGATTTGAAAGAGAATTTATTTTCATAGAAGTCAACCTCATTTGACTCTATGTTCACTTTTGCATTTAGGTCATAAAACCTATACGCTTTGTTGTTTACTGCATACCCAATGAATACACATTCATAGGCTCTACTAGCGAGTTTAATTCGCTTAGGATCAGAGATTCTGACATAAGCTAGATAGCCCCAAGTGCCAAGATAAAACAAGTTGGGTTGTCTTTTCTTCATTATCTCATAAGGAGATGTTTTGCTTTTAGATTTAGGAACTCTATTCAAAACATAGCAAACAGTCAAAATAATTTCCCCCCACCAGTGAGAGGCAGCACTAGAGTTAAGCATACAAGCAACAACTAGTTCAATAAGAGTTCTATTCTTTCTTACAACATTACCATTCACTTCAAGCAATTATGGTGCAGTTGTTCCAAGTATAATTCCAGACAATTTATAAAATTTATTAAACAAACTAGAATCATACTTAGAACCTCTTAATCTTTCTACTAAATTGATTTTCAGTTTCAGTTACAAAGATCCTTAACATGTCAAGCGTTTCACTTTTATTTTTCATTTGATATACAAAAGTATAGTCAGAGCAATCATTAATAAAAGTAATGAAATAACGTTTTTCATTTCTTGTTAACGTCCCATCAAGTTCACATATATCAAAGTGTAATAAATCTAAAGACTTAGATTCTCTAACTACAAATTTATGTGAACTCTTTTTTATTTTAGCTTAACTACAAAAATAACATTTTTCAAAATGAATCATAGATAACTTTGGAATTAAACCTAAG
Organism: Cicer yamashitae; assembly: GCA_037974755.1. Classification (NCBI taxonomy): domain Eukaryota; kingdom Viridiplantae; phylum Streptophyta; class Magnoliopsida; order Fabales; family Fabaceae; genus Cicer; species Cicer yamashitae. Next base: position 33,844,840 of record JBBPBQ010000001.1, on the reverse strand, counting down.
TTACTTACGTTTGAAATCAAATGGTTTCACATCACATAGTCTAGCATGTCAAAAATTAAAATCATTCAACATGTAAGCAAAAGAAGACATTTTATTGATTTCAATATTCAAACAGAATGAGATATATTAAATTTCAACATTTAATTTAAATATGTCATGAGTGATGTACCTTAATAGATGATCTCATGAGTTATCTTCAGCCTCCACGAATATGTCATCGGTCATATGATACTCCGAGTAGCATCTTACAACATACATATTCAGAGTATCTCTAGCAGTATTGCTGGAACTGTAGTAGTTATACAGATCATCAACAAGTCCATTAAGAATATAATTCTTATCATTATTCCCCCATGGGTTAATTCTCTAGCTTTCTTATCCTTTTCTGTTTGCCTCAAACTGAAACAGTTTATTAAAATCAGAGGCAACAGAACCAAATCCAGTAATCTCTTCAGTTGACATGGCAGAACAAAATGTCTTAAAATTGTTGTTTTTGAGTTTCAGAAAACTGTTTAAAAACACAATTTATGCCACCGAAGATATTACTGGGTTGAGTCACGGACTAGGTCGCTCTCTTTAAGACGTTTCGCGGCACTGCCCAAATTGTGCAAGGCAGACTATCAACCACGAAGTCCCTAGGATAAAACAGCCTAGATGCACTGTATCGAAGTTCCACTGCACCGTAGAAAACCGCTCTAGAATTACACCCTCAATATGGCGGTTAATGTCACTCTCAATATGACGATTAAAGTCACTCGCAATATGGTACTATGACCACTCATAAATCAAAAGGACTACGGCACAAAAAATTGCTCATAGTGGTATTAGGACCTAGAACCACTAGAAATCAATGGAACTGCGGCATAACAATTACTCTAAAAGCAAAGGGATTACGACATAAAAACCGCTCTAAAAACGAAGGGACTACGGCATAACAACCGCTCTAAAAAAAGAAGAGACTACGGCATAACAACCACTCTAAAAACAAAATAAAAGCCGCTCTAAAAACGAAGGGACAACATAACAACCGCTCTAAAAACGAAGGGACTGCGGCATAACAACTGCTCTAAAAATCGAAGAGACTACAGCATAACAACCGCTATAAAAATCGAAGGGACAGAAAAAAATGGGAGAAGTGGCTCAAAAAATAGACGAGCAAAATAAAAAAGAGAGAAAAGAGAAAGTTGGGAAATGCATCCAACTTTGGTGTACTTTTCATGATAATTTGAAACTCATTATATAGTGATGGAAGCAAACTCACATATGATTTCTAACCAAAGTGAGACTTTAGCATATTAAGAGTTGAAAACTACTCAAAATAGGAGAGTTTTCCAATGTGGGACTTCAAAAAAATTTCTTTTCAATATGGGACTTCAATAATTTTTTTTTTAATTGACACAATAACATACTCTATGTTCCAACAGATTAATTAAGAATGTGTTAATAAATACATTTAATAGTACAGTAGAAAGAAAAATGTTAAGAAGTATTAGTATTCTAAGAGCCTTAAATATAAATATATTGACGTGGAATTTGTATATTCAAATACTTCCAAGTAACAAAATTTATAATGTACAAATTATCTTAAAGAAAAATTGTTCTACTTTTTTTGAGTTTTCATTAAATGACATTCACATCTCTTCTAATTTTTAAAATCAATTACACAATTTTGATTGATTACTAAGAACATAATCAAATTTTTTAAAATTATAAACATAAGATGTATGGTTGCACATCTACAAATTAAAATAAAATTTCTAATCGTGTCATACAGTAAACGACAAGAATAAATGTAAGTGTGACAAAAATAAATATTTAATGTAATTTTTTAATGAATATAAAAGAGATGATTGTTTTTATGTAAATGTGATCTAAAATAATTGTGGGAATCTCAATACAAAGAACTGAGGGAGTATTAAATTGTTCCATAAATATGAGTTCGAGTGTCAGTTACACGCAACCTCCTTTCACAACAACATATCAATTTGGTGAAATGAGGACAAAATACAGTCTGTTTCTGTTCTTTATTGAAGTTTTGGTTAATTTTTCAATATCAAACAGTGGAAAAGTTCCAGCTATAATAGTGTTTGGTGACTCCTCTGTTGATTCAGGTAACAACAACTTCATTCCAACCATAGCAAAGAGCAACTTTGAACCATATGGTAGAGATTTTCCAAATGGTAATCCTACTGGTAGATTCTCCAATGGTCGTATTCCCTCTGATTTCATCTCTGAAGCATTTGGTCTTAAATCTATTGTTCCTGCTTACTTGGATCCTTCTTATGATATATATGATTTTGCTACTGGTGTTTGTTTTGCTTCTGCTGGTACTGGATATGATAATGCTACTTCAAATGTTGCCGTAAGTTTTCTATTAATTACTTTTTGAAAATTATGCAATTATGTGAAGGTAAAGTTTGTGCAAATGCCATTTTCCTTTAATTTAAAACTTTAGCTAAATTATTGTATTAAAATTATTAAATATCTCCAATTCTAGTTTTGTAGAAAAAATATAGGTATTCGGCTTGATTCAAATTAATTGGAATTCAATCTATCTTCCAAATATTGAGTGTTTAGACCCAAATTTATTATTATACTCAATGATTTTTTTTTCTACTACAAAATGATACTAGTACCTATTGAGTTTTTATTTTTTATTTTGTTTTTCAGGATGTAATACCATTATGGAAAGAAGTTGAATTCTACAAGGACTACCAAAAGAAATTAAGGGCATGTTTTGGTGATGAGAAAGCTAATGAAATAGTAAAGGAGGCTTTATATTTGGTTAGCTTAGGAACAAATGATTTTCTTGAGAATTATTACACACTTCCTGATCGAAGGGCTCAATTTACAACTGTTCAGAAGTATGAGGATTTTTTAATTGGACTTGCTGAAAATTTTCTTAGGGAAATTTATGACCTTGGAGCAAGGAAAATTTCTCTGACAGGATTACCTCCAATGGGGTGTTTGCCACTTGAGAGAGCCTTAAATATTATGGATCTTCATGGTTGTGTGGATGAATACAATGATGTGGCTTTGGAATTTAATTCAAAATTGGGAAGGTTAGTGACAAAGTTAAACAAGGAACTCCCTGGATTTCAATTGGTGGATGCAAATGGATATTATATTTTACTTCAAATTGTTACACAACCTTCTCATTTTGGTAAGTTTATTTCTTTCACTTTCTTTTATATATCTTACTCTCTGCTTTTCATTTTTCTCGATCACTGTAATTTTAAGAATATAAACATAATAGTGTGAGGTTAAAAAGAACATATAGTGTGATATTAAGTTAGTCTAAACCTCTTTTTATATATATAATACATATATAAGATAAATTAAATAAGAGAATATGTTATTGAGGTACGAAAAGATTTAATTTGGACCAGATAATTATATATTATATTTATAATTGAAAATAATTTAAGTCTATATAATCACTTAAAAAAATTATATAATTTTTTGTTTATTAAATAATAGTATCTAAACTTACACACTTTGAAGTGGAGAAGTGAAAAATATCAAATTTATATTTAAGTATTTATATATCGATGTCCTTGATTATCAATTAACAAGTATTTATGAAACTACAAAAATATGTATTTGTTTTTTAATATACAAAAATATTATCATTCTTAGAGTGAGAGAGTTGTGTCAAAAAAAAAAAAAAAGAGTGAGATAGCATTAATATGTAGATAGTGAAATAAAATCACTTGAATTAATTGTTCTATTGCAAAACAGTTAATAGTGTCTTGTGTCAGCGCAAGTAACCCACCAGTTTTAAATGGATTGGCTTACAACAATTAGGTGTTCATACCAAGTTACCAATTTGGTACTGACACATATTAGTGGATTTTTTTTTAATAGTATTTAAAATATGTTTAACAACTACTTTATAAAAATTTAAAATTTTTAACAAGAAATAAATTAAATATAAATTTTTAAATATAAATGTTTAAAAATTTATATTTAATTTATTTTTTGTTAAAGAAATTTTAAATTTTTGTTTGAACTTTTTTTTATAATATTTTAAATATTAGTGTAAAAAATTATTTAAAAATTTAAAACATAGACAATAATTAAATTAAAATAAAAAACTGAATGTGAAAAGGAAAATTTTGAAAGACTAAAAATTCATAAATTTTTTATAAACTATAAAATAATAACGAAATTTTGCATGATTGGTTATTACCTATCTAGACAATCAAACTTAGGAGGGTGTTAACTTTTTCTATATTCAATTAAGGAAAAAGTTTTTTCCGAGGGTACTTTTTATAATTGTCTGAAAAATGAAAATAAGTTTTGGGCAAATTTTGCCCTAAAAGTACATAAAATGGCCAGGTGGCTCAATAAAAGTAAGGCGCTAGTAATTAATGAGCTTTAATACAGCTACACTTTTTTAATTACAATTAATAATGGGTCATGGTGATCCATACACAGTGACATCTCACCTACTATTCATTGCAAACCTAAAGATCAATTATCAATAATCAAGGCAATTATGTCATTCTGACTAACACACTAACCCCTCTCTAAGCATGTGGATAATCTAACCCATTTCAATTTTTTGAGTTAGTGAACCATAAGAGACGTTAAAAAAAGTTTTAAATAGTTGGGATTGCTTCCAACTTAAAAATTAACGCAATCTAATTTATTAATATTTGTTTATAAAAAAAAATTAATTGAACTTTTTCTTATGTCAAACGTTATTTATAAAAGTTATTCTCACTAATGTTGAATTTAAGCAACAAAGAGTTAAGGTTGTACATGGATTGGTCCAATCCAACGAACTCAATTTGAATTGACAAAAAAAAGGTTTGAGTTGAGTAAATTAGTCTAAATGGACGATCTTATTTTTTCAAAATAGTAAACTGCTCAAAAACATTTGAGTAATAAATAAATTCATATTCAATCTATTTTATCCATTTTACCCATGTGACACAGTTCCTAAAAATTATTTGGTTACTTTAGGATGTTGCAAACATTTTATGCAAATTTAGGAATCTTGTAAATTTGGTTATATTGATACTTACGAATGAAAGTGTTTTATGATGAATTTTATGATTTTAATATTCTCATTAATTATATGTTTATATATATTAGTTGCTAAAATAAAGTTGACATTTTTTTGAAAAATAACATGATGGTCATCATTAACAATTAGATTAATGAAAATAAAAATGTGAGCAACTCATTATCCAACCTAGAGATACCCAACCTAACCCAACCCAAAATTGTAATATGCGATTTTTTTTTTCAAACCCAATTCAGTGTTTTCTACACAGTTTGTGTTTCATTGTACATTTATGTAAATGTAATATAACCAATATTTAATAAAAAATAATTTTCTAAAATATTAATTATACAAACGTTTACTGTTTTGAAAATTTGATATTTCACATTTTTTTACTTTTTTTTTAACTCAATTAACATATTTTAGTTAAAAATTACATTTCTCTTTTTTTATTGTCCTATTAAACAAATAAAACATGAGAAAAAATTATTTTGTTTTTATTCAACCAAATATGATCCGTATAATTAATTTTTTTGAATGATACAATTTAATACGAAACTATAAAATTAATTCTATCACTTTATATATTTTCATTATTTATACTTTTTTACGGTACATCATTTTTTGGTATTTATAGTCAAAAGTTTTAATCATATTTCTTATCATTCATTAGCTTTTGGCAACCTACAATTATTTCCTAATTAACTTCCAATTATTTTTAAGTTTAAATAAGTATGAGCATTCTTTTTGACTAAATAAAATTACGAACATTTTATCATTATATGCGTTGTTTTATGTCAACATTATTTACGTGTAGTTTTTGAATTAACAGGTTTTGAAGTTGCAACAGTGGGGTGTTGTGGAACGGGTAGATTTGAGATGGGTTATTTATGTAATCGAAAAAGCCCATTTACATGCACAAATGCAAATAAATATGTATTTTGGGATGCTTTTCACCCATCACAAAGAACAAGTCAGATAGTATCGAGTTATTTAATAGAAAAATATCTTGGCAAGTTTCTATGATTCAAGACAGGAGCAACGTGTCCTTCCAATTCTTTCGGCACTCAAACTTTTTTGTTTAATGGTCTTAGAAAAATATATTATTAGAATATATAATTTATATTTTTGTTTATAATTTGTTTTTTATTTTAGAGATATGATATGATATGTTTTTATATTACAATTTAACTTTATATATAAAACATAAATTTAGAACAATAAGATTTAACATAAAAAAAAAAAAAAGAGATTCCTCCATACAAAATATATCACATATAATTCCACTTAAACAGAAACCCCATCATCCTGTAGATGGGAATTATGCGAGCATTGATATAAAAAATATGTAATTATGTTATCATAAATGACATTCATATTTATATATATATATATAGAAAATACTTCCAAGTGTCTTTTGACACTTGCTAAGAATGCAAATGTAGAAAAATAATTTTAAAACACACACACAGTCGGAAAAAATTTAGTGAAGGAAAAAGATTACAATATCATTTTTGTAAATTACATGGTGCATTTATTTCTCCCTTTCAACCATACAAATATCTTTGAGACAACGAAAATCAAACTTTGGTACCAGTTGCTCGAAGATTCTATTTGGGAGTGCGTTTGTGAAAATGTCTTTAAGATTATCACGCGAACAAATTTGTTAAATGTTTATCTCACCACTCTTTTGTAGATCATGAGTGAAATTTTTTTTTGGAGAAATATGTTTTGTTCGATCTCCTTTAATATAGTATTTTTCACAATAATTTCATATGATATTATTCCGTAGAAACTTTTCAATAATCTTTTCTAGAAGAAAAACCACAAATATCTTATATTTGTTAAATCATGGACTTCAACCAAAATACATTATTGACTTGTCTCATGTAGTGCTAAAACTTCATCATCATTTGATGATATTGTTGTTATGGTTTATTTCAGATATATCCATGAAATGGTTGTACTTCATCATATAAGCAAATAATTTCATTTGTGATCTTTACTATAATGAGAACTAGATGCTAACCTGCGCGTTGCGCGGGTATATTTTTATTTATTTAATTTAAGTGAATTATAAAAAAAAATAATATGAAGTTTTATGTTCCAATTTACTATTTATATCAATAATATATATACAATTGTACAAATATAATTCATAGAAGAGAAGTATCGATGTTAGACGAATGACTTGAATAAATAAAGTAATGTATTAATATTGAGATCGATGGATATGTCAAATGTTGAAGTAATGTATTTGATAATTGAAATTAAGAGATAGACTCAATTGATATACAATTGAGTTAAAAAATGTATTACTTTACTGCTGAAACTAAAAATGATTAAAGTGAAATAGTTGAAAATAGATTCATCTTGTATTTTACTTTATTACTTTATCATTTTTTTTGTTCTCTCATTCAATCATTTGAATCATTGATCTTTGTGGTAATTGTGAATTTTTTATTTTAAATCGGATATATTAGAATTTTAATTTACAAACATTCAAACTATCATTAATATTAATAGAGTAATCATAATTATAAATATTTTGGTTTCAAAACCGAAAACCAAAATTTATAACAATTCGGTTACAAAATATTAATTGTCAAACAATTATAAGTATACATCAAATACAAATAATTGCAAATGAATTACTTCAATTTGATGTCAATTAACACTATAAAACAACAAATCAAATTTAATTAATTTCAATAAAATAAAACTAACCAAAATTCAAAGAGACGTGACTTTGTCCATCATTTCTAAATATTTATATACTATATATATTTATCAATATTCAAAGTAGAAAATCAAATACAAATATTTTTTTGTTCTCTCACTCGATCATTTTAATCATTGATCGTTGTGGTAATTGTGAAATTTTTTATTTTAAATAGGATATAATTTTAATTTACAAACATTCAAACTATTATTAATATTAACAGAGTAATCATAATCATTAACATTTTGGTTTCAAAACCGAAATTCAAAATTTATAACAATTCGGTTACAAAATATTAATTGTCAAACAATTATAAGTATACATCAAATACAAATAATTGCAAATGAATTACTTTAATTTCATGTCAATTAACACTATAAAACAACAAATTAAATTTAAAAGATTCAAAGAGACATGACTTTGTCCATCATTTCTAAATATTTATATACTATATACATTTACCAATATTCGAAGTAGAAAATCAAATACAAATATTTTTTGTTCTTTCACTCGATCATTTTAATCATCGATCTTTGTGGTAATTGTGAATTTTTTTTATTTTAAATCGGATATATTAGAATTTTAATTTACAAACCTTCAAACTATTATTAATATTAATTGAGTAATCATAATCATTAATATTTTGGTTTCAAAACCGAAATCTAAAATTTATAACAATTCGGTTACAAAATATTAATTGTCAAACAATTACAAGTATACATCAAATATATATAATTGCAAATAAATTACTTTAATTTCATATCAATTAACACTATAAAACAACAAATTAAATTTAATTAGTTTCAATAAAAGAAAACTGACCAAAATTCAAAGTGACATGACTTTGTCAATCATTTCTAAATATTTATATACTATATATATTTATCAATATTCAAAGTAAAAAATCAAATACGAATATTTAAAAATATATAATAGATGAAATTATAGTAATTCATTTGCAATTATTTATATTTGATGTATACTTATAATTGTTTGACAGTTAATATTTTGTAACCAAAATGTTAATGATTATGATTATTCTGTTAATATTAATAATAGTTTGAATGTTTGTAAATAAAAATTCTAATATATCCGATTTAAAATAAAAAAAAAATTCACAATTACTACAAAGATCGATGATTAAAATGATCGAAGTCATTAACTTTAACATTTGAAATTCGAAAAATTTCCACAATACATGCAGATTTGTCTTCTAAAATTTAAAATGATCAAATTTACTTGATCCAATTCAATGGCACATATCTTTTAAACATGATTAAAATTTACTTGAGTCAAACTTTTTCAACTGCAATTTGTAAGCTACTCAACATATACTACATTGAAGTAAAACTAAGAATATGAGACACACAAAGCAAAGTGACACTTAAAAACAACTAAAGAAGGAAAAGAGTTTAGAAGGGTGAGGGAAAAAAATATTGATGTATAAATATACCTTGTCATAGCATTGGAAAGCATCAATTCCTGGGAATTTCCATGTGCCATTTTTCTCTGCGTATGATGGGTAGCGAAGTTCGCCAGCTGGTCCCATCCCAACTTGGATTTCCTGGATAGTGGCAGTGATAGAATTTCATGTAAGAAACTATACATATCATTAAGTCACTATGAGCCAGATTGATTTCAAAGATTGCATAGAGCATAATTGAATTTATGGCAGCAAAATCAGAAATGGACAAAGAGAAGGAATTTTTTTGTTGCAACGAACAAACCTATACCTCTTTCAGGGTATCTTTGGAGTAGAGTCGGCGATTTCAAAGAATTACCGCGGAGGAACAAATGATTTTGTAGAAGATGATTTTGCGAGGATGGCGACGCAGAAGCGAACATTGACTGGGGCATACACAAGAGGGAAGAAGAAACTGTTGGAGGAAGTCATTAAAAAAAATTAGGGATTAGAGGGATTAAAAGAGGGAAAAATTATTTAGAAAAAGTAGAAAAAAATGAGATGAAACATAAAAACACAAGAGAACTTTCTAAGGCGTACACATCAGCTTTTTTGCTGAGGTGGAATATGTTTGCACAAGTGGAAGAAATTACTAAGAGGTGGCAGAGGAGTTTGTTTTAAATATATATAATATATCATACAAATAACATGTATTTCTAATATAACAAAGTATATTCGTTGTTGTAAATGTAAAGAAGTTCATCCGACTAATAGATTAACAACAAATAATTAGCAAGATACATTATCATTTGATTGCACTAATATATGGTACTTCAGGACCAAGTATAAATCATCATTTTCTTGAGCTCTAAAAGACATTTGTCCCCCGTTGACGACCTTACAATATTTAAAGTGCACAACTAATTTGATTTGTTCATATATAACAATTTTAGAGCATTTTCTACATAAGCTTCATAATTTACAAAAATATTCTTCAAATAATCATTTTGTAATCTCAAACAAATCATTTCTTCAAAATACTTGACAAATGATGGCTTTTCCATACCCTCATTTAGCAAATATTCACACAAGAATATTACACAATGTCCATCTAGATTGTTTGAACACAAAGAGACTTACTCATTTTGATTAAGTAATCTCTTCAATAGTTTGAATTGTATGTCCCATAGAAATTAAATCCTTTGGGAAGTTTCTTATAATCATCACTATAAAGTGAGCCATAAAAATACGTTGTAACACATCTTTCATACAAATTGAGTCTTTGAGGGCTTCTAACTTTAATCAAGTATGAAAAGGTTCTTTAATTCACTTGAAGTGAATATGTATTTCTTCATTCTCATGTTCTTATCGCACGGAAATTCAACCATAGCTAATTAGTTTCACATCTTCAAATGTGCGAACTACAAATCCAAAAGTGCTTTATGGAGCGAACTTAATTTAACTTCAATTGCTTCTTTAGATTTTCAAAGCATTTCTTTGTATATAATATGTAATAAATTTTAGTTCATGATCCTCATTATCATTGATCACATATAAGCTATATTATATTCAAAAACATAATCAAATTTAACTTCATATCGGTTCCATTGTATTCCATTAGTGACATAATTTATTGAGATATCTTTATTTTCACAAGTTTCAGGTACCTAATCAATTTTTCTGGAACATTTTTATTTTTTTTATCTTTGGAATCATCTGGTCTCCCACGCTTCAGGCACGATTTAGACTCATTTGCAATATTATATTGTCAAACAAGGACATCTATTTTGATAGAAACATTTGTAGTTGATATCAGTCTTGCTTAACTTTGCAAATGAATTATGCTTTGAACTTCTGGTTCACATTGCTTTATATGATGATCAATATAAGATAATAATCTGTTCCTAGTAGTTCATTTGAACTTCTGGCTCACATTTTTAGCTGCTTATTCTCCCCCCTAATATTAGGAAAATTAATTCATCAATTGATAATTAGCCTAATGGGCTATAACCAAGTCTCTAACTATTTGCTAATAATACTTTATAATAGATGGAGATTCATATCGATAATATTTTTCCAATATTCTTTTAGGATTCATCTTAGTGTATTATATTGGAACAATTGGAATATACACAACACATCCAACAATTCATTAAGATGAGGAATATTAGGATTTAAACCTAAAATTTAAGGGGATGACTTAAATACAGTAACTTGTTGGCTTGATATGATTCAATATCTCAACATACCTGATTACATATTCTCAAAGAAGAATGTAGAAGTTATGATTTCATAAGTATCAATCATACAATTAACTTTAGACGTCTAAAGAATGGATCTTCAAGTCCATTTTTTTTTGTATGAACATATGCTAAAAGATGTTTAATATCAATTTCAATTGACATATGATATTTATTAAATGCTTTCTGTAAAATTTAGAAAATGAGCACTTAGTCAAATTAATTAAGAAAACAATTTCACAAACTTCTGGTTGTGAGATTCAATAAACATACATGTGACTATTTTGTTGATGCATCAATTTAAGTGTTAAAATATGTAATTGGTCCACGTGATCATGATTGATGTATTGGCTCACAAATATCACCTTATATTATAGTCTAGAAATGTGAGTGACTCATTTTCTCAAATTATCAATTTCCTTTAGGAACTAGTGATGCCGAAAAATTATTAGATTGAAGAAACTTCTGAATCTTCAATACATACCCAGAGAAATTTGTAACTATTTTTTGTTTTATTGTAATAAACCAGTATGACCAACCGGTCTTGCCAACAACAAACTTTAATATTATTTGTAACCTTCAAATTTAAAAGGATATGTATTTCAATTGTTCTAATCATTTTGAATCAATAATAAAGCACCCAGTTAACTGGTCATGTAACCTTTCACTTTTTTTTATTTTTTTTTTATCAATAACGACTCTTTTATTAAATTCACAAATATGAAAAAATATTTTCTCAATTTTGCTATTTAAGAAACATATTTGAGTGACATAAGAATATATGTATTTTCTCTAATTTTCTTTTCTTTTAAATCAACACCAAGATCAAATAGATTTTATAGATTTCATGGTCTAAATGTGTAGTTCTACAGGAACTCAACCACAAGCCTTTTGCATTTGATAAATCTTTTGCTACTTCAAGAGCATATTCAAGGAACATAAATAATTTCCTCTAAATTTTCTTTGTTACAAATCATACTAAAATCAAATAGATATTATATATTTCAATCAAGAGTATAAAAGTCTATTTATTCGAGGACCCAACCACTAAACGATAAGAAAATCATACATTGAGCAATCCAATATGGATTCTTTAATATTAAAATTTTAGTTCCTCAACAACTATATCACAAATTATTCTTCGTAAGTATTGATCAAGAAGATCATTCTTTAAGTAATCATACATGGATCCTTCAATATCAAATTTTTATGTTCTTCAAGAACTATATAATAGATCTAACTTTGTCCAATCCTTCAGGGATACATGCATATTGAGTTCTTCTCGAATTCATTGAGAATAAATATTGTTTGATTTTTAGTTTTTAAAGAACTATATAATACATCTAACTTTGTGCAATCCAATAGGGATGCATGAATATTAAATTCTTCTGGAACTTATAGAGAGTAAATATTGATTTTATGTAAGTTCTTCAAGAATTGTATAATAGATCTAAACATTATATTTGTGCAATCCTTCAAGGATGCCTGAATATTGAATTCTTTTGGAATTCATAGGAATAAATATTGAGTTCTTATGTTCTTCAAGAAATATATAATAGATCTAAATAAACTGTTTGTGCAATCCTTCATGGATGCATGAATATTGATTTCTTCTAGAATTCATAGGAATAAGATTGAGTTATTAAATATGATTGTAATCCTTTAGATCCATGAATATTGAATTGTTTTTGAACTAATTGAAATTTAAATAAACATGATATATACAAAAAAATAAACACAGATAATTAATATTAAAATTATGAAAGATATATATATTTATCAGACTTACAATTTTTAGAGTGAAACGACGACAAAATATAGGAGAGTAGAGATGGATAAGAGAAAAAAAAAAGAGTGAATAGTATTATTATGTTATTCACTTATTTCTGTTACAATGTTAGCCCTATTTATAGTACAAAAAAATGATATATATATATATATATATATATATATATATATATATATATATATATATATTATCTCTCATATTTATTACTTTTCATACTATTAGTGGAATTTTAGAAATCTTCACATGTCTGGACTATTTGGATTCGCTTTAAGACTAATATTTGATTTGAAGCATAGTAACAATTATTTCCGAAGATTATCAATTGGTGATGTCTAGATTACCTTTGAAGATTTGTGGGTGGTTTATCCATCACCTAATAAATTTGACAACATAAGTAAATTTGCAAGTGGTACCCACAATTGTTCTTATGTGGTCAATTTTCATTGGTTAATGGATTTATTATTAAGAAATCTTCACACTACGCCAAAAATGACATTTTATAGCGCGACTTTTACAACGCTTACTAATTACAAGCGCTGTTGTATAATTTTTTAAAAATAACGAAGGATACAACAGCGCTTTCTTGACAAGCGATGTAAAAAAAAACGTTGTTGTAGGGTCATATAGGGTCACATTGCGCTTGCACATAACGTTTACAACCCTTTTACAGCGCTGTAATTTGAAGCGCTCTCACATAGCTTTTACAGCGCTTTAAACACAAGCGCTTTTTGTTAATTGGCTTTTAAAGCGTTTTTTGTTAAAGCGCTGTAAAATACATCTGCTTTCACATAATTAAATGACCTATTAGAGCACATTTTAAACAAGCGCTGTAATAGGCTTACGCTTTCACATTATTAAAGGACCTATTAGAGCGCTTTTTGTACAAGCGCTGTAAAATCATTCATTTTAAATAAAAATCATTCACTTTAAATAAATAAAAACAAATTTAAAACAAATTTAATACGTTGTCCTAACCCTACGAACTCTCATCTCCTCTACTTTGAACCCTTCTCTCCTCTACTGTGCGCCCATCTACAAATTGAATACGTTGCTCCTCCTTTAAAACAAATTGATCAACGTTGTCTCAGGTACTGTATTTATTTATTTATTTGTTGTTGTCACTAAAACTGATAAATTGTTACATATTATCTGTTTTGAAATTGTTACATGATATTAGATATTTTCTCATGATATGTTCTATTTTGAAATCAGACTTGGACCTTGGTTTCCATTTTCCAATATTAGATATGTGTACTATATATAGATTGGTAAAATGTTATCAGTAGCTTATTATTTGTGTAACTGCATTTATATAGGTCATATAAAATGGACCGGAAATGGATGTCTGCCAATCGATTGACAAAAGAGTATGAAAATGGAGTGAAGGAGTTTGTTGAGTTTGCAGTGAAGAATGCAAAAGATCCAAATAAAGTCGTTTGTCCTTGTTTAAAATGTTGTTTTGGAAAACGCGTTAGAGTAGATGAATTGGAAGGACATTTAGTATGGTATGGAATTGATCAAAGCTATACATGTTGGATAAGACATGGTGAGAAAAAAAATGGAAACACCCGCACAGATACATATGCTACAACTGATTTCGACACAGATACATATGAGCCGGACTGAGTTGAGGAGATTGCAAAAGCAATTGAAGAAGATCTTCGTGATTTTCCTAAAATGTTTGAGAGCTTGTTGAGTGATGCAGAGAAACCATTATATAATGGTTGTACTAAATTCATAAGACTGTCGGCGATATTAAAGTTGTACAACTTAAAAGCGAGTAATGGATGGTCTGACAAAAGCTTCACAGAATTACTAACACTCTTAAAAGATATGTTGCTAGATGATAATGAACTTCCCAGTCGAACCTACGAGGCTAAACGAATTTTGTGCTTTATTGGTATGAGTTACGAAAAGGATTCATGCGTGTCCTAACGATTGCATTTTATTTCGAAACGAATATAAATTACTAAAGGCATGTCCGAAATGCAATGTCTCTCGATATAAGAAGAAAGAATCTACTCCATCAAAAGTCGTGTGGTATTTTCCTATAATACCAAGATTTAGGCGCATGTATCGCAGTGAAGAAGATTCAAAACACTGACATGGCATGCAGATGAAAGAATTAGAGATGGAAAGTTTCGACATCCTGCAGATTCTCCACAATGGGCAAAAATTGATCACGAGTATTCTGAATTCGGGATAGAGTCAAGAAATCTACGACTTGCACTTTCTACTAATGGAATGAATCCACATGGTCTTCAAAGCATCTCACACAGTACGTGGTCTGTGATTTTGTTGATTTATAACCTACCTCCATGGTTATGTATGAAGCGTAAGTTTATGATGTTCTCTCTGTTAATTTCTGGACCCAAACAACCGGGGAATGATATCAACATATACATGGCTCCTTTAATTGAAGATTTAAAAATTATGTGGGAGACAAGTGTGGAAGTTTATGATGGGTATAAGAAAGAATGTTTCAATTTGAGGGCTATGTTGTTCGGCACAATTAATGATTTTCCAGCATATGGTAATTTATCAGGATATAACATTAAAGGTCAGTGTGCATGTCCTATATGTGAAGAGAGTAAAAATTGGATGCGGTTGAAACCTTGTAAGAAGAATGTATTTCTTGGACATCGTAGATTTTTACCTTATAGTCATCAGTATCGTGGGTGGAGAAATGCATTCAATAGAAAATCAAAAGAAGATAGAGCTCCTGTAGCACCGACTGGATATCAAATACTTGAAAAAGTACAAGTTTTGACCAATAAATTTCGCAAACCTTTTGCGGGAGAGCTGGTCAAAATTGGGTGGAAGAAAAAGTCAATTTTCTTTGAATTGCCATATTGGAAGTCATTGTATGTAAGACATTTTCTCGATGTGATGCATATTGAGAAAAATGTATTTGATAGTGTTATTGGTACGTTACTCAATGTACCAGGAAAGTCTAAGGATGGCATCAATGCGATATGGGAATAAGAAATGAATTGGGTCCCATAAAGAAAGGAAATCACACATATCTACCTCCAGCCGCTCATACTCTATCTAGAAAGGAAAAAATTGTTTTGTGTAAATTTCTACACGAAGTTAAATTTCTAGAAGGATACTCTTCAAACATTAAAACTTTGATTTGTATGAAAGACCTCAAGTTAAAAGGTTTGAAGACCCATGATTGTCATATTCTAATGGAGCATTTGCTACCAATAGGTATACGTTGAATTTTACCTGAAAAAGTTCGCCGAGGCATAACTAAATTATGTTTCTTCTTCAGGGAAATTTGTAGTAAAGTGATTGATCCTCAGAAATTACCGACATTGCATAGGGAAATTGTTGTTACTTTGTGTGAGCTTGAAATGTATTCCCCACCCTCGTTTTTTGATATAATGGTTCACCTTACTTTTCATCTTGTTTAAGAGACACAACTTTGTGGGCCAGCTTATATGAGATGGATGTATCCGATAAAACGATATATGAACATATTAAAAGGGTACGTAAAAAGTAGAAGTCGACCAAAAGGTTGTATTGCTGAACGGTACATTGTCGAAGAATCTGCTGAATTTTGTACTGAATATCTATCCAATGTTGAATCCATAGGGCTTCCCATGTCTCGTCATTCGGGAAGATTATCAGGAGAAGGGATAATTGGAAAGACACTAATGATTATATCAAGGATAGAATGGGAGCAGGCACAATTGTATGTTCTGCACATTGATGATGAGGTTCAACCGTATGTTACAATACACATGGATCAGTTATCTAGTTTGAACATGAATAGGAATCAAAATTGGATAACTCGAGAGCACAATCGAAGTTTCATAACATGATTAAAAAATCACATAAAGTCAAAGTTTGATGTAGACCCCGGATCAATTTCACAGAGATTGAGGTGGCTAGCAAATGGTCTGAGTTTACACGTCTTTTCTTACACCGGTTATGTAATTAACGGCTACACATTTTATACCAAAGAATAAGATGATCAAACCACTATGCAAAATAGCGGAGTCACTCTCGTAGCTGAAGCGATGCATATCTCAAGTGCAAAAGACAAGAACTCAATATATGCAAATATATCGTATTTTGAGGTTATCGAGCGCATATGGGAGCTAGACTACACAATGTTTCGTGTTCCCATATTTGGTTGCAAGTGGGTCGATAATAATAATGGCGTTCGGATTGATGAGTCAGGGTTCTTGCTTGTCGATTTTAATAGGGTGGGATACAAAGATGAGCCTTTTATTTTAGCGTCGCAAGCTCAACAAGTGTTTTATGTCACTGATCCTGCTGATGATAAATGGTTTGTTGTCCTATCGACCAATAAAATAAGTGATGATAACAATAATGATGAAGATGTTGGTAATGATCTTTTCTTTGCAACATCACAACCACATGAAATTGATTCAACTGATGATGGTTTATATCTTAGAAATGATCATGATGAGGGAATTTGGATTAATCCATCGTTTCGTATCATTAACGGACAAACAAATGTGAATCCCACCAAGAAAAGAAGAAGAGCATCTTAATGTGTTTAATTGTTTTTAAGCCATGTAATCTGAACTGAGTTCATGTAATTTAATTGTTTGATCTGCCAGAATTGAGCATTTTGGTATTTAGCTTGAACTGTATTTGATTTTCTACTTATATTGAACTTGAAAAAGCTTTGTTTGGTACTGGGAATTTTTCTTGAACTTGAGCTGATCATCCCAATATGAGCTGATCATGTAATTTAGCATTGATATATATATATATATATATATATATATAGGTATTTAACTAATTATTTGGAAGAAAAAAAATTACTTGGAAAAGGAAATCACACAGCCCTTGGAAGAAAAAAATTATTATTTGGAAGAATAAAATTATTATTTGGAAGAAAACAAAATTATTTGGAATTTTTCTTGAACTTAATTAACTGATCATCCCAAAATAAGGAAGTCACACAGCCCTTGGACATAAAAAAACAAAGAGCTTTAAGAGGTCTTTTAAAGCGCTTTTAGGAAAAGCGCTGTAAAAGGCTTTTAAAAAAATAAAATAAGGTGGTCTTTTAAAGCGCTTGCTGCACAAGCGCTGTAAAAGGGTCACATACCGTTTGCATATAATAAAACAAAGAAGCCTTTTATATATAAAACCCTATTACAGCGCTCTTTTGCAAAAGCGCTGTAAAAGGCTTCTAAAAAAATAAAATAAGGTGGTATTTTAAAGCGCTTGTTGCATAAGCGCTGTAAAAGGGTCACACAGCGTTTGCATATAAGAAAACAAAGAAGGCTTTTAAAGCGCTTTGTATAAAAGCGCTGTAAAAGACTTTTTAAAAAATAAAATAAGGAGGTCTTTTACAGCACTTCTTTACAAGCACTTTAAAAGGCTTCTAAAAAAGCGCTGTAGTAGGCTTTTAAAAAATAAAATAATGAGGTCTTTTACAGCGCTTTTTCAAAAGAGCGTTGTAATAGGGTTTCATATATAACAGTAAACCTCTTCAGTTTCCTCTTCATTACGTAAACTTCATATACTTGTTTCAGTTTCCCTCTTCATTCTCCTTCTCATTGCGAACCCTACCCTTGTTTCCTCATCATTACTAACCCTCATTACGTAAACTTCATACACTTGTTTCCTCCTCATCTTCATTCTCCTTCTCATTACGTAACCATATATTTTTTACTAACCCTCATTACGTATTTCTGTGAACCCCGTAACCCTACGCTCGTTTCATCTTCGTTCATATTTCTGCGTTGTTCTTGTTCTTCTTTGTTACTAACTGAACCCTACGAATCCGTAACCCTAAGTATTTCTTCGCACTTTTAAGGTATTGTATTTTAAAATTTTTTGTTTCACTAAAATGCATGTTGAACTGATACTGCTACGTACTTAGACTACTGCATGTTGAACTTGTTGAAGTTATACTGAACTGCATGTTGAACTTATTGTAGATAAATGGATACCAACAAGGAGTTAGATTGTCAAAATGAAGAAGTTGGAAACACCAAGACTTACGAAAATGAAGTCAAACGTGGTGCAACCATAATGCAAAATGTCATAAAAGCAAGAAGTACTAGGCAAAAATTTGAGGTATACTATACTTCAAAATGTCATACTATACTTTGTTTGCTGTTTATTTTTTTTATCTTTTTTGAAAAAATTTGAGGTATACTTTGTTTGCTGTTTATAATTTGAGGCAAAAATGTCATACTATACTTTGTTTATTTTTTTAGCCAATTGACCCCAACAGTTCAATGTTTGTAAGTTATATTAGGGCTGTTGTTCGTCAGAACATCCCCATCACAATAGACGATTGGAGATATAAGGCTTTGAAGGATGCAAAAGATGTATTGTGGGCTGATATACAAGTAACTTTTTTACTTATAATTTTTTACAGACTGTTTTGAAGTACTTTACTCAAACAATATCTTTATTTGGTTTGCAGACAGCTTTTGACGTTGACGAGGTGAGAAAGAGTTACGTGCTGAGAGTTGCCGGGAAAATACACCGGGGTTTTAGATCTCACCTCTCAAACTACTATCTAAGAGACGGTGATGGAAATATGAATGCTGAAGCTCCAAAAATATATAAACATTATATATCAAATGAGGAATAGAGCGCATTTGTAGCAAAACGTTCGGACCCCGCGTTTGTTGTAAGTGATTAATTTATTAGCATTTGTGTTTTATTATTCATATTCATAGCGTATTTTAAATTTTCACAAGATTGTTATTTGTTTTATATAGAATATTAGTAAGGCAAATCGCGAGAGGGCAAAAAATCCGACCTACCCATACAAGAAATCTCGTATGGGATATGCACGTCTAGAGCAAAAACTTGTAAGTAATTAAACATCACTTTTATATAATGTGGTACATAAACTATACTTTCTAACTAATATTTTGTTTATGATCTTAATGAATAGCTACAAGACACCTAATCCGATCAACCGTTGGGTCGTCATATATTGTGGAAGGAAGCTCGCGTAAACAAAGATGGAGTTGTTGATAACAAAAATGTTCAAAAAGTAATCAAACTTTGTGTAAGTATATTTATCACTTTAATATTTTTTAATATTTTATTTTAAAAATGATATTGAGCTTATCTTTTTAATCCTACGTGTATTTTAGGGGAATCTCGAACAAAGTTTGGAAAATCAAGAAGACAACAAAGCTAGTTGCAGGGACATACTAGGTAAAGTGTTTAATGTTCCTGAATATTCCGGCCGCGTGAGGGGGAAATGATTTGGCGTAACTCCTAGAAGCTATTTTTCACAAGAGAAGCGCCAAAATCCATCTAATGAGGAAGTATTAGAGAAGCTCAAATTCCTATCAGAGCAAGTGGCACTCTTGGTGAAGAATAAAGACAAGCAACTTCCGGATTAGCTCCAACGTGAAATTCAAATGGAGAGTGAAAACGCGAGTTGCAACATTGGTCTCCAAAGTCTTCCCGAGGTAATTAATTACTTAATAAAATAAGAAATTCATTCAACCTAATTGTTTCACATACTTATGCATTAACCATTGATTTAGGGTGTCACTCCTTGCGTGCTGTACTTATCCTCCCCTACTCATCGCAAGGTCGGAAAAGGAACATTGTACAATACTTTGGGAGAAGTATTGCACAACACACCGATCCCTGCGGACCATGTCAAAGTATCACCAGTTATTGCTTTGGAACCAAATGCACCGTTGCCTATACCGGACAACGATGCAGATATGATGTATTTGGGCGAAGCAATTGGTAGTTACGTGTCATGGCCCAAACATCTTGTTGCCCTTGATAAGGTATGTTTAATTAATTGAAATGTATGTTTAATTGATATGTATATTTAATTGCTGATTTTTTTTCGCTATTAACTTTAATTTCACATTTATTTAGATTCAAACAAAGTCTAAAGGGAATGATAAGAAGATTCCTAGAAACGAGTCAGTCACATCGCCGGAAAAGGTTTTTCACAGTAAGCCAACAAGATGTTTTTCAATCCAATAAACCACCCACACAGTAAGCCAACAAGCCAACTGCCGCACCACAGCTGGATGTTCGTGGTAAAAATAAAGCCGGCAAACTTCAAAAATTGGAGGGTAATAAAGCTGGCAAACTGCAAAAGTTGGAGGGTAATAAAGCGGCCAAAGTTGCTGCTCAAAAACTAGATCGGGGAAAATCAGTTGCTGCTCCTGCTCCTAAAATAAGTTAGCCATGCCTTGCTCGATATGGGTCGTGTCTTGACATACAGGCAAAAACAAATATCGACAGCAACAACGATTCACGAATAATAAGCATGGATAAAGCTATATTCGGAGATGAGTATGAACAATTTCTAGAAAAAGAGCACATATACGAACTTCTCGACCATAAGGAGCTGAGTGCTACTGTTATGAGCATTTACATGAGGTAAAAATTACTTTTAATTGCATTTATTGGTAATTAATTTAATTTATTGGTAATTAATCTAATTTGAAATTTTCATTGAAGGATTTTGTATGAGAAGTTCGTGTGCACGCGCAAATTGTCAAATAGATTTTCATTCTTGTCTCCGCATAAGATTTCGATGCTTTAACACGATCCAGTGAATGTAAAGAAATACGTTGTAGATATACTATTAGGAAATAAAGAGAAGGATAAGTTGTTCCTTGCACCATATAATTCAAAGTACGTAATTATATATTCTTTATTTATATCTTTTTTAATTTATGAGATCTTAATTTATTAGTTGTGTAAACCAAATTTTTGTTGTTGTAGGGCACATTGGGTGCTATCTGCAATCAATGCGACCTCTAAAGTTATATACTATTTAGATCCCTTGCACGACCATTACAACAATCACTCCGATATAAAGACTATGTTCGACACGTAAGTAATATTCATTTATTTCTTACATATATATATATATATAAATAATGTGTTTGTTAATGCTATAATAATCACATTTATTTATTCGATAGTGCTTTACAAGTTTTTCGAGCTCAAAGAGGTGCTACAGTGTCGAAGCAAAAGCCAAATAACATCACATGGATTCCAATAAAGGTTTGAAATATATGCCTTTAAAATTTCATTTACAATCAATGCACAAATATTTATTGACTTATATGATTTATTTTATAGTGCCCTTGTCAAACTAACAACATCGACTGTGGGTACTATGTATTGCGATTCATGAAGGAGATTATTGATAAGAATCAAACTATAATCCCAGAAACGGTACGGTATTTTCATTATTTGATTTTCATAGATAAACTATGTATATATTTGATTCTAACTTATTTATGTTCAATTTTTATATCGCACAGTACTTTGACAATTCCAGTTCAACATACTCTGAAAGAGATCTAATTGAAATAAAGGAAGACTGGTGTTAGTATGTGATTGAAATGAAGATTATTTGATTTGTTGGGAAATGACATGCTACAAGGGATAGTTATATGCTACAAGGGGTAGTTCTGTTATGAAATGTACTTCTGATAGTTATATGTATATGAATATGTAGTTATATGAATAGGACACATTTGAAAAGCTGTGAATATGTAGTATATATGTGAGTATGTGAATATGGATATGAATCTGTATTCTGATATGTTGTAATTTGTTCTGTGCTATTATGTAATTTGTTGTGAACTGATTGTGTAAATATGTATAGTTATAAAGTTAATTTGATTGTGAAATGATTGTGTGAATTGATTGTGAGAACTGATTGTGAACTGATTCTGGATGAAAATGATTTTGGAAAAAAAATTAAAAGACAACGCTTTCTAAAAAAATGCCATAAAAAAAACCAAAAAGCGCTTTTTAATAAAACTAAAATAAGAAGAAAAAAAAAACACTTTTTACAGCGCTTTCTCAAAAAAGCGCAGTAAAACGTGCATCAGAATGCACCTACTACAACGCTTTTTTGAAAAACGCTGTAAAAGGTGCATAACAATGCATCTATTTGAATGCACCTATTACAACGCTTTTTTGAAAAAGCGCTGTAATAGGTGCATAATAATGCATCTATTTGAATGCACCTATTACAGCGCTTTTTTGAAAAAGCGCTGTAATAGGTGCATAATAATGCATCTATTGAATGCACCTACTACAGGGTTTTTTTGTAAAAGCGCTGTAATAGGTGCATAACAATGCATCTATTGAATGCACCTACTACAACGTTTTTTGAAAAAGCGTTGTAATAGGTGCATGCATAATAAGCGCTATTGCAGGGATTTAAAAAGCGCTATTACAGGGATTTACAACGTTTTCAAAAAAGCGCTGTAAAACGAGTATAACAAGCGCGCAATATATCCACCTATTTTACAGCGCTAGACACAATGCTTATTTTTTTGAAAAAGCGCTATAAATAGCTTAAAAAAAGCGCTGTAAAATGCGTTTTTTCGCGTAGTGTTCAAAGATAATTTGAAAAAAATCGTTATCAAATACTTTCATTCCATACCCGAACAACACTTACAAAAAGATGAGTTAAAGAAACACATGAAAAGAAATAAGGCACATGAGCATTCCCTTGCCAAGAAATGAGTTATCAATCCTTATTGTTTGAACTAACTCACAAGCTTAACAATTTTGATTTCACCTTATGTGTAGAATTAATGTTCAATGGCCATCAATCTGCTCCTTAGATAGATGCATTTTACTGCAATAGCAATAATATAATATCATGGTAACCTATGTCCATTACGTTTTTCAATTCCCACCTTGCTTAGTAGTACTGGTTCCACAAAATTAAACTCCTTCCTACTTGCTTTAGCCACAGTGGTGCCATAATTGTTCTTTGGGATCAACCCCCATGCTGTAACATTCTTCATGAAACATTCGGTAAAGAGTGTTCATTGTGTAGTTTGGATGAATTTTGAAGATAAAAACTATTAGATCCAAAAATAAAGTTATATGTGGTTTGGTTTGATTCGGATATCAAGTTTAAAAAATCCAATCAAAAACAAATTCTAAGAGGTTTAATTTGGATCAGTTTTTAGATATTGAAATTACAATTGTAAATTTTTTTATTAATATTATAAAAACTTGTAAAGTATTATGTTTGATACTAACGGAAGTTGGGTCCTACAACGTGTGAACTGAGTTTGAATATCCGCTAAAAGAGGTACCCATACTAAAATTTAGTATCAGACGCACTTCAAATAGAATTATCTCCGGTGGTGGAGGAAATTTATGGGAAAAAAAAAATTAGTATGTTTGATACAAAATATAATGTATCAAAATTTAACATAACGAAATAACAACACTCGATTATGTTTGAATTATATAAAATAAAATAAAAACAAAATTAAATTAAACTATTAAGTATTATTAGTAAAAAAATTAAAAAACAACAAATAATATATAAATGCAATTTTTAAAAGATTTATACGCCAATGTGATGGGACCATCCAATGATCACTTTTCATAACTGCATTGTTTCTAGTAGTCCATACTCCATACCATCAACATGGTGGTGCTAAATAACAGGGCCCCACATATTCTTCACATGACAACATGTCTTAATACAATTTATCATAATACATCACTTCATAATTCAACATCACTCAGTTAAACAATAAAGTCATATACTAATAATTGCAATCTTAAGTTGCATTTAACAAGAATATGACCTGCATTTTGCGCGGGTGTAATTTATAAAAAATAATTTTAATATAAATTTTTTAAAAGTTTAAAGATAATATTTATAGTGTATAAATGTATTAATATAGTTACAATTTTTTTTTAATATTTGTAAGTTTTTTAGATTACAAGATAATAGTTGATTAGCAAAAGAATAAATGGAATGGAAATAATTGAAAATTTTGTAATAAAATGAGTGATTTTCACTTTAAAGTATATGATTAAAAAAATATAAGTGATTGTTTGTACACACAATTAAAAAGATTAACATAAAATATGAGTGATTTTCACTCTAAAAATTATTAAAAAAGATAAATGATTATTTGTATTTTGTTTTGTTTTAAATATTTAATCAATTATAGAATACTTTCTTTCTATAAAAAATAAAATATATATATATATATATATATATTTTCCAAGAATTGATTTGAGATATATTTGTAAACATTGGTTTTTATATGAACATTATTTTTATTT
>JBBPBQ010000001.1:33805957-33816146 GCA_037974755.1 Cicer yamashitae | reverse complement strand
TAATTGTTTATTTGTTATCTTGAGATTAACAATAATTTAGGTATATATTTGGAATTATTGTAAGTTGACAAATGTTGTTGGAAGAAAGTAATAGAAAATCTTAATGATTTTATTCATTGTTTATTTTCTATTGTGATACTTATTTGGATTTACCATAGAACATATTTAAATATGAAACTTGAATTAACAAATAGAATTTATGATGCATGTATTAGTTATAATATAAATATGAAGATATGGTTTCTTTAATAGAAATGAAATAAATTCTTATTTGCTAAGGAGTAGATGACTTACATGTTTTGACCCACCTTATAATATTTGATTATGAGAAATTTTTATATCATGTTTTGTTAGCTTGTGGCAATATATATTTAATGCATTCAGTGTATTATTATATCTTAAACTTGTATATATTGAAAAGAGAATTAGAATTTTAAATTGAGATGCTTATTAAATATAGCAAAAGGTAGAATGACATAAAAGTTTGTGTATGTGATAATTGAAATGTTTATTAATTGTATGTGATACAATGTGAAGAGATTAAATAGAAAAAGTGTCATGGTTTGGTGATAGTTGTTCAACACTATCAAGAATATAAAAAGTAATTGGATGATTGATGTAAGTCATGACTTGTACCAGACCTGATATAACATATGTTGTTGAAAGATCAAGTCAGTATACAAGCAATCCAAGTACAGAACATTGACATGCTATTAATAAAATATTAAAATATTTGAAATGAACAATTAACTATAGTATAACCTATAGTGGATATCCTTCAGTTTTGGAAGGATATACAGATGTCAGTTGGATAAATCATGTTGAAGATTATGCTTCCACAAGTGGATGGATCTTCAACCTTGGTGGAGGTTCAGTTTCTTGGGGATCAAAGAAACAAACTTGCATTGCCGACTCCACCATGGCTGCAGAGTTCATTGCCCTAGCTGTAGGTAGTAAAGAGGCAGAATGGCTAAGAAATTTGTTGTATGAGATACCAATCTGGCCAAAGCCAATGGCATCGATATCCATACACTGTGATAGTCAATCCACACTATCCAAAGCATATAGCCAAGTATATAATGGAAAATCTAGACATATTGGTCTAAGACATAGCTATGTAAAGGATTTAATTTTAAATGGAGTAATATCCATAGTATTTGTAAGAACTGAAAAGAATCTTGCAGATCCTTTGACGAAAGGTCTAACAAGGGACATGATGTTGAAGACATCATTGGGGATGGAACTCAAGCCCATATCTAATTAATCATCAATGGTGGAAAATCGACTCACACTTGAGTAACATCAAGTCTTGAGTTCAATGATAAAAGTACACTATTAGAGTGATTGCAAGTACTTTAATATAGATACATCCCAAAGGTTGAAAGTGCTTGGACCATAAGTATAAAGTTGGAAGGTTGAGTTTTACACTTAATAGACATATAGCATGAATTTGCTGAAATACATATTATGGGTGTTTTTCTGATATAGTATACCTATGTGAGGATGAAGTGAGGCCGCTTCAAAGAGTTAAAGGGCTTTACTCTTAAATTCTCATCAAAAGGGTACATGACACAAGGCCTTATCAAATGTGAAATCTTTATAATTCTTTCGATAGTACCGAGATTTCATGTGTAAGTTGTGCACACTTGTTCTAATGAATAACTAGTTCAAAGCTTGTCTACCAATCTATTCAGGATAAGTGGAACCCATAGCTTATTAAGTAGTGGTTCAAATCGTAAGATACCATTGTCTGAAACCATGATATTTTCAAAATTATGGGACTAAGTATATTTTGAAAATGGTGGGGGATTGTGAGATATTTCCAAAATACGGATGAATATATGTATGTATAATTGGTGATAATTGACATGATTTAGTTGTTGGTTCAATTGGTTGTGTTCTAGATGTGAATTGGATATGTCTCGAGTTCGATCCGCTAATCAACCATCAAACCAATGCAACACTTCAATCAATAATGGAACGATATATGGATATATCTTTTCGCGAAACAGAATGGCTGAACCAAGAATTGTACCTCTTTCTCAAGTGACATTATTTTTCTATAAATAGTGTCACTTTGGACAGAATGAAAACACGAAAATTTGGAGATTGCCATCCACTTTTCTCACCCATTCTTATATTCTTAGTCATCTTATTCTTCTCTAATGCATGAGTGAAGGATAGGAAACATTTTTTGTAACATACTATTGAAAGATACACTTGATGTGAATGTGCAATTCACTTCAAGGATTTCAAAGTATCCTGAAGGGGATTCGCCGGTTAACCCGTTTGCATCCAATATATATAGATTGGTGGGGGCGAATCGAACCTAAAGCTTAGTATGATACACACGCTTTGGAATTTACTTGTGCAACCTTCATCATCATCAAGTTCATCATCTTCTTGTTCAAGATTTGCAGCATACAACCAATAAAAGATCCCACAAGATCTTGGGTCTAGTTTATTAAATAGGAAGGTAGAGAGGAAAAATTTAGTCTTTTTAGATTGGTGGAACAAACCTTTTTTTTATCTTCAAAGTGTATCAAATTATAAACTATGTATACTCCTTTTAATAATCTTAAGTGTACATGTTTCACAATAAAATTATTAACACCTTAATAACAATTTTAATTGAAAAGATTCATGCAAATAATCCATATTCCCTACAAATGAATTCTAAATTTAAAATAAAATGATAGCCCAAAACAACCATAGATAATGGTAACTAATGGTAACTTTAGCATCGAAGTATTATTGCAAAGTTTGAAACATATTACATGTCCATGGAGATAGGGTAACTTTAATTTATTCATAAGAAGGACATACTCACTTCCATAAACCAACTAGTTACATAGGGTATTTGTAAAGTTGGAGAACCTTCTTCCATGATGGCCTATTACTAATATCATCCCACCAAGCACTCACATGTTTCCTCTCCCTAACCATATTCTCTTTTCCCATTTGATTCATCAAATAATGTCCAAATGGGAGATGACTAAGGTCAGCAAGGCTAAAGAAATCACCAGCCAAGTATTTGGTCTTTGATAGCCTCTCTTCATAAATGTCCAACACATTTTCTAGCTTTTCTTCACTCTCTTGAATAACTTTTGGGTCATTGGGAAGGCCCACTAATGGGTAAACCAAAAGATTCATAACTAAGTTGAAAATTGGTGGGTTGAAGTTATGGGCTTCAACTTCTAGCCATTGCTCTACAAGGCCCCTTTCTTCTATTGTCTTTCCAAGCAAATCAGTCCCTTGGGTTTTGTACTTTTCGGCATAGTACCTAAGGATTGCTCGAGATTCTGAAAATTATATGGCAATATATTAAAATTATTTTTGCTTAGCTAAATGGAATATAATATAGAAACTAGGGAAGGGACTAACCATAGAGAATGTAGTCACCATCTTGAATAACAGGGAGTAATCCAAAGGGCTGCCGTTTGTATATGAAACAAGCATTAATTAATTATACATTTTGTGATGCATATCTACTATGGGCAAATTCTTCGACCCGTAAACCTTAAAACATAACTAAACCTTAAAGTGTATTCAACAATTTTTTAATTATAATTTGCTAACATAATCCTTCTAAAAAAATAGTGGGTATATTCTAGCAAATGCATGTGGGAGCTACTAATATACATCTACTTGTTTTTTAGAAGGAGGATTTTAGCATCGTACACTTTCAAGTATATTCAACCATATTTTAATTATAACTTACTAAAATACTTCTAAAAAACAGACGAAGTTATGTTGACAAATTCCATAAAAGTCAAATTTAACGGGCCAACACAACTCCTTTTGCTTATTTCTCAGTTTTTGTAATGACGTATGTATGATGATCTCGTGACACAAAATGGATTATTAACAAATATGTAAAAATATCTCCTTGACAGTTCCCGCATCGATCCATGAACATAAAATATCATTATAAAATTTATATTATTATTCACATGAATTTATTTTGTATGAGATTTCTGCAATAATAGCAATGACATGTATTATTTTATCTTAAATAAGTGGGTTTTAAATAATTGAAAAATATCAAAGGAGATCATATTTATAATACATTTGTATATTAATAAAAAAAATTGTAGTACTATTATCTTAGATTTTTCCCTCCATCTTCGGGAAGATACATTCTCCACTTTTAAGAATCAAAATGAATCAGTATTAATCGTAAGTGTAAATTGACATCTCTATATTGACCACACCAAAATAAATAAATTAAATTAATATGTCACTCTATAATATTATTTTTGTGTTTATAATATGTCATCTTAAGTAAACTGTTTTTTTTGTTGACCCACCATTTTCCATGTCACTTAATTTTTGCGTTCAAGTGCTTTAATTTTGCATCAACCATTCTCTCACCACTCAACTATTGACAACCAACAACGTGAATTGTGAATATTGTTTCATCCAATTTTAAATATAAACAAAACTTCAAATGTAGTTTATCTAAATTTTAGTTAAACACATTTGACTTTTTATTTACAATTAAGACTGAAAGCATTACCTCAACTTAACGACAACATTTCTTCCAAAATGTATTATAGGTAGCCATGAAATTACCTTGTCGTTGACATGGATATTTTTTTTACCTCAACTTAAAGACAATTGAGATCACATGATTGCGTGTCACTACATATAATCTAGATCCACGTTAACTTTTTAGAATAGATTTATAATTGTTAACTCGTATAATTGGAAAATGGATTAGGTGAAATTAAAATCTGAATCATCTAATTTTAATCATATGACCTCAATCATGTGTCATGTGAATCTAGATCGTGTAATTCTAACTAAAATTTATTATTTTGTACCAAAAGATTTGCACTAAAGAAAAAGACTTTTATTTTTGTTTCGTTAAACATTTGTGTCCAATTTCTCATGCTAAAAACTATATTTTTCCTATCTTGAACAGAGTATAGTTAATTTATTTTGACAAGTCGATGAATTGAATTATGATTATTCAATTTTTTTTGTAAATAAAATTTTTACCTAACCCAACTCAGCAGTGGATTGAATTAAAAAAATACCAGTAACTAAAACTTGGGACCGAAAGTGCATAGCAAAAGAAAAACAAAGAAAAAGAGAACCTGCAATTTGAGGTATTCAGCTTCCTTGTGCTCTCCCTTAAATCCATCAACATGAACTGTTTCAAACTCAATTTCCTTCTCAATCAAACACACTATCACCCGTTTTGGGCAAGCATAGTCTGGCCCATAGACCTTCACAACCATCTTTATTAGCAAAATGAAATATTTTAAAGATATGGTTATAAGGCAACTGGGTTATTGCTTCTTATAGTGCCTTCTTTAACAAAATATAATATAATTAAACTCCAAAATGGTCAGAATTTAATAAATCGAAATCAATCCATTTCAATGAACATCGATATATGTGAATATAAAATAATTTCAAGATAAATATAATTAATGTATGTATATGGAATTAAATGGAAAGCATTGAATACTTTCAATATATAAATATTTTTTTGACTCACAATATATAGAAAATATAAAGAACCATAATTTAAGACAAAAAAGAAAGAATCATAAATTATTAATGATATTAGTTAGAACAACATGATCAACTACTAAATTATTGAAGGATCCAAATCACATATATTTTACCTTTCGACATAATACATCCATCGATAAAGAACATGACCTCCAAGTTTAACTTCTTCAACAAGGTGAACAATCAAGTGAACCATAATTGTTAAGAATGAGGGAGGAAGGCGACGTGAACTGCGAAATATTCAACTTTCAATACTTTACCACATAATTGTCTAAAAAATAAGCATAACTCAATCAATGCTGCTGAAACCTCATTAGGTAATGTTGTTCGAATGGCTAACGGTAGAAGTTGTTGCATCAATATATGACAATCATGACTCTTCAACCTTCTATTCAATTTAAGATTTTTCAAGTCAATACATCTGGAAATGTTGCTTGAATAACCATTGGGCACATATTATCCCTATCAACTCCAAACGCATAATTGATCATGTTCTGAATAGGATCTTCAACAACTATAATGTCTTGAACAATATTGAAATAATACTAAGTGAGATACTACTAGTTTCTCCTAAAAACTCTACATGAGGTAGCCAAAGAGTGTATCTCTTTGGAAATTATGACCACTTTAAGTGCTTGAACGCTACACTCCTACTTTGCGGTTTTTTGAAACCACAAAGCTTAAGGGACATAATGTTTATCTAATTTTATAATAACATGTTCATCTCATATCACTTCACGACTTGTTATTACCCATTGAACCTAATTCTTGGGATCTCCAGTCTTTTAGGTCGGGTTACCATCATGAGTGACTCTATAGGCATTAGTCCCATCGTTTTGGATGTATTTAGGACTTTCTCTCTAGCTAACCCTTTCGTTAAAAGATCTGCTAAATTCTCATCACTGCATACATCATCCACTATAACAGCTCATTTAGAAAGTAACTCTCTAACAGCGTTGTGCTTACAATGAATTTGTCGTCTATTACCGATGTAATAACAATTCTCAATCTTTGCAATAGTTGTGGTACTATCGCAGTGGATCAACACATCTGTCATAGGGTTTTCCCATAAAGGGATCTCAACTAGCAAACATCTCAACCAACTCGCTTCTTCACTAGTAGTAGCTAGTGCTATCATTTCAGACTCCATAATGGAATGAGCCAATATCATCTGTTCTTTGATTTCCAAGATACAGCACCAATAGCTATACTAAAATATAGCCACTGGTTGCTTTGGAGTCATCTGATAAAATGTTCCAATTAGCATCACTGTATCCTTCAACGACGGCAGGAAATCTTTGATAATGTAATCTGACACTCATGGTCCTTTTTAGGTATCTCATAACTCTTTCGATAGCGTGTCAATGCTCCATACTAGGTCTACTGGTAAACCTGTACAATAGTCCCACGACGTAGACAATGTCGAGTCTAGTACAGTCAATTGCATACCTGAGGCTGCCAATGATGCTCGCATATTTAGTTTGTCTAACACCTTCACTAGTGTTCTTGAATGTTTCACATTTGGATCATATGGTGTGCAAGCAGGTTTACAGTCAAAGTATTTGTATTTATTTAGGATCTTTTCAACATAGTGAGACTGATCCAAAGAAAATCGCTTCTCCGATGCCTTTCATATCAAAGTTGTTACACAACAATGATTTCACAATTTTTATAGCATAAATGTTTGAATCAAAATATGAGTAGGTCATCTACATAGAGACATATGATAGTGCAAATGCCATTTTCAAATTTGCAATAAATGCATTTGTCACTTTCATTCACTTTAAACTCATTCGATATAATCAAGTTATCAAACTTTTTATGTCATTGCTTAGGAGCTTGTTTAAGACCATACAGAGATTTATCTAACTTATAGACCTTGTTTTCTTGTCCATGAATCACAAAACCTTCAGGTTGTTCCATATAGATTACTTCTTCCAAGTCACCATTTATAAAAAAAAACTATTTTGACATCCATTTGATGTACCACCAAGTTATGAATAGCAGCTAGTAAAATGAGTACCTTAATGGATGTAATTCTAGTGACCGGTGAGAAAATATCGAAGAAATCTATATTTTCTATTTGAGTAAAACCTTTGGCTATAAGGCGAACCTTGTATTTATCAATAGTTTCATCGGGTTTTAGTTTCATTTTCAAAATCCATTTACAACCTATCAGTTTACAACCAGGAGGCAAGTCTACTAAATGCCAAGTCCTGTTAGACTCTAGAGAATCCATCTCACCATTTATAGCTTCTTGCCATAAATCTGCATCCAAAGATGACAAAGCTTCTTGAAGATTTGCAGGATCCTCTTCTAAGGTATAGACTGTATAATCGGGTCTGTAATCTTTAGCAACTCTAAATCTCTTACTTCTTCGAGTTTCTATTTCACCTTGTTTGTTGCTTTCACTGCTCCTCATCACAGGAACGTGACTTGGTTCACTGCCCCCACTATTTCTCGATTTAAAAGGAAATTTATTTTCATAGAAGTCAAAATCATTTGACTCTATGATCACTTTCGCATTTAGGTCATAAAACCTATACGCTTTATTGTTTACTACATACCCAATGAATACACATTCATAGGCTCTACTGGCGAGTTTAGTTCCCTTGGGATACTGGCGAGTTTAATTTGCTTGGGATCGGGGATTCTGACTTAAGTCAGACAACCCCAAGTTCGAAAATAAGACAAGTTCAGTTGTCTTTTCTTCACTATCTCATAAGAAGATGTTTTGTTTTTAGATTTATGGACTCCATACAAAACATAGCAAACATTCAATAAAGTTTTCCCCACCAATGAGATGCAGCACTAGTGTTAAACATAATAGCAACAACTAATTTAGTAAGAGTTCTATTCTTTCTTTCAACTTTACCATTCATTTCAGGCGAATATGGTGCAGCTGTTTCATGTATAATTCCATGCAATTTATAAAACTTATTAAATGAACTAGAATCATACTCGGTACATCTTAATCTTTATATTAAATTGATTTTCAATTTCAATTACAAAGATTTTAAACATGTTAAGCGTTTCACTTTTATTTTTCATTAGATATACAAAAGTATAGTCAAAACAATCGTCAATAAAAGTGATAAAATAACGTTTTTCATTTCTTGTTAACGTACCATCAAGTTCACATATATATTAAATCTAAAGACTCATATTCTCTTACTACTGATTCATGTGAACTCTTTGTTATTTTAGCTTGACTATTAAAATCACATTTTTCAAAATTATTCAAAGATAACTTTGGAATTAAACCTAAGTTACTTAAGTTTGATATCCTTGTTCACATGACAAAATCTAGCATGCCAAATATTAAAATCACACATGTAAACAGAAGGAGACATTCTTAATTTAATTTAAACGTGCATCAGTGGTGAACCAATTGCCAACAAAAATATCATATTTAGAATTGGTGTACAAATCTACCTCTATGCCTTATTAAGAAGAAAACCATAAACAAAAAATCATAAACAATATTTTTTTTTTCTTTATCTCTAAGACTCTCTAGAGAAAATTCTTTTGTTTTATGCTTGAGAGAATTTTGAAATCCTGCCAAGCAGGGGCAGTTTGTCAGTAATAACAACAATTTGAAATTTTTTCATCTAAAGTCATACCTTAAGAGATGATCTCATGAGGTATCTTCTAAATTTCACGAGAGTGAGCCTCCACAAATTTGTCATCAGTCATCTAATACTCTAGGTAGCGGCTCACAACAAACTTTTTAGCCTCAGCTTTCTCGGTATCATATTTCTTCTTCAGAGCATCCCAATCATCTCTAGCAGTATTGCTGGAACTGTAGTAGTCATACAGATTATCAGCAAGTCCATTGGGTTAATTCTTCAGCCTTCTTATCAGTTTTTGTTTGCTTCAAACTGAAACATTTTATTGAAATCAGAGGCAAGAGAAAACCGTATCGGAGTCCCCAGGATAAAACAACCCAGACAAATTATATCGGAGTTCTACTACACCGTAGAAAACCGTTATAGAATTACACCCTCAATATGGTGGTTAAATCCACTTTCAATATGAAGATTAAAGTCATTCGCAATATAGTATTATGACCACTCATAAATCAAAGGCTACGGCACAAAAAACCGCTCTAAAAGACTACGACACAAAAAACGCTCATTGTATTATTAGGACCACAAAAAATTCGACGGAACTACGACATAAAAACCGCTCTAAAAGGAGAGTGATATTAGAACCACTCAAAAATCGACGGAAGTACAGCTCTATAAGTGGTTCACATGATAAAAAATTGATTTAAAAGTAAGAATTTATTTTAGATTCATTTATTACCGATTAAAAAAAAGTAATTTTAATATTTAATAATTTTGATATTTATTATTAAAGATTTTTACATGATAAAAATGAATTTTTTTTTAAAAAAGTATCTCTCAAAAATTATTTTTACGAAGAGTTTTAAAAATAATTTTTTATTTTAATAATCTTTTGAAATTATATTATCAAAAACGTTAAGATAAATTATTTAAATCAATTTTCTATTTGAAGTTTTATTATTAAAATTCCTTTTTTTTTTAATTGTAACAAAAAGAAATAATACTAGAAATCATTTTTAGAAAGAAAAAAAAAACAATAATAAACAAGCCCAAATTTTCACGAAAAAATCATTTAGTTCCCTATTTATTTAACA
>JBBPBQ010000001.1:33712746-33805883 GCA_037974755.1 Cicer yamashitae | reverse complement strand
TATTACTATTACTGTAAAGTAAAAATGATAAATTAGTATTTAGGAGCTATTTCTTATATAAGTAAATGTCAGTAGTTATTAATTAATAAGGGAGAGATAATTTGTTTGCAATCCTAGACCTCTCTATTCATTGTAAAGTGAAAACAATGAATTAGTATTTAGGAGTTTTTTATATGTAAGTAAATGTTACTCTCTCCATTTCAAAACAATTAATGCATTTATAAAAAAGTTATTCTAAAATTATTGATTATTTTAATTTTTAATATATTTTTTTAATTGTATTTTTAATTAATATTATTTGTATAATTATCAATGCAATATTTTTTAGTATGCATTTATAACATTGATAATATATCAATATTTAAAAAGAATAATTTGATAAAAGTAACGTTATCTCTTTTATTTATATATTTTTCTTAATATCTTAATTATTTTGTAAAAGAGTGAGTAATAATTTTTAATTAATATCCGGAGATATAACTTGTTACCATGAGAAATTGATCCTGCACCTCCTTCATCAAACTTTTTCAAGAGTCTTAACCCAACCACTAGCTTCGAATCTAGTATTACATTTGTCACTAATTATAAGTATTTTTAAGAAAAAATTGTCACTAAATATAAATTCTAATTCATTAGGGGCATTTATTTATTTATTTATTCTAAATATATTTCTTATTAGTACTATTAATTTATTTTAAAATATAAAAATTCAAATTTAATACATTTAAATACAAATGTTATTTTCTAAATATTAACACATAAAATAAATACATTAACTAATCTATCAACTTTACTTAATAAGAGGAAAAATACAATAGATTGTTATAAAAAATTATGTTTCCTCACCTTACCCACCCACCCCTTGAATTATTTCGAAGATACAACGAATCCGATGGCCAAAACAATGACACTATTGAAACTTTCCTTTTCATCCACTATAAGTTCAACAAATTGATGAACAGCTAAATTAACACATAAACAAGATAAGCTCCTTAATATTGCTGTCTCTGAATCTGTGAAGAAAACATGGTGGTGAAAGTGTACGGCCCAATCTATGGTTCCCCGAAAAGGGTGCTAGTGTGTTTGTTTGAGAAGGAAATTGAGTTTGAAACATTAGATATTGATCTCTTCAAGGGAGAGCATAAACAACCTGACTTCCTCAAAATCCAGGTTCAATTTTTTTCAACTTAATCAATTTCAATTACTTTATCAAACAATTTTTGTCACTGGGTTTCAGAATTTTTTTAAAAAAATGTTTTTTTTTAATGTTTAATTATACCTTTGTTTCATAAATTTGCAGCCTTTTGGAGAAGTTCCTGTTATTCAAGATGGTGATTATACCCTCTATGGTTAGCCACTTGACCCCTTTACTTTTTTATGAATTTTTTTCTACTTTTTTCTTATGCTATGTAGTTGAGGATTGGTGATTTACTCATTTTAATTTTCCCCTTAATTTCCCTAACTTTGTAGATTCCTTATATTTTAAACTTTGCATCAAGATATTAGGTTTAATTTTGGGGTTAAAATTGTTCATATTTGCACTGCATCTTTGCCTCCCTTATCCTGATTCATGTGGTTTTAAAGGCTCATAGAGTTATAAACTTTTTTTTGTTTGTTTGTAGACTCACACATACTTCGTAAGTTCCAAGTCTAAACATAAAACATGAAGTCTAAATATAAAACATGAAGTTTAACTTAACAATATCGGTATTTATAAATTGAGATAGGATTTAAAGATATAATTATAAATTATAATTAACTCAATATATTTTATTTTCATTTAAAAAAGATGTTTTGAATCCCATGCATGAGTTGTGACACCGTCAACTCATTGATAAGAGTTAAACATATTAACTACAAATAAAAGAGTTCAAATCCCATTAGAAGTAGTTGTAAAATAATTTTGAAAATTACTTTAATAAATAATAATGGTTTAAACATGATTTCAGTTTCTACTATATAACATTTTTCTTGTTTCTGTAAAAAAAATTGTTTAGATTCAACCCTTCAAATTTAAAAAAATTTGTTTTTAGTATTGATGTAATACATGTCCTAATAAAATTATGCCACATGTTCCAATAAATTGACTAGGGATTACAAGCAACAAATTTTGTATTTATAGAGATAGAATCTAAACAAAAAAAACTTACGAACAAAAAAAATACCATAATTGGAGAGCATTAAATAATATTTAAACCAATAACAATTCTCCCTTCCCCTAATTAAAAAATACTTTTGAACCATATATAATTTCATTTCTATATGTTAATGTGTGAAGCAATATATTCATACAAAATAGACTAATTTCAAAGAAACTTTTCAGAATCTAGAGCAATAATCAGATACTATGCAGAAAAGTATAAGAACCAAGGAACTGATTTATTGGGAAAGACAATAGAAGAAAGGGGACTAGTGGAACAATGGCTTGAAGTTGAAGCACACAACTTTCACCCAGCAATCTACAACTTAGTCATCAATGTTCTGTTTGCCCCATTACAAGGCACTCCCTCTAACCAAAAAGTGATTGAAGAGAGTGATGAGAAGCTAAAGAAAGTGTTGGATATTTATGAAGAGAA
Source organism: Cicer yamashitae (assembly GCA_037974755.1). Taxonomy (NCBI): domain Eukaryota; kingdom Viridiplantae; phylum Streptophyta; class Magnoliopsida; order Fabales; family Fabaceae; genus Cicer; species Cicer yamashitae. The sequence continues at coordinate 33,803,307 of JBBPBQ010000001.1, read as the reverse complement.
GCTATCAAAGACAAAATACTTAGCTGGTGATTTTTTCAGCCTTGCTGATCTTAGCCATCTCCCATTTGGTCACTATTTGGTGAACCAAACTGGGAGAGGAAATTTAGTTCGAGAGAGGAAACACGTGAGTGCGTGGTGGGATGATATTAGCAACAGACCATCTTGGAAGAAGGTTCTGGAACAATATAAATACCCTGTGTAGTTGTTCTGGTTTTGAAGTGGGAACAAAATTCCAAACACCACAATAAGAGATTTGGTTTTAAGGCAAATTTTCAGTTCTTTCTGTTTTTCTTGGTTGATAATAAAACTGAGCCTACTGCAACATACTGAAACTTCTGTTTGGTTTTTAGTTTGCTTGTGTTGTAGGAAGCTCCAAATATATGTATGTTGTTGTCAAACTTAATTCAGTAATAAAATTTGGTGTTTGGTCATTTTATATTGCGACTGATAGAATAGAGACATGATAAAATATAAAATTGAATAAGAATATAATAGGTAGTGTCAGAATAAACATTATATTATGTGTTTGATACACACATAATAACTAACTGCATAACAATATTTTATTTTGTATGTATTTAGTACACATTTTATCATGATATTATATAATATATATTATATTTAAATAAAAAATTATTCTAGTAAACAATTACATATTAGTTTTTTTTATATTAACTTATTATATTTTAAATATTATAAATTTAAAAAACCAATATTAAAAAATTACATTAAAATAAAATTATTTTATATTTAAAACTATTCATAACACTATTAAATAAACAATTTAAATTTTAAAAACAACATCATGAATAACTAAATAATTCTATTTTACTTGCTAAAATGTAAATAAAAATATGATATATATATATATAATATATATATATATATATATAAATAAAAATAATACCCTCATAAATAAATTATATTTATTTTAAAATTTTAATTTTATAATTTTGAATACTAATTTATTAAATTATATAAAAATACAAAACTATCCTTCTAATAAAATCATAAATAATTTTTAAATTAATTATTCATATTTTTTTAAGTTTAATATTAAATTCTATTAATTATTTTTATATTTTAAATTATATTTTATAAGAATAATTGAGTAAATTAATATTATTATCTCTCAAGTCATATTCAAATTCAACATAAAAATTTCAACTATAAAAACATGAGTAATGAGTTAATATCATATATGACCCTTATTTGACTATATGTATGGTGATTTCGATCACGCAACTCTTCATCCACTCTATATTGCACATCTCAAACTAAAGCAACACCACCTCACAAATTTAGGTATGTAATCTATAGAAGAAAGGAAGTACAAATGACTAAAATTGTATTTGAATAGTTTCTTCTCTCACCTGTTCTCTCAAAAGTCTCCAAAATATATATATTCAGATCGGTCAATCCCAATAATATTGAAAGTGGGAGAAGAAATTATGTTCTATTTAAGGCATATTGTTAAAAAAAATGTTTTACAAAAAAAACACGAGTCCAATGGGGGCAACAGCTAAAAATTACTGAGATCACGAGAGATTTCTCAGCAAACTAATATCACCATTGCTTTATCCCTTTGTTTTCAATTTTTGACTCTAACTATAAAACACATACACTCAAAATCAAAAACTATAAAACACAAATTAAATTACTGGTGCCAAAGACCTAAAAGCTGAAAGGTGTACAATAATTAAAATAATCAAAACTAGTGAAAAAAATTCAAGAGAACAAACACCTTTCGTTTCGAACATTTTTAGAGAATATAAACAGAATTGCGGAACAAAAAAGCAAAAGAAATAATTAAAAAAATAAAATAAGTGGGAAATTGCTGGGAGAGCTTTAAGTAAAACAGAATCAAAATCACAATAATATCATTTATTAAAGAAAAATAGAAAGAACCTTCAGATTATCATCACGAGGTTTTTAGGGTTATTGCGAATTGAAAGTGCCAAGAGAGAAGAGAAGAAAACGCGAGCAACAAGGAGAGGAAGGTTGATTCAGATTGAAAACTATTATAAACAAAAGAGAACATCATGGAATGATTTAAACCCCTTTTGATTCAGATTGGTATTACTATCCACATGTTACTTCCTTTTTTCCTTGCAGCTTCTAGCACTTTCTTCCCTCACTCATCATGCCTCTTTCTCGCTGCCCTAATTCTTCACTGCCTCCGTTACCTTCGTTTTATATTCATTATTTTCCTTTGTTTTTTGTTATTTGATTAAATTAGCTCTTAAATTTTGTAAATGAATAAATACATCTTTAAAATTATAAAATATTAATTAAATTTTTTTTAAGTTAAATATTTTAATGTGATATTATAATTAAATATATAATTTATGAGATCTCACATCAATGTTATTTTTTAGAAACAAATTTTTCAATAAAATTTTGTTATTTCAAAAACGAATTTATGAATAATTATAATTGTGCATTGATTAACTATTAAAAAATTAGTTTGTGAAAGATTTAAATTTCATACAACAATTAATTCATATTCTGATAACATTCATGTAAAATCAATTAAAAGAATCACATATTTAATTAACTTATCATATAATTAAAATTCATTATTAAACTTGGATATTTAATAATAATTCATTATTTTTTCACTTCATAAAATTAATTTTAAAATACACTTGTAAAAGGTTGAATAGCGTGGCAAAACTACTCACTCATTGATTTCTATGTAAGATTAATTTATATTAGATTGAACACGTCCTTTAAAATCTACATAAACTAATTTTATTTACAGTTAATGTCAATAAATTACAATTACTTATATAAATAATTTTATAAATAATTATAATTAAAATTAATTTTTTTAACAATCTAATAATTATAATTGATTGATAATATAAAAAAATTTATACATAAATTAAATCCAATAAATTATACAGATAAAAAGTAATATGTAATCTTATTTATGTTTATTACTATAATAATAAAAATAATAATAAAAGACTATATATTCAAATTAGTCCACGATAATATGGACGCAACACAATTTAGTATCTAACAATATAATTAGATTTAAATTATTCTTTGTCAATTAAATTGTGCTGCGAGTAATTATATACTCAAATTAGTCTCATTTTTTTCTACTCAAATTGTGTTGATTATAATTTGAGAAAAAATGGGACTAATGTGTACAAAAAGTAATAAACATATGTTTGTTATGCATAATTATTCTTTGTCAATTTATGTTCAAATGACATTTAAGTTTGACTAACCCAAACGTGGTTGACAGTTAAAAATGGGAACCAAACATATGCTTATTCTTTCTAAATTTGCAGTACACAAACCATTTGACACATGAAGTGTACTTCGGCTTGTAGGACTAACATACTCAAAGTTTATGCATTCAGGCACCACAAGCTCCTACCGAAATTAAGTTCATATATAATATCAAACATTGAACAGCTTGAAATTTTTCAACTAATAAAGACCAATCTCCCAATGCCCAATATTTGACCAACAATCTCATCAATTATGTACAATACAAGAAGGCAACATAGCTCTATAGTATCACAAAATTTGATTAATGGAGGAGGGGCTCGTTCCAACCAATCAGCATTGCATTCGGACTTAAATGTTGAATATTAAAATGACACCACAGACTGTGAATGAGTTGAAGATTTCAACTGAGACAGTGCAGTATCACTTTCTTCACTCTCATCAAAAGCAATTGGTTTTCCACACACATCTTTCCTGTGAATCAAATAACAAATTGAAAGGACTATTATTCACCTAATCAAAATAGAAAAATGCTAAAAGACATTCCTCCTTTCTAACACTATTTGTTGAAATTTTTAACTTTCAAAGGTGAATAAAGCTCAAGCAAGCAGTGCTAATACAGGCATACCTTTTAGAGATGACAGTCTCCTCAGATAATGCCTTCTCTAACCTCTCTTCAAACGGCGTAGCGTGCCAGCTCACTTTCTGGTCCTGAAAACAATCAGAGCATTTTAGGTGTATAACATCGAGATCTCAAATTCTTTCATGTAGAAAACAGATACTACATGTCATACTTCTTTGTACTTGTTGGTCGAATTTGGTATGCCGTTGCCATCCCACCACTTAGGAGGAGGAACATCAGAGTGTTCATCTTCAATCCAGTGTGCAGCAACCATCCCAATGATGGGCCTGTCAGCAGGAGTTTTGCGGACCTGAATATAACCCATCTCCATTTTCTTGCTTCTCTCCTCCAAAATGACAGATGCAGGCTTCAACCAAGAAGATAAGCTTTCTTCCACCTTAAATTCATTTTCACAAGGCATTTTGTTTAACCCTTTATCCGGTGTAGAAGTTGCATTTTGAGACTGCTCACTTGATTCGCTCAGTTTCCTTGAATCTTGCGCAGAAATAGGTTCCTCTTCCTCAAGTATCTTGCACTTAGAGATATCCTCACCTAGGCTGCTAGTTGGATACACAAACTGCGACATAACTTGAGGCTTGCCATTTGGCAACTCTTTTGAAGTTGCAGGGTAAACAGTTCCAGGAGTTTGCATCCCTTCAGATAGCTTCATCGGGGTAGGATTCGGTGACTCTGTATTCTTCATATGCCATCCACTATAATCTGATGACTCGCAGGATGAAATTTCAGTCTCACATTCAAAACGCACTGACCTGTTCCTTTCCTTAGTATATGTGGTTGATGGCCAAGGTGAAACAGAAGCCATATTCATTTCAGTCCCATCGGAAGAATGACAGCTCCCAGACCCACTTCCTTCCGTAGAGTCAAGATGATCCCATTGAGTATTGTGTGCATTGGAGATACAGCTGAAAATGAAAAGAAATTAACTTCCGAGAAGGATGTTTAATATGATCAAAATACATGAGCCCGTTCAGTGAAAACCGCGTAAAATATGCCCCTAAAAATTCCAAAAGGAAAAAAGTAAGAATCATTTTCTGAAACACACTTTATAGAACAGATTTTCTTAGGTTCTTTAACAGTCAAAAACTGAAGCCTTTCTTAACAAGGTGGTGTTCCCAGTGCTCAGAATAAATAACAAAACATCCACCTAAATTGATTGGATGGTTGTTTCCACATTCAATATTATTCAATATCAGCATCAAACAGACTAAATATAGAGATTATAACCTGCTTGGTGTGTGGTCCGAACATTCCGTTCTTGTTTTCCATTCTTCACACTGTTTTTTGGGAGTTGGCGGATTGAATGGTTGGACATCAATTGGAACATTCTGAGCAGATGAATCGAGAAGCCAAGAACGAAACTTTGGAGGACCAGAATCTTTACTACAAGAAGGCGACACTTTTAGTTTTTCCGATGCTTTCCGAATTTCATCAGGGGTACTTGCTATGGTACCACAAGCTTTCAAAAACTTGGCCTGCAGAATGTTTATCAAATCATGTGAACAAACTTAAACAATAACAAAGCATAACTAAATATGCACCCATATAAAGTAAGAATCAACAGATTAAATAGAATACAGAAAAGATTAAACAGGTATTTTTGATAATTTTGTTTGTAAACAATGAAAACATACTTCACTCATGATAACCAAAATTTAGTGTACAATATCAAAAACAAATTTAAAGAAATATTCTATCAAGGTTAATTTCCTTCCACAGCAAGACATTAGAAATTTTAGGAAATTGAGTTTCTAAGATTTACAAAAAGTTTCTGTGCGAGGACATGCATATGTTCTCAATTAAATGATACAGTAGATAGATATATGGTTCATGGCTCATATATGACATAGCATGATTCATTGTCACGAAGGTACCATGGCCAACCAGAGAATTTCTACCTTCATTACAAAGTGATCCAGGGTGTGCAACTGGGAATGAGCAAACAGACTTAAACACAAGAATATTGTTAAAATATCATCCAAAACTTTCATTTTTATATCAAAACGACATCCTTCAAAACTAGGAAAGAGCAAAAAAATTGTAATAAATAGCAAGAGATTGCAGTGAAGTTAGGGGTGTTGGACCAAAATGTAGATCTTGTCATCCCAAATACCTTCCAACATAAAAATCTTAGTTGCTACAATTAAAAATGACTACCAGTTTGAAACTACAATGTGCTAGTGCATTTAAAAAAACAGTAGATGCAGTGTTATGTAAGGTAAGATTATCTGTAAGTTACCCTGCTGCCAGAATCATGTGACAGAAAAATACAATGTAGTGTGTCAAGACTTTCTTTGTGTCATGGTAAGTGGTATACTAACAATGGTTCATCGACAAACTGAGTTAAAGCATGTTATACCATTAAACAAGTAAGTATTGTTACTTCCTACCATAAACATAATTGGGAACCTGTTTAAACCTCACTTCGGCTAATTATAAATTATAGATTCCATTCAATTCAATACTGTGGCACTGGGAATCTGATTATGCTTCAGTTCATTACTTACAATGTAGTGTAAACAATGGAAAAGGACAATAAGGAAGGATCCGGATCAAATAAAAATGGTTGCTACCTAGTATCCCGAAATGTAAGTTCCTCTCAATACCTTGACAGTTGGTCAAAATTGTAAAAAAAATTAAAAGAACACCTTCAGGTCCTGATTCTGGCCATTCTCAAATCTTTTTGAATGTTTTCTTAAAATTCAATGGTATGTGTAAGCATGGAAAATAACTCTTGGTTGCCACTCTATTTTGTTTTTATTTAATCAATAAATTGAAAGAAGCTCGATTAAAATCACAAAATAACACATGTTCAGCATCTTGAAGTTCAATACTATGAAGTAGAGTTATCAGGAATAAAATGGCTCAATAAACATTATTACGAACCACAAAAAAAAACTCCAAACAGATAATCATGTAAGAAAAATCACACAACAAACAGTTGCAACTATGCTAATAATACACAAAACAATAAAAAAAACAACGAAACATACCTCATCTTTGAGCTCCCTGTCATCTCTCTGAGATCCCTCGTCAAAATTCTTCCCATTATGGCCCACAGTGTCGTCTCCCTCTTTTCAAAATTCAAATCACAAAATTAGTACATTCACCAAGAAACTTGGAGAGTAACTGGACTCCGAAAGACTAATATGCAACAAATGAGAAAGCCACATACGTAACAATAAAATTGATTTAAAAAAAGAACACATAATAACAAGAATGATAGCAAAATAAAATTTACCTTCAGATAGAAACAAAGAAGACAAACGATTTCGAGAGACCACAACATCCTGCTTTACAAACAGCAAAATCATATCACTCATAAAAAACAAAAATTAATAATTAACATAACATTCATAGAATCAGCAAAATTCAAAGACTATTAGAGCTATTTCATATTTTTGGAACAAAATAATATCCTAAAATCTCAGATACCAAATTCTTAAATCAACAAATTCATCATCGCAAAAAGAAGATAAAAATTCAAATTAAGCTAACATCACAACTATTCTCATACCACAATTTCTCCACAACAGAAACTCTTCAAAATTAAAAAAAAAATAATAATCATCCATAATTTCATCAAAACCTGTAATCAACAAATTCATCTTCGTAAATAGAAAAAAAAAAGTTCAATTTCAACCAAATTAAGCTAACATTACAACTAATCTCATTTCACAATTTCTCCACAACAAAATCTCTTCAAAATTTCAGTAAACCATACACCATTTCAATCAGAACCTGCAATCAACAAATTCATAATCGCAAAGAGGGAAAACATTCAAATTAAGCTAACATTTCAACTATTCTCATTTCAAAATCTCTCCAGAACCAAAAATCTACAATTTTTTAAAAAAAAAATCATCCATTTTTTCATTATAACCTGCAATCAACAAATTCATAATCGCAGAGAGAATAATAGTTCAAATTCAACCAAATTAAGCTAACACTACAACTACTCTCATTTCACAATTTCTCCACAACAAAATCTCTTCCAAATTTCAGTAAATCATACATCATTTCATCAGAACCACAATCAACAAATTCATAATCGTAAAGAGGGAAAAAAAATTCAAATTAAGCTAACATTACAACTATTCTCATTTCACAATTTCTCCAAAAACTCATCGAAATTTCCATTAAATCATCCATCATTTCATAACCCTTAAAATCGATTAAAAAAAAGCTTCACAAAAAAGAAGAAAATCAAAAACCACAACAACGAAGAACATAGAACAAAAAATTAAAAAAAAAAAAAAGTTAGGATCGGTTATTTGGTTGTTAGTTACGTTAGGTTTGGTGTGACGAGAAGGCGGCAGTGTAGTAGTTTTAGGGAGGTGGCGCTTGTTTTCGCGAACTCTGAAGCAAGTGAATAAGCAACCCATGATGGTTCGGGAAATGGATCGGAAAACGAAGCTAAAAAAATCAAACCTAACCAGTGCATATCATTTGAGGAGGACCCAGTTTCATGGTCAGGTAAGGTAACGTTTCTTTTCTTCCTCTTTTCTTTTTATTGTTTTTTTTTATAGTATTATTTTTTTGAATTTTGAATGCAAATGAAGACAGCGTGAAAGAGAGAGAGGTTTTCGTGTGTGTGTGTGAAGTGTGTAGTTTGAGTGTGTAAGAAAGAGAGAGAAATGAAAATTGTATTTTTCTCCCGCTCTGCACAAAAACCGAGAGAAAAACCCGTGAACCGGGGGAAATTTGGAAAAGCCGGCTAAAACCGGCGGGTGAACGGTTCAAAGCAGTCTTCTTAAGAAATTATTTTGAATATATATATCCATTAAAAAGTAAAAGATTAAGAGATTGTCAAAAATCTCTTTAAATTGTCACATCATTTTATATAATTTTAAAATCAAAAGTAAAAAAATTTATTATACTACTGTTTGAAGTGTTTGTGATTGTATACTAATTTTACACATACCAATTTTATACATAAAATTTATTTTATTTTTTAAAAAATAATTTATATAATCAAATAAATTATGATCAATTATATTGGGGACTTTGTAAATAATTATAATAAAAATAAAATATTATTAATAATTTAATGATTGTAATTAATTAACAATATAAAAAAAATTTAAACTATGTATATAAATTAAATTTATATTTTAATTAAAAATTATGAGTGCGTTTGTTTCAGATTTTTTCATGAAAAAATCTATTTTTTTAAACCAAAAATCATTTTGTAGGGTTTGAAGGGTGTTTGTTCATTTTGTTAAAAAATCATTTTTTGGCTAAAAATGAAAAGCTAAAAATAGTAGCTTCTCAAATTCGGAACTTAAAAACACTGAACTTAACTCACTAATAAAAGAAAATGATGTAATTACTCTTACCCTTTTTGAAAAATCCAAAATTATCCTCCATCAATTTTTACTGGGTTTTCTCTATACTGTTTTCACGCATTCAATTATAACAGTTTTTCTGCATCAATTTCACGCACTCAATTATGAAAGTTTTTCTCCTTCTATCAGAATCTGAAATAGGTTTTTCATCAAGTAAATTTCCTTCTCCTTTTCAATTTTTCCACATCGTGTTTTTTTTATTGTTTCTACGCTTTTTACTTGAATCATTTTATTTTTACATTGTTGATACTATATTTTTTTTTTTTGCTTTTGTGCGTTTATTTATTGTTTTTTGATAAGTACTTAAAGTACATTAATCAATTTTAAAATGCGTATAAGAAATGGATTAAACTTATAAATTTTGTAGGGTATCATAAAAGTAATGTCATTTATGGTAATTTTGTAGTTTAAAAAATCACTTTTATAAAATTGTATACAAACAGATTAAAAATCATTAAAAAAAAATCATTTTTATGATAGTAAACAAACGGAAATAAAAAAATCATTTTTAAATAAATCTCTACAAAATAATCTCTAAATTTTTTAAATTAAAAATTATTTTTATTTAAGCTCATACAAACCTACCCTGTATGATTAATTTATCAATTTTTTAATAGATAATAAGTGATTACGTTAGTTTTAAAAGTTAATCATGATCTTCTATCTTAAAATTTCATCCATATCCCTTAATTTTTCGCTGAACTACCTACGTTGGATTTGTTTTATCAATTTAATCATAAAGCATCATTAACTATCAAATATATCTCCTAAAGTATATCAAAATAAGAAGTAGTAATTCATAATGTAAAGGAATTTTTTCATTATAGTTCCTCCCATTAAGGACTAAAGACATGTTTGATTAACAAATTCTATTTATTTAAACAAAAAAATTAATAAAGAACAAATTTTATTCTCTGTTAACTCTTTAAATAAAAAAATTGTTTTTAAAATAATAATCAAACACGTTTTATGATTTTAGGTTCTGTTTATAATAAAATATAAGTAAAAATAGTAATTGAAAAATTAATATATTTAATAAATTAAAATCAGATACATTAACTTTATAACTACCACTTTTATTTATATTTCATATTATAAAGTGTATATATTTTAAAGAAATTATTCTTTATTTTTATATATTTTGAATAATCTTTTCAATCTTTTAATGAATTAAATATATTAAATTTTAATACAAATATATATTTAAAGAAACTATTAAATCACAGAAAATAGTGACAAAAGAGAGTATTAAATTTATAGACTAAATTTTGTACTACCGATATGAAAGTGGTTTCAGATCCCGGGCAGTGGGTTGGTGAAGAGTTTCGCAACAATGGGGCAGGACTAAATCCATCGTGTTACCTGAAATGGAGAATATGCTTTCCTTCTTTTGGATTGAACATTGAAGAAGAGAAAGATACGTAGAACCTTCATGAAAATTTGATCATTGAAAATAATGAGTACTGAGGAGGACTTCTTAACTTCCTCTACCCGAAATATTTATTTATGTACTAATAATATTATACTCTCTCGTTCTTTTTATAATCGACAATTGAGTTATAATTTATAGATAGAATATTTAATTTGATCTTAAATATAAAATAAAATTTGATCAATAATTTAGATGTATATAGTCTAAAATTTAGACAAAATACATCAAATTTTATTGATTAATTTTTTCTTATATTTAAAATTGAAGAGAGTACATTATCTTTTATTGATTAAATGACAACTCAATTGGAACTAATATTTGATGATAATTGTTCAATCTTTTATTTATTTTATTTATTGGTTATTTAAATAAAATTTAAAATTTTAGTTACTTATAATATTTACATTACAATATTTGTAAAAACAAATTAAACAAAAAAAAAAGGGCGGCCAACTTACTTTATCATTATTAAAGATTTATAGATCGATAGAAGGTCCATTTTTTATTTATTTATATTGGTGATTCATGATGCCAACCGACCCCGATCTAATAAAACCAGTAAAAGAATACACAATCAGAAAAAGACTTATGATTGTTGTTGAATATTATTATCCCTTAAAAGACGTGTTAGTTTGAAATGGATGATCGATCATACATACGAAATGGATTGAAAATTCAAGTAGCATTATTTCCCTTTAAAAGACATGAGTTTGTTTGAAATATAGAGATAATTATCTACTTTCTTTGTGTGAGAGGGACATAATCCTCTCAATGTTTGTTTGAAACATACGAGGGACTATTTTCTTTGTGAGAGGGACATAATCCTCTCAATGTTGTGATCCAATACAAGGTACATGTTAAATATCAAATTGTCTATTAACTATATTGTTAACTCACTCCTTTATATCATATGGTTATTGCAAAAATTTTGAAATTTAAGGGTGTATTGGAATGAGATTTTAAAAGACTATTTTGAGATAAATTTTTTTGTAGAAATGTGTAGATTTTAAAAGAATTTTTATAAGATTTTAAAAGACACTTTAATGAATGTGTAACACAAGATTTTAAAATATTTTATGAATTTATAATATTGAATGAGAAAACATAATAAATATATTATAAAGTTTGAATAAATAAAAACAAAACTAATGTTAGAAATTTGATTTTCATTCTCAGCTGTCATATAACTGTCATATAACGAGTTTTGTCTCCAAATTCGGGATCTCTTTTATAGCATCTCAAATATGATTCTTCATATGCATCTCTCAATCTCTTTCTCTTTTCTCCATTATGTTAGAAAAAATTTCAAAATTTAAAGCAATACTCTCAAGTCAACAGAAAGATTTTCCAAAACTTTTCCTCAATTGTTTGTAGTAGACTAGCAGAGGCACTAGAACTCCTTCCATACATAGATCTACTTCGCTTATGACGATTTTGTTTTTCTATGGGAACCTCTGAAGCCAAAGGGGAATGTGATTTCGGACTAGGATGGTTTGGTGATGGGGGATGATAGACTGATTCATAGTGGTCTGGCATTATTAGGATCATATGAAAAGTCTTCTATCCTAAATACTCTATTTTCTTATTCAAAAGTTGTTGCATCTGTATCATCAGAGTCTAATGCAATAGAACTATTCCCGATGGATATTCCACCTCCAACAATAATCTTCAATTCCTTATAATCAACCGTACTTTTTTCTCGAAGTTTGTTGTGATTTGGGTGACACTAACAAATAATAAATTATTCATTGTTAATATAATGCAAATATTATGATATATTAAAAGTGTAACTATTACTATATTTAAAAGATTATGAATAACTCACCTTCAAGTAATTCTTCCATAATTCTTCACTTGCTGTCAAAGTCTTAATAGCAGAGTCACATCCAAAGCCAAAGTTTTTCATTAGTGTTGAGATATTATTATGTTGATTCCTAAACCTATTTCATTCGGCTCAATTAATTATTATAAATTTTAGGAACTTTGATATTGACATTGAGGCGAGGAAGAACATGTTCTACATTTTGTTTGCTAATTGACTCGTTAGCATCACGTAATCCATCATTTATAACATCCACCAAGAGGTGCAACAACTAATTAGTATCTTCCATATTCCATGCTTCATAATTATCTTTACACTCCTTTTCCCTTTGTTATTTCCTTGTTGTAAATCTCTCATTTGATCGCTAATACACCAATAATAATAATAATCATTTAATAATAAAAATAACAACAACCTACTACTACTAATAAATAATAACAATAATAATATTATAAGAATAATTTTTTTTTTACTAAAAGTTAAATAAACTTTTAGTCCCTATAAAATTTAAAATATTATTTTTAACCCCTATAAAAAAAACTCAACACTTTAGTCCCCAAATAACTTTTTTGTTTAGTTTTAGTGTCTATTTTAAAATACAAATTGTAAAAAATTAATACTTTTAATCCCTAAAACAAAGTCTCCATAAAATCAAAATAATAACATCAAACTCTTAACTCTACTAATAATAATATCAAAATAATAACATCAAACTCTTAACTCTACTAATAATAATAACCTCAAATCCTCAACCCTAAGCCCTAAACCCTAAACCTTAAACCTTAAATCCTATAACACACGACAAAATAATTTTTTTATTTAAATTATAGCACAAGACAACCACATACTTAACAAGACAAACCTAGTACTGGCCGTCCTCTACCTAGTACTGCCTATCATCGTACTAGTCCAAATGTGCTTTCTGACCTCTTTAGATAATGTGCTTTATTTGGTCATTCTTGGTTACAGTTTTGACATCTTAACCTGATTAAAAATCATGGTTACTTTGCTGGATGTATATTATGCTTTTACGAGGCCATCCTCTCATAGGTTCAACCCATCCTCAAGTTTACAAACATGATGGTATTCAATCAGTTTTTCTTCCTTTTAGTCTTTATGATGAATAACCTGTTTTCTGCTATAAATCCACTCAAGAGCACAGATTAGTCATTAATCACAATCATAATCTCTTAAGTAATTTTGTTATCATTAAAATCATTTGAGAGAGATTTTGTCTCAACAAAGCATACAAAAAGGAATAGATGAAGAACAACAAAAACATGTCAGTGTGAGGAATACATAAAGAACCAACAAAAAATATTAAAAAATAATAATAAAAACCAACAAAAGAAACATAAAAGAAATACATGAAGAACAACAAAAACCTGAAAAATCAAAACGTAAAAGCAACTAGTAAGATGCAAAAGCAATGTAAAGGATGAGAAAGAAAAATAAAAACTTGACATGTGCAGTAAGAGATTCAAAAACGATGAAAAACAAGAGCAAGATTGTTGAAAGAGTCTCAAAGGTTTTGATGAGATTGTTGAATGGGAGTTGTATATATATTTTCGACTAAAAAGCCTCACAAAATTCATTCCAGTAAAAAATCCATCAAAATCCGTATATTTTGAATATCAAGAGACATTTTTTAAGTTATGAAAAATTTCAATTGAATACATCGAATTTTGTTGCACTCTTTAAAAAATCTTAAAAATCTCAATTGAATACCTCAGAAATTATTTATAATCTTTAAAAATCTTAATTGAATACAAAAAAAAAAAAAATTAATCAAAAAGTCTTTAAATTCTATGTAATTTCTGCACTTAGATTTCCAACCATACAAGGAATGAAGTAGCATATAAAAGGAAAATTAAGGATCTTTACTTTCTGCCACATATAAATTATGATAAGCTTTTATTTATTTATTTATATATTATGATAAATGTTTTAAGCAATGTTGCATATTCATGTAAGTCTAGATGACTGAGAAAGACAATGCAACCAAGCAAAATATTTTGTCACAAACAATGACCGAGAAATAGAAAATGCAATTAAATTCTTTCTGCAATGCAACTGACATTATTATTATTCTTATTCTTATTATTATTATTATTATTATTATTATTATTATTATTATTATTATTATTGTTATTGTTGTTGTTATTATAATAATAATAATAATAATAATAATAATAATTATTATAATAATAATAATAATAATAATAATAATTATTATTATTATTATTATTATTATTATTACTTACATAGTTTTGATATTGATATCAAGTTGAAGGAAGACTAAGGTAAATATAAAACATTGTCAATCTTTAACTTATTAGTAAATTTAATGGTGCCAACATAATTAGAAATAAGAGTATTCCATTTGGCAATTTAATTATTATTGGCTTGATCCTGAAAACATCATGATAAGCTGTTAATTTAAAACAAATATGGTCAGTTTCCCATGAATCTAATATCCATAAGTCATTGTGAAATTTAAAATGTTTACCTAATGCCTTTGAAAGGGGAAAGGTCAACCTGTGATGGAGAACCAACATGGTTTGCTGAATGATTTGTTTCTAGGCTTGCTTGCTGAATTAGTGACATAATGTTCTTGAGCTGATCTTGAGTGAAAGGTGTTTGGTCCTTGACATTATCCTTCTAATCAGATTCTTCACCATCATTCTTGTCATCATCTTGGTCACCACATGCATTATTGGATAAACTTCCACTTTTGAGATTCGGTGGAAAATCATGTTTCCTATACTAAATGTCTACAATATGTCCTATATTCCCACAATATGTACATAGCTCTGTGTTACCCTTTCCTTTGAATCATTTGTCACCTGCTACATTGATAAAGGTTGAAGAATTGTCCAGGTAATTTCTTTCTGCATTTTTAACTGCAGGGCCTGCCATCTGCCTTTGTGTTGCATTACAAGTGAAAGAACTTTATTTATGTTAGGTAATGGCTCCATAAGGAGCACCTGCGATTTAACTATATCAAAATGGTCATTAAGACAATTTAAGAATGTTATAACTCTGTCTTCTTTAATATACTTAACTAAAACACATGTGCAGGGGGTTGGGGCCTAAGATTATCCAATTCCTCCCATATAATAGTCAAGGCTGTAAAAAATTCAGATACAGAGGTATTACCTTGTCTCAAACTATGGATTTCTTTATTTAATTCTAAAATGTGAATTAGATCTCCTTAAGGGAATCTTTCTTTTAATTCCAACCATACATTGTGCGCATTATCCTTGTAAGCTATACTTTGTATAATTGATGGACTAACTTAATTAATAATCCATGATAGGACTAAACTGTTGCATCTTTGCCAATACTTGTGTGCTTGTTCAAAAGCATTTGGAAGAGGTAAAAAACCATCAAGGAACTCACTCTTGTTTTTACCCAGCAACGCTCTTTGCATTAATTTTACCATTAAGGAGTGGTGTCATTGTGACTAAAGAAGGGCCCCTCACTTGGATGAATGTAATAGCGACTTGCACTCTTCTGATTAGGATCCATATTGTTGTTGAAGTTGTTGTTGTTGATATTCATTGGTATGATGAAGGAAAAGAAACTCTACAACCAGAGCTTTGATTACCATATAAGGATACAAAAATGAAAGTATTTTACGGAATATACCTCATTGAATTATTGAAAGATGTCATTTACATTGTTATGTATCAATTTATATAGTGATAGGATAGAGTTGGTTATTAACCAAGTAATAAACAACTACAAACAAATAACTAACCCTATTGACTAATGGTAAAAGCTACCTGCCTTAGCATCATATGTTTGCATCATCCTCTGATGGCATTCTCTGGTTGCGTGACTAGGTAGCATGAGGGACAACTGCCTTAGCATCCTCTGATTGCAGTAAGTTTGTGGTTTTTGTTTTGCATTATTAACAGAAATAGCAACAACAAAAAAATAGAAAAAAAATTGGTGTATTTGTCATAAGTTAGTAAATTTTTCGTAATGCTATTATTTATTTTCTTGTATTTTCTCTCTCCTTAGAGAGTTGTGTTTTCTTATTATTATGTTCATTTTTTGGAGCTGATTTTGACTAGAGAATTGTATATTTCCTACTATGGTAATTGATCGTGTTAGATGTGTTCAGTTTCAAATCAATACAAAAGTAAACCGTAAACCAATTCAAAAAACCGAAAATCGCACATAATCGAACATTATTAAATGAGTTTGGATTTTGTTTTGTGAAAACCATTTGGATTTATGATTTATTTTTTATTAGTATGAGATATTTCATTAAACTATTATTTGTTAGTTTCAATTAATTTTAATAATACTTATTTGTTTAAGATGATATATTTTTATTACTATTTCATATAATTCTAACATAATCAAACTTATTACATTAATATAATGTTATAATATTTTTTAATATATTTCAAATTGTAAATTTAATCAACTGAAAATCAATACAATTTAAACCGCATTAATTTGGATTAGATCTTTTTTTGAATTGTCATCCAAACCTAACTGGAGTGTGAATATTTTTATAAGATGAATTTTTTCTCAACTTTGATTCAAACCACACTGCGAATACCCCTAGTTCTTGTCCCTGTCATGGAGTACTATTATTTTTTAATACATTGCATAAGTAGAGAGTTAAATCTAAGATCATAGTGTCATTACATTTTACTAGTTTTTTCATATAATCACGTAAATGCAAGGGATTTTTCTTATTAAAAAAGGTTAGAACACTATCAGTCTCTTTGGGAGTTGAATTTTGGATTGGAAGACTTTGGAAGACTAAATCTATAAATTAGTATATATTTGATATTTAAAAAATTTGAAATCTCATGATAAATGAACATATAAACTTAACCTAGCCCTCCACCTCAAAACCCTCCTAAAATCAACTCCTAAACAAACCCTAAGAAGCAATTAGAGAATGGTGCAAGTTAGATTGGTACAAAACATAGATGACACCACCAAAGAGAAAAATAAAAAAAAAACCTCTAGTATTCTCTTATTATATAAATACACCCAAAATTTTAACAATTATACATATACTTAATACATAAAAATACGAGAAATTAGATTATACTTTAATCTAATAAATATTTAATGTTTGGCTTAAATGTTCAATTAGTTCTAGCAAAATGCGAGAAATTTGATTATAGTCTTTGTAAAATAATTTTTTAATTTAAATCCCTGCAAAATAATTAATGACTTTAAACTTAGTCCTCGTAAAATTCAAGGATTTTGGTTTTAATCCTTACAAAATAAAAAAATTCGTTTCAGTCTCTGCAAAATGCAATAAATTTGGTTTTAGTCCTTAGGGTACGATTTTTATAATAAATTATCATCATTTTTATGTAGTATATATAAAAAAATATTAATTTTCACTAATTGATTAATGACAAACATTTATCCTGTTTATGATTATATGTTCCATCAGCTTTTTTAGTGACTCATTTACAAACAATCAACATGAAAAAATGATAGTTATCGTATTATAATTGTTCATAATGTTACAATGACAATGTTAAAAAAAACTAATTTTTCTAATTTTTTATTGACAAACATTTGTCTGTGCATGATATTAATAATACATTTGCAATTAATATATTATATTTTGTAGGGACAAATTGCACATTTAAGTCAAATACTAAAGTAATTAATTACTCAACTGTTATAAAACTAACTATGTTAAGGGTTAAGGAATAAAACAAAAATGTTTAAATTTTACAAGGACTTAAACTACAAAGTTTTATTTTGTATTTTGCAGGGATTAATTGCATGTTTGTCTTGAATTTTACAGGGATTACGTTTAAAATCATTAAGTATTCATTTTATTTTGTTTGATATGCATTCCAGTTAATTTGGTTTTAATATTTTATTTATTTAATTATTAATATTAATTTTTTTAAACTAATATACCTGTATGTAGGTTATATTATAAGGTTAATGACCATACATGATCAATAAATATTTTTACACTAACAACAAACACAAAATATTAATTGAGTGATTATTTGATAGTATAAGTTATAATTATGTAGTAAATGATAAAATCAACAGCAATCAATCGTTGTCAATGTAAAATTAGGTTACATAGACATTGCATATTTATTTTTCTCTATATTATAACATTCGTGTTAGAAAAATATTATATATGAACATAAATTCAATAATATAGGCAAGTAAAGAATTATATTAAAGTTATTTATGTTTTACGAGTATATTTATGTTGTAAACTATGCCGTTAAGTTTATGTTAGTATTAATAAATAAAAAATATTTTTTTTAAATGATTAATACGAACAGTAACGAAATACTATTATATTGACATTGCAAAATAATTTGTAAAGAATTGAATGAAGGACAATTAAGGAAGATGATATTTTATAATAGCGTGTAAGAGGTAGAATCAATTTTCAAGCACAACAGAAGCTACAATAAATATCATGCTTCTAGTAGAATCAATTTTGAAAGGCACAATTGATTCTACTTTTTAAAACCAAACACCCTCCTTTACATGTGTGTGGAATTGACTACAAGTAAATATAAAAACACATAAATATTTAGCACACATATGGAAATCTCTGGAGTATCTGGTACACATTTGTGAGGCCTAATTTTTATGTAAAAGGAAAATTACATATCTTTACTTTCTGCCACATATAATATAAACACTGCAAGATGAAATTTAGTTGGAAAAATTATGATAAGCTTTTATTTATTTATATATTATGATAAATATTTCAAGCAATGATGCATATTCATGTAAGTCTTGATCAGTGAGAAAGACAATGCAACCAAACAAAATAGTCTCAACAATTGAGACAAAAAAAAAAATGCAACCAGATCATTTCTACAATGCAATCAACATTATTATTATTATTATTATTATTATTATTATTATTATTATTATTATTATTATTATTATTTACACAGTTTTGATATTGATAACAAGTTGAAATAAAACTAAAATACATATAAAACATTGTCAATCTTTAACTAATTAGTAAATTTCATGGTGTCCGCATAACTAGAAATAACATTATTTTCATTTGGAAAATTAACTGTTATTGGCTTGATCTTGAAAACATCATGATAAACTGTTAATTTAAAACAAATATGGTCATTTGTCCATCAATCCTATAGGAAATGTCTACACTATTTCCTATTTTCCCACAATATGTATATAGCTTTGTATTACCTTTCCTTTGAATCGTTTGTCACATGTTGCTTTGATAAAGGCTGAAGGATTGTCGAGGTTCTTTCTTTCTTTCTGTATTTTCAACTGTAGGCTCTGCCATCTGCCTTTCTTGTTGCATTACAAGTGAAAGAACATTGTTTATGTTAGGTAATGGCTCCAAAAGGAGAACCTAAGATTTAACTATGTCAAAATGGTCAGTTGCCCATGAATCTAATATCCATGAGTCATTGTGAAATTGGAAATGTTTACATGAGATGAGGCCTTTGAATGGGATAGGCCAACCTGTGATGATGAACTAACATGTTTGCTAAATGACTTGTTTCTAGGCTTGCTTGCTTTATTAGTGACATAATGCTTTTGAGCTGATCATGATTGCAAGGTGTTTGATCCTTGACATTATCATTCTGATTAGATTCTTCATCACCAATCTTGTCATCATCTTGGTCACCACATGCATTATTGGAGAAATTTCCACTTTTGGGATTTGGTCGAAAATCATGTTTCCTATAGCAAATGTTTGCAGTATGTCCAATTTTCCTACAATATGTACATAACTTTGTATTACCCTTTCATTTGAATAGTTTCTCACCTACTGCATTGATAAAGGATGAAGGATTATCTAGGTTCTTTCTTTTTGCACTTTCAACTACAGGCCCTGCCATCTACCTTTCGTGTTGCATTACAAGTGAAATAGAATTTTTTATGTTAGGTAATGGCCCCATAAGGAGCACTTGGGAGTTAACTATGTCAAAATATTCATTAAGACCAATCAAGAATGTTATAACTCTGTCTTCTTTAGTATACTTAATTGAAACACATGTGCAGAGAGGTTGGGCCCTAAGATTATCCAATTCCTCCTATATAACAGTCAACTCTGTAAAAGATTTCAAATACAGAGGTGTTACCTTATCTCAAAATGTGGATTTCCTTAATTAATTATAAAATTAGAATTAGATCTCTTTGAGACAATCTTTCTTTTAATTCCAATCATACATTGTATGCATTATCCTTGAAAGCTATACGTTGTGCAATTGATGGGTTAACTAAATTAATAATCCATGATAGGACTAAACTGTTGCAACTTTGCAAATACTTGTGAGTTGGTTCAAAAGCATTTGGAATAGGCAAAGAACCATCATATAACTCACTTTTTTTTATGCCCAGCAGAGCTCTTTGCATTGATTTTGCCTAAGAATGATAGTTGTTACCATTAAGGAGTGGTGTTGCTGTGATTGAAGAAGGCCCCTCACTTATGAATGTAATAGGGACTTGCATTGTTCTAATTAGGATCCAAATTATTGTTGTTGTTTTTATTTCTTGGCATGATGAAGGAAAAGAAACTCTACAACTAGAGCTCTGATTATCATATAAGGACATGAAAGTATTTTAATGAATATACCTCATTGAATTATTGAAATATGTGATTTACATTGATATGTACCAACTTATATAGTGATAGGATAGAGTTGGTTATTAACCAAATAATAAACAGTTACAATAAATAACTAATTCTATTGACTAATGATACAAGCTGTCTGCCTTAGCATTCTTCTGTTTGCATCATCCTCTGATAGCATTCTCTGGATGTGTGACTAGGTAGCATGAGGGACAATTTCCTTAGCATCCTCTGGTTGCATTAAGCTTGTGATTTTTTGCATTATTAACGGAAATATCAACAAACAAACAAAACAAATAGAAAAAAAATTGGTGTGTTTATAAAAAATTAGTAACTTTTTTTATTGTTATTATTACTTTTCTTGTATTTTCTCTCTTCTTAGAAAGTTGTGCTTACTTATTATTATGTTTAATTTTGGAGCTGATTTTGAATATTTGCTACAACATTGTATATTTCCTACTACGATAATTGTTAGTTTGAATTAATTTTAATAATACTTATTTGTTTAAGTTGATATATTTTTATTACCATTTCATATAATTCTACCATAATCAAACTTATTACATTAATATAATTTTATAATATTTTTAATATATTTCAAATTATAATTTAAATCAACTGAAAACCAATCCAATTTAAACCACATTATTCTGGATTAGATCAAATCTTTTTTTGAATTGTCATCCAAACTGAACTGGATCGTAAATAATTTAATCTTTGAATCAGATGAACTTTTTCTCAACACCTATTCAAACCACACCGCGAACAACCCTCGTTCTTGTCCCTATCATGGAGTACTATTATTTTTTAATACATTGCATAAATAGAGAATTAAATCTAAGATCATGGCGTGACTACATTTTACTAGTTTTTCATATAATCATATAAATGCAAGGGAAAATTCTTATAAAAAAGTTAGAACACTAACATTTTATTAGTTTTTTCATATAATCATATAAGTGCAAGGGAATTTTCTTATTAAAAAAGTTAGATTGGGAGTTGAAATTTGGAACGAAGACTTTGAAATACTAAATCTATAACTTAATCTTAGAAAATAATAATGATTCTACATCCACATAAAATTATTTCTTTTGTAACCACTTCTGTTTGTTTAAGATGCCCTTTTTCTTTTGAGAATGAACATTCCATCTAAAACTTGTTTGTTTACCTCTGTAAAAACTAGATATATTGGTTTAAAAATGATTTTTTAAAAGTATTTTTATGTTTTTGTTATAAGATTTTTAAAAACTAGCTTCAAAAGATAACTTGGTTTAAACAGTTTATTATAAAAATCATTTTAAGTATTTCATCTAATATTTTTTTTTTGGATAATGAAATTTTAAAAAATGCTACAAACGATAAACTATTTTGAGTAGTTTCTCATAAAATTCATTTTCAGGATATTTCTCTTTAAAAATAATATGATTTTTATTATGTTAAAATCTCTAACAATAAATATGTTAGAACATTTACACGATCTTGAAAGAATAAAGAGATGAATCGCAAATATGAATGCAAAATATTTGGTAATGAAATTCGACCAATGATGTCTACGTCTCCAACTAGAGCCGTCAAAACGGGCTACACGGCCGGTTTACGGCCAACCCTAACAAGTTACTGGCTTTATCGGGCCAGACTAAAAAGCACTTTTTTAAAAACGGTCCTAAAAAATACTACTCGAGTTCGATCCTAAACGGGATGCGGACTTTCGAGCTAGCCCGTTATTTTATTATTTTTAAATTTTTTATTTATATTTATAATATTAAATGTTGTAAATTTTTTAAAAAAAACTTATTTAAATTTTTATATATTCCAACATATTTTTTTAAATACTATTAAAATTCTTCTAAATATAACATAAAAGTTGTTAACATTTTATATACTTTATTTATAGTTTTGTTTAAATATTTACATACTTTTTTCAAAATAATGTTTATATACTATATTTTTTTCATGTCATGCGGGTACGTGGGTAACCCTAAGCTCGACCTGGCTAGCGCTTCACGGTATAGGCTTTTAAGGCTGGAATAAAATCCCTATTAAAATTCGGGATTCATATTATAGAGCCCAAACACTATGTTTTATCGCACTTTTCGGGCTGGTCCATTCGGGCTAACTCATTTTGATGGCTCTATCTCAAACTACATAGCAGTTGTAGTTCATTTTGATTATATGAATGAATTAGAGTTTATAGAGTACAAATTATGCTTAAATAGTAATAATAAGATTCAAATTACAACAATATCTATGAACCATACAACGAGAAGCTATCGCCACTCGCATCCCTTTGTTGCCATCACAACAAACAGTTGGGTCAAACTGCCAACTTGATACTACCTATGAGCCATACACAACAATCTCCACTTTCGCGAATATCAAACCCCTATGAATATTTACTGCATGACGCTCACATCCTGACAAGTGGGGGGTACAAATTCTGCTTAACACTGAGAAACATGTAAAAAGTCCAAGCAATGCTTAATCTTGTCACTGGCGTGGTCAACATGTCAGCTGCATTCTCTAAAGTATGAATCTTTTCAAGTAATATATGTCCAAATTCAAGTAACTCCCTGTCTTGTGAAACCTCAAATAAATATGCTTAGTCCTAGCGTGATACATCTGATTCTTTTCCAAGTAAATGACATTTTTACTATCATAATACAACCCAGCTAATGCGATGTTGGAATAGCCCAACCCTTACTGTTACCGACACTGTAAGCCATAAAGCCTCTTTAGCAACCTCAACTACTGCCATGTTGTAACATCCCAGCCCTTACCGTTACCAACACTGTTAATCATGACCTTCTCGCCCCCTTCCACCTCGTGGAAATAATGAATTTTTTCTTTCCATAGGAATTGAACCGATACCTAGGGGATAAGTACCACCGCCCCTTCATTCCCACTACCAATTGAGCTGGTAATGGGAAGGAATGGATGGTGGTACTTATCCCCTAAGTACCGCATTTGATTTTCACGGAAGGCAAAAACTCGCTATTTCCTATTGAGATGACGGGGGGTGAGAGGTCGTGATTAACAGTGTCGATAACAGTAAGGGTCGAGCTGTTACAAAAACTCAATTGGTAGTGGGAATGAATGGACGGTGGTACTTATCTTCTAGGTACTGGGTTCGATTCTCACGTAAAACAAAACTCACTATTTCCTATGGATATGAAGGGGGCGAGAAGGTTGTGATTAACAGTGTTGGTAACGATAAGGGTTGGGCTGTTACATGTACTCTACTTCAGTTGTAAACATAGCCACTATGGATTAAACTTATGACTTCCAACAAATAGGTCCTCTTTCATGGGTAAAAACGTATCCTGTTGTAGACCTTATATCATCCATATCACCTGCATAATTAGAATCAACATATCCTACAACAGAAAGATCACCTTGTTTGCTATTAAACATGATACCATGACCTGTTGTACCCTTCATGTACCTAAAAATCCACTTGACTGCTTACCAATGATGCTTACCTGATTTGGACATAAACTTGCAAAGTTGACTTACAACTTGTGCCAAATTTGGTCTAGTGCAAACCATAACATACATTAAACAACCTACAACACTTGAATAGATAATCTTTGACATATACTCAGCTTTTGCATCTGACTTTGGACATTGATCTAATGATAGCTTAAAGTGATTCTTCAATGGAGTACTCACAACCTTCAAATTGCTCATATTAAATATGTCTAACACCTTTTCAATATAGCTTTTCTAAGAGAGCCATCATTTTCTAGCACTCACATCCTTGTGAATTTCCATACTAAGAATCTTATTTGCAGCACCCATGTCTCTCATGTCAAACTCTTTTCCAACATAATTTTCATTTCATTTACATCATGTAAATGATTAGCAGCAATCAACATACATTAATAGGAAAATAAAAGCGCCATCATCAAGACTCCTAACATAAACACCCAATCATACCTACACCTTATGTAGCCAATTTGAAGGATGTATGAATGAAAGCGCTTGTACCACTTCCTTGAAGATTGCTTTAGACCATACAAAAACATCTTCAATTTAAAACTTC
This sequence comes from Cicer yamashitae, assembly GCA_037974755.1. NCBI lineage: Eukaryota > Viridiplantae > Streptophyta > Magnoliopsida > Fabales > Fabaceae > Cicer > Cicer yamashitae. The sequence continues at coordinate 33,778,181 of JBBPBQ010000001.1, read as the reverse complement.
TTTGCTCTGTCTAGTATTACTGAAACCCTCTTGCTGCTCCATGTAAATTTTCTAATCTAGATTATGGTGAAGAAATATTATCCTCACATCCATCTGCTTTTAATGCATGTCTCGACTGGCTACCAAGGCTAACATTACCCTGATAGAAGTATGTTTGATGACCGGGGAGAAAATCTCATCATAGTCAATCGCTTTCTATTGTGAATACCCATTTGCTACACGACGAACCTTGAAATTTTCCTCTTCTTTTTCTGTTGGTTTTCTCTTGTACACCGATTTGTAACTGATGGTCCTTTTCCGCTTAGGAAGATGAACAAGCTCTCAAGTCTGGTTTTTCGTTAAGGAATTCATCTCCCCCACCATAGCACCCATCCATTTATCTTTCTCCTAACTAGCTATAACCTCTCGAAAAATGGATAGATTTCCAAAACTAGTAAGAAGTGCAAAAGTTGTCAAGTCTTCAAACCTATATCTTTCTGGTGGCTTGATCTGACAGCGCTCTCAGTCACGTACAAGGGAGTAGTAATCTTGTACTCCACATGAATTTTCAGTGGTATCAGAGTATGGTTCGACTTTTGGTTCAGGTATTACCCAAGTATTGCTTACTAGTAGTGGTTCAAAATTGACCTTAATCACGTTACTGCTAGAAGTTTCTCTCTCCGATGTAGACAAATATGTTTCAATTAACTATTTCAACATGAACTGCTCATCAAACACAACATCTATATTGATCACGATCTCTTTGAAATTGGATCTCGTAACTTGAACCCCTTTACACCTTTTGTGTAACCGACAAAGATACACTCTTTCAACTTTGGTTCAAGTTTAGATCTATCTTCACTGGGTATATGCACATAAGTTAGACTCCCGAAAATCCTTAAATTGTCAAGATTAATGGAGTTACTTGTCCATACCTCCTCTGCAACTTCCCCTTCCAATGAAGCCTATGATGATCTATTGATAATAAGATAACACGCCATGTTAATAGTCTTTGCTTAGAAACCCTTACAGTCCAACATTTAACCAGCAACATCTTGTCCTTTTAGTTAGAGACTTGTTCATTCTTTTTGTCACACCATTCTGCTATGGTGTCTTTCAAATTGAAAGATGCCTCTGAATACCGTGTTCCACACAAAATTTCTAAAAGTTGGAATCAGTGTACTCTGTTCCATTTTTTGTCTAGAAATACTTGATTTTTCTATCCATTCGATTTTCTACTTTTGCTTTGCACACCTTGAACTTGCAAAAACTTCATATTTATGTTTAGCAAATACACCCAAACTTGCGCGAAAAATCATCTATAAAAGTCATAAAATAACTGGAACCACCGATAATGAATATAGTCAAGCCCTCACACATTATAATGTACATAGTCTTGGATTCTCTATGTTTTGTGTCTCCTAGATTTAAAACGAACAAAACAGTTTTTCCCAAGTATACAATACTTGCACAAATCCAACTTACAACTGCGAACACCTTTAAGCAAATGTCTTTTATGAAGTTTTGTCATCCCATGCTCATTGAGATGACCTAGACGCATGTGCCACAATTTCGTTGCATCATCGTTAGACTCAACTGATACAACATCACCTACAACAATACAACCCAATAATTTGTAGATGTGATCTACAATCCTTTTTGTTCTCATCATTATCAATGAACCATTGCTAACCTTCAGAATGTCCCTATCTTTATTAGACCTATATGAGAAACCATTTGCCTGTAGAGTACCCAGGGAGATCAGATTCTTTCTCAATTCTAGAATATATTTGACATCATTCAACGTTCGCATGCCACCATCGTTCATGGAAATTTTAATTTCTCTCATTCTAGTGATACACGCTTTATCATTAGCCATATAAACAAAACCAAAACTACCTAACTTGAATGTGGTAAACCACTCATGTGTGGCGTCATGTGGTAAGAACAACTAGAGTCAAGAATCCATACTCTGTGCACTTGCTAGATGAAACACAAAGAATATCTCCTTCACTGCCAAAGTCATCATTTTGAACCACGTTCGCAGAATTGGATAAACCCTACTGTTTGTTTGGAGAATCCCTCCTCAAATGCCTGATCTGCTTGCAACGGAAGCACTCTGCTGTTTTCTATTCTTGGACTTAGCCCTCTTCTTCCCATGACCTGCTTTACCTTTGTTCCTTCCACGATCTTGACCTTCTATTACATACAGACATTCTCCTAAAGATCCTTCCTCTACATTCTATCTCCTTTGAGAGTGAGACTCAAGTACAATAGTAATATCATCCAGATTGATAAAGTATTTCCCGTATATAAGAGTTATCGCTAGATGATTAAACGAATCTGGTAACGAGCATAATAAGATAAGTGTCTGGTCTTCGACATCGAACGTCACCCAAGCCTCACCAAATCGGTGATGATTCCGTTGAAGGTATTGACATGTTGTTGCATATCAGATCCTTCCTGCATCTTCAACTTATACAATCATTGCTTCGAGAACAATTTGTTCGTGAGCGTTTTGCAAAGATACTGACTTTTCAAAAGGGCATATAATCTTTAGTATTGATTTGATTTTTACTAATCACATAGTTTTAGATTGTTTTAAAAAGACCATTATTTTCTCTGAGATGTGGGGAATCTATATTGATGTCTACTGAAGAAGGAAATTTGTCCATAACCAAAGCTTCGATATACACGATGCTTCCTTATGCAGAAACTTGATGTATTTATTAATTTAAATTCTCTACCTATTATTGTGTATGAATTTTCCGAAGTCCTTTTTGGATGATGATACTTGTTTTCCACTAGAAAGCGAGATTGACATTACCATTTACCATAGATTTATTAGTTGGAACAAAAGTTTACCTAATATTAAAATAGCATACACATAACATATATAGATGATATAATATCATTTGAATAATAATAATTCAACATCAACATTTTATCTGCATAATAAATCAAAAATATTTTTATATTGATAAAATTTATGACAGAGCAAAATAAAATGGTAGAAAAACAACAAACTCATATTGAGGCATAATAGTTGTCCCTAAAAACAACACTAAAAGCATAATATTATTTTTCAAAACCAATAGATATTGCAAAACATACATAATTAATTCGAATATTAGTTAATATTTATTAAAATTTTACATTTTAAAATAAACTAATGTGGAATTGTAAATTTGTAAAGCACTAATAAATCAAGGGTTTACTAATTTTATCAAAGTTTTCTTAAACTCAAAAGAGTATTAAAAATAGAATTTACATAAGAATTAATTCATTTTTACGACCTAAAATCGTAAACTCTTAGGAGTTAACTCGAAAGTTTAACAATCTTACTTGGAATTGATACTATTTTGAAAACACCCTGTTGAATATATCTGATAGAGTTTGTGGAGTTAAAAAGAATTTTTATGATATTCTTGGAAACTAATTCATCCGACCTTGTGTGTTCTAAAAGATGGGTATGTCAATGCAATGTTAAATATGAAATATTCTTTATGAAATATTCTTTGTGATACTAATGTAACTAAAGAATCTTGGACTAGGCGATGAGCAACTACACCATAATATGATAGGAGCAATCCATTGTCACTAATAAGATAACCAAATTGTTCTTAAGTCCTAGCTCAACTGACAAATGTTGATATTGTTAGGTTAGACGTCTTGTTCTTGATTCGTACCCGAGACCTCATAGTTATGTGAGTTAATTATGGTGGAATTTACTATCTCTTTTAAGATAAGAAAAAAAAAACCAAACTAATGGCTATTTGGTCTATTCGTGTAATTGTTAGTATCTTCCAACATTGAGACAACATCTCAAGCTACTTAGGAGTTCCCTAACATTGTACTCACATGCTCGACATCCTACCATGCAGACTCTATAACCCTCAATTTCCAAAGAAACTCTAGGAAGCAATTATATATTGCTAAATATGTTCTTAATATTAAATGTTATCGCCAACTTTACAAGGTTTATTTGATTTAGTGGTACATCTTTATGAAGCACCAACATGGATGAATAAAATGCGAAAGACGGTAAATTACGGTGCACCTTATTAGTATAAGTGGTTCTATAAATAGAACCTTTATACAGAATAGTAAACATGCTTTCTAAACAAGAAAACCTTAGCTGCACTAAAACACAATGAACATTTTCCTCTCACTATTTCCGTTCTTCAGCTAGCCTTGCGAACAGAGGTGATTACACGATCCTTAGTTCATGATCATTCGTAAGGATCCATCTAAGATAAAAATAAATAAATTCTATTGCGTTTTATTTGTACGTTTATTCGCATTTTATCCTTCAAAGCAGACAAAATAATTTGCAAATTTTCTACATAATTCATTAAACCAATTCATTCTAGCTAAGCGAACACTGCTTCCAGATGGTTTCACTAAAAAAAAAATTCTCTAAGCTATGTATCCTAATAAGCTAAGTGAATTTTGCATAGTAATTCACACCGACTCAGTCTTCACTTTACCCCACTATCACTTTAATTCACCCACAATCATTATAATCCTCACACACTATTTTTCCTCACTCGATAGTAGAGGATGATATTTTTGTAAATCATTTATATTATCTTGAGCAAAATTTAGATTAAAATCTCAAAATGTAAAATAAAAAATTTGAACCGTATTTTTGTTCTTGAAAAACAATGATGCTAACTAGATCAATTTTGATTTCATTGATAAATTGTTGTGTTTCCATAATTTTTTTAAAGTTCCACAATTGTTGGATTTTGAAGATTAAATAAGTTTGAACATAAGATAAACATGAAATTTGTGGTGGAAAGATGCAATTCGAATACTCAATGAGATTAAAAAGCTCGAAGAATAGATTTAGAATAGGTGACCTTAGGTTCGAAACAAATAAAGTTCAAGCGAAGGTATAACATGAAATATTAGGACTTTGAAGCCAGATGCAAAACATGGGTTTTTCAGACCAATACTTAGATAATTTCCACATTGGAAACTTATAAAAGAAGTAATGAGCCAGTTAAGGAAGTTGAAAATAGAGTACATGTGGCATGCAAAACAAAGACCAGCCATTGTAAGCTCTAGTCTATAAATAACAATGTTACTTTTAGTTTTGGAGGGATACTTTTCATTCAGAAAATTGCCTAAAAGATGTACGCATCCACTCTATAAAAATTTTCAGTCTGCTTGACTTATCGAATGTTAATGTATGTTCATATTACTTGTTAATACAATTATTTCCTTTTGTAATCTTGCTTTCCTTGTTTATATTTCTGCATTTCTTACTTTGATTTTTATAACACTTGAATTGATACCATAAACCTATCAACTTAGATCCCGAAAGGATTTGATTCGAGTTCTAGATTGATCTTCAAATTCATTTAATGAAGTAATCAAATATCACTATCAACAAATTGGCACGTCCAGTGGGAAAAAGCTAGAGATAGTTGGTGTCATTTGAGTTTTTGTAATTGAAAAGTTATAAAAATGGCTAATACAAGAAGAAGAAATGCTAATTCCCCTAATAATAACATTAGTCAAAATAGTGATAATGTGAATGATGATAATCAGGATGAAAATGTATCTCATAGCATTGATCACGTAGGTTTTGGAGAGTTACCCTGTAACCCAATCATTAGTCAATTTAATAATAACCCACTATCTTCAAATTCACCAATTCGAAGACCAAATGTGGTACTACCCCCATGTGGTCTCCTTCCATGATTCGTTCCCCTTATTGTAGGTCCATATGCCACAAGAGAATATGGCAATCAAAACCATACAGGGATGAGCAGCGCATGCTATATTCATGGAATGGAGAATAGAATGATGTTTCCACTCACCACCACCACTTTGTAGTCATTTAGTCATCAAATGAATGATAACAATCATGAAATGATGAACATGATTACCCACCAAATTACCATTGTGTTCAATCCCATTATAGAAAACACTAATGCGACACATCAAGCCTTAATTAGGCAAATAAGTCATATTACATATGTTTTTTTGGGTATCAAATGAGGGTGAAACTAAAAATGTAGTAATCAATTATGAAATTCCTTAGGCAATACCACTAAACCAACTAGTTTGAATAAATCCTTGAAACATAACAATGGTCAACAAAAATTAGAATGTAGATTATATGCTTTACCAGATAAGACAAAATGTTGGGGGCATCATGTTGAGAATGCAATAGAAAGAGTACTGAATAGACACCGTTTTAACGTAGGATACATGAACATACCTTATTTTGTTTCTGCATTCCCTAATGTAGTACTACAATCTAAATTGCCTCAGAGGAATTAAAGTTCCAAAATTTACTAATTTATTAATTTTCTAGAAAGGCTAGTGAGTCTATTGTGGAACATATTGATAGGTATCAAATCGACTGTGGAGATATGACTAGTGATGAATATTTGAAAATGAAATATTTCCCAATTTCTTTAACTAAAGACGCGTTCACTTGGTTCACCATTTTACCACCCAATTCAATCCCGAATAAGGGATATTTAGAAACGAATTTTCAGGAACATTTTTCTGAGGAGAAACTAAAGTAAATATCATAGATTTAGTGAATATTCAAAAAAAAAAAAGGAGTCAATAGATGATTATATTAGTAGATTTCGTTAGATGAAAGTTAGATGCATGACAATGATTCTTGAGTATAAATTGGTATAAATGGTCGCTGTAGGCCTAAAATATGTCATTCGAAAGAAGATAGTAAGCCAAATAATGAGAGACATGTCTTAGTTGGCTAACATGACAAGTTAAATTAAAAATCTTAATTTTGGAAAGAAAAATTAAAAAGACAAGAACGTTTTCCTCGAGGAAAAAAAATCATTGTGTTGTGTATCCTTTAATAGATCAAGAGGAGTTCAAAGATGAATATTCAAACAATTTGAGTTATCAAAGTATGAGCCTTGCGGAATTGAAACCAGGTCCACCTTACAAGTGTCAAAGCTTTAAACCCCTTCATTTTAAAGACACTTCGAATTAGAATAGGACGACGTATGCTTTTGACATTAGTAAGGCAAATCAAATTTTTTATATGCTCTTAAAAGATCAACAAATGTTACTAAGTGAAGGCCATAATACATTTTATCCATCACACTAATGCTTGTATTTATTTCAAGGACACCATTCATAAAGCCATAGAGGAAGACCGATTAGTATTCAAAGTCAAGCCTAAACCTACTATGAAAGTTGACGAAGACCAATTTCAGGCATTTGTAAACTATGGGGAACCTGATATGAGTATATGTATGGTGGGTATTATCCCTGTTGAATAAGAAAATGATGTTGATACTATAATTAACAATTAGAGGGTGACTCGTCCATGACAATCTACCCTCAAATTAGCGAATCATTTATCGAGTTTTTGCAAAAGAAGTGCAATTCGAATTAGGAAGTCATGTTGTGCCCAAGTTGTAGCTCATTATTTGAAAAAATTGTTACTAAGGCTTTTGAACAGTGAGAAAGAAAAAGGGATTTTGAAAAACAAAGAGCTAAAGAAGAAGTCAATAAAGAGGAATAACAAGCTCGTACGGATGGTCAAAGTGGAAAACCAAGAAGGTTTTTTGAAAAAATCTTATGTTTCTCATTGTGGGAACAAGACATATGTTCCTTATCACAATGTTCTCCTAGGGAATTGGTACACATGATCCAATAGGGTCAAAATTACTAGTTCGATGGGAAAAGGGGAATCCCTCCAATTAATCCATTACATAGAGGAAGCATTCCAACTCCTACTATTGAGGTAGCAGTTTGAAACCACCAATTTATGGACATCCAAATTGGTCCAGGGGTGGTTTGACCAAAACACAGGTTTGAAGAGCACAACGTTTTCAAAAATAAGCATATCAAAATTTCGAGAACAACAGTAAGTCTGTAAATGTTAGTATTAAGCATGGTGGTAACAACAAAGTTACATATCCAGGTTTAGTGGGGAAAATAGTGCAAACGGTTACCAAGTATGTGAATACTAAGTTAGTGGACTACGAAGATGATCTCATCAAGGATAACTTTATCCTTTAAGGATGAAATCCATGAGATATGTGGTGTTGGCATGATTTCGATATTACCTGCATAATATGCAAAGAAAGCAATGGGTCTTGAGGCTTTAGAGGATTGTTTCCAACAAGAGTCAATACATCAAGGCCCAAGCATGATCATTTATGTGCCTAAACCTTTGTGTAAGAAAATACGGAATTCTACATTCTTCAACTGCCTTTCTGAGAAGATGAAAATTAAGCCACCTTAAACCCTTGTTTATACAAGTTTAGGTTGAAAGTGGAGTGAAAATGTATAACGTCCTAGTTGATGGAGGAGCAATTGTGAATTTGATGTCTAAAGGAGCTACAAGAAAGTAAAATAGAATGAAGAAGGACATTATGAATACATTGAAGTTGATGAAAGTGCCTTCAAAGGTGTTGAAGCTGGAATTCTCGGTGCTAAAAGAATATGTGATAAGCTAGGCCCATGCAAAATGGAATATGATGAATGTAAAAAAAAGGCTAGTCAAGAAGAAAAGTTAAATGTATGTTTAGAACCACATGGTGGTTTCGAGATAAAATAAATTGATCAAGGCCGTAATGCGACTGCAAACAAGTACTAGAATGAGTACTTTGAGCTATATATCTTGAGTTTTGGCCTACGTGACCGAAATCAAATAAACAGCGGCTTTAAAAGTCGAGAATTGTGAAATGGCTATCATAACCATAATTGAATAAAAAGATTCAAATTATCTATATTCAAAAGAGCCACTGATCTTGGGTTCAACCAAACAGAATTCGAGTGATACACACACAAAATATCCATTATGTTGGCTTTGAAAACAAAGCATTTGGGTGGTTTCCACTCGAATATTATGTTCGAAAATGGATGGTCTGATGAAGTTGGAAAGCTAGAAGCTCAAGATCCACTTGAGGAAGTTTATTTAGCAAAAGATGTTCCAAAGCGCAAGCCAACATACATCAGTGCATTGTTAGATGAAGATTTGAAATGAGAAATTATAAAAATCCTTCATGAATACAAGGACTATTTTTCTTGGGAATACAAAGATATGAGGAGGTTGGATCGAAGATTGGTTGAGCATAGACTACCACTGAAGCTGAGAAAGAAACATGTGAAACAAAATCCTCGAGGATTCGCCGGAAAAGTTCATTAGAAAATGAAATTAGAAATTCAAAAACTGCTTGAGGAAAAGTTCATTAGAACTTCCAGGTATGTAGATTTGAATTTAAATATAGTACCAATAATTAAGAAAAATGGAACTCTCAGAGTATGCATAGACTTCAGGATTGAAATGTAACTACTCCTAAAGATGAATATCATATGCCTATAAATGACATGTTAATAGGTTCCATTTCTGGAAATGAAATTTCAAGTCTAATGGATGGATATTCAGGGTATAACCAAATCTCTATTGCTAACTATGGTGTCCTAAAACTGCATTTAGATGTTCTAAGGCTCATGGTACATTCAAATGGGGCATGATGCCTTTTGGTTTAAAATATGCTGGTGCTACATATCAAAGAGCAATGAATTTAACTTTTCATGATTTTATTGAAAATTTTGTGCAAGTTTATATTGATGGAATTATGGTTAAATCAAAATCAAAATTAGACCATTTGACACACTTAAGACAACATTTGAAAGGATGAGAAAATTTAACATGGAAATGAACCCTATTATTTGTGCTTTTGGTGTAACTGCAGGCAAATTCCTCGATTTCTTTATTCAAAAGAAAAGAGTTGAAGTGGATACAAGCAAAACCAAGGCCATTATAGAATCATCTTCTCCAAAGAACAAAAAATAACTTTAGTTACTTTTGGGCAAAGTAAACTACATTCGAAGGTTTATTTCAAATTTGTCAAAAAGGATAAAGGTGCTCACCTTTTTGTTAAAATTGAAGAAAGAAGATGAATTCCGATAGAATGAAGAGCATCAATTTTTTTTTGAAAAAATAAAAAGATACTTAGTCAATCCCCCATTTATGATGCCTCCCATGAAAGGAAAGCCTTTGAAGTTATATGTCTCTGCTTCGAAAGAGACTATAGGTAGTTTCCTAGCTTAAGAAGATTTGAGTGACAATGAAAGGACCATTTAGTACTTATGTAGAACTTTAGTAGATGCTAAGTTAGATATAGTGCCATAGAGAAGCTTTGTTTGGCTTTGTATTATTCATGCACTAAGTTAAAATATAATGTAAAGCCATTTGAAGTAATTGTGACTTCTCACTATGATATAATAAAACACATGCTATTGAAACCTTTTTTGCATAATAGAATATGTAAATGGGCTTTCGCTTTAACAAAATTTTCTTTCACATACGTCCCTTTGAAAGCAACGAAAGGTCAAGTAATAGCAGACTTTTTGGCTGATTGCTCGGTAGATGAAAATGGGACATTCTAACAAACTTATATTGGTGTAAATCCTTGGAAACTATATTTTGATGGATCAAGTTATGGTAAAGGAAATGGCATTGGGATGATGATTATGTCACCTCAAGAATCTTCGACCAAATTTATGTATAAGTTATCTAAGAAGTGTTTGAGTAATGAAGCAGAATATGAGTCCATAATTTTAGGTCTTGAATTATTACTCGATTTCAAAGCTAGTAATATTTTGGTTCGAGAAGATTTACAATTGGTTATAAATCAATTAAATCGAACTTCTAAATGCGAAAGTCCAATTTTGTTTAAGTATTTTGAACATACTAACAAATTGTTGACATAGTTCAATGAAGTGATGTTGTAATATGTCCCTCGAGTTGGAAATTTCTAGGCAAATGGATTAGCTCAAAACGCTTATGGTTATAAATTATTGAGAAAACATTTTCATGAAATCATCAAGGTTCGGAAATGTAGCGCCCCAGATTTTTGATCCAAAGATTACTTAAAAAATATTTGTTTTCTTTTAGAACGACTATAATTTTTTTTTCTTAGGAGTAGTTCATCATGTAATAAATTGAAGATGCGTCAGAAAATGACTTGATATGTTTCTTTTTTTGTAAAAGAATGTAATGCAATTTACTAAAATATTATTTATTTATTTATTTGCAAAGTTAATCTTCCACTTGTTAGATTGATATTCATTTACGCTCCAAAATAAAATAAATTCTCTTTAGGTGAAATTCAAAAGAAAATAGATTGACTGAAATTAATGACGATTCAATTATTTAGTAGCGAATGACTTCCGGATTTCAATTTAAAGTTAATGATGAAGAGTAAATAACTTTACAATGTACCACAAAAATTTATTAATACATTATTTTTAAGTAAAAGTCCCATTTTCCCACGCGCGTGCACCAAACAAACATCATTTATGCAACTCTTTGAGATCATTAGTACCTAAATGTTGGTGTAAGGGGTCAGTTCATCCCACAACAAAATTAAACCAAATAATAAATTAAAAGCCATAAAATATGAATATAAAATCTTTTCGTAATAAAAGATTTAAAGAAATTGATTCTTTAATAGTTCACAAGGATGTATCAAAAGTCATAAAATGTATCTAAATAAATCAAGTAGCAACTCACCGTAGAGCAAATAATTAGATCAAAATAAAAATAACAATAAAATGTATGCAAGTTATGCATGCTCCTAAAAGTATATGATCCGGATATAACCAGCCACATAGGCGTCCACACAGAAGTCACCCATACCAATGGGGAAAATGAAACCAGCCACACAGGCGTCCACAAAGATGCATATGATATGTCATGAAATGATAATGATTCTCAAAAGGTACATGTCACAATCCACTTAGATAATCACAAAGAGAACAATGTCCAACACACACATCACCAGCCACTTAGGCAACCACAAATATAATAATATTTAAAACACAAATCACCAGCCACTTAGGCAACCACAAAGATAACAATATTTAAAACACAAATCACTAGCCACTTAGGCAACCACAAAAGTAAAATATTCAAGGTTAAATTTTAATCACATATGACATCAAAGTTTTATTGTCATTGATGCTTACAATCAAGAATCAGTAATTTTGTTATCCCAACTATATAACACACAAACACGCAAATAAATGTCTTATAGTCACAACTTTCATTTTATAACTATAGAATTGGATTAGCGACGTGTTATTGATAGACATCGAAACTCAAATAACGAAGAACACTCATACAAATGTAAACTTTATTTCTTCTACTATAAAATTTCTCCATTAATTAGTCATTTAGGCATACAAATCAAGGTTTACCATTAAACACATCACAAAAATCATCAACTTAATCATGTTATCAAAATTAAAAATTAAGACTTTTCATCAATTCCCCCACAAACTCATATAATATTCATAAAAATCAAAACTTTGAAATGAAATACCACAAAAATCGAAACTTTAAATTAAAAACATCCTAACAAATAATTACTCATCAGATCATGATAAAAATCATAACTTTATAATTAAGTACACTTAGACAACACAAAAATCGCAACTTTACATCAAATATATGACAATAATCATATTACTCATGTTATAATAATAAAAATTGAAATTTTATAATTAAGTTTATCAAGCCAAACATATTACTCAGAAAAACAAAACTATAGTTAAATTCTTTAAGGCAACATAAAATCAACATTTTTCTTTTAAAACATCAAGACATCATATCAATATCTTACAAACTATTAATTTAATATCTAGCCTAACCTTACATGGGGAAAAGCCCTTACCTTAGGCGCTTTCTTTCTTAACAACACGTCCTAAGCCCCACGAATCAAAGGACAAGACAAAAGTCCAAACTTTACTTGATATGGTATTTAAATAAGAAGGAAAATTGTAATTCGACTTGATGATAATGATGGTGTGAGAAAAGGAATGAGACTATGTTCCTCTCTTTTTTTTCTTTCTCTTGTTTGTGATGGAAAATTTGGGAATTTAAGAGAAAGCAAAAATACGTATGGGAATAGAATAGAAAGGTGTGTAGACTCCCTTTTAATTTTTTATCCAATAGTTACGAAACCAAAAATTGCATAGAATTATTTTTGTAGAGCATTAAAATAAAATCATAATTTTGGTTTAAAGAGAGGGATGCATGAGATATAAAAAGGAGAGTAGTCTCCTCTCTTAATTGCACAAAAAACTCATAATTAAATTTATAATCTTCATTTCAAAAATAAATTAAAGGTGTTAAAGAGGAGAGAGAAGTGGGTGCATGATGTCAAGAATGAAGAATGTACATTATCTCATCTCTTAATTGGTTGAGACAAGAATATAAAGGTACATTATGTCAAGACAACACAATGAATTGTCATAAAGTCTCGTCATGAAGGAGAGTAAAAGAATGAGTCACTATTTTTTTTTATACTAAAGATGCATTGACCAAAAATATTTTCAAAACACTTATACATGAGGTTGAGTTTCACTAACTCTACTAACTCCTAAATTGAATAATTATTTGGTCGAAAATAAAACTAAAAACAATATAACTTCTATAAATTCTAATTTAATTAAATAATTCGACTAATATTTTATCAACTAAAATAAATCAAGCAAGACAAGAAGATCACCGTAGGTCACACATAACAAAATAAAACAAACATATCTAACACATCAATTTCATGATTATCGAAACTAATCAAATAAAAAAATTACACAATAGTCAATTTAGGAAATAATCGCGTCATAAACCGTCCCTATGTATTGTCACGCCAAAACAATTAAATAAAAATAAAGGTTATAATTATTCCGGTAAAATTGAGTGTGATAAAATTTAATTTAATTTATTTATAATAGAACAATTATTAATTAAATAATAAATCATAACAATTATTAAAAAGTCACATATATAATATATATGAAAATATTGGGGTGTTACAGGAAAGTTATCGATGAATGTGAATTTGAAGTCACGAACATCGATGAGATTGAACCCGGTGATTGGAAAATGGAAATTGTTGAGTACTTACGCAACCCGAATTCAAAGCCTAATGAAAAGTAAGATATAAAGCCATGTTAGATACTATACATGGTGATGAACTATACAAACATATATACGATGGTACTTTTGTTAAGACAAAATCTCAATTAGTGTTTTGATGTAAACAATCAAAGGTTAATTAAAAATGTTAATTATGATTCTAAATGATATGTTAATTTAACATGTGTTTTTTAGTGTAATAATCAAAGATAGGTACCAAACATTACAAGCAAAATCACATTGAAAAGGAAGGAAAATCAAAGATAGCATTCGTTGTTTATGTACCAAGGTTTTTTTCTTGACTGTTAGATGCTTTTTCTACATTAAAACATAGTAAGATTTAAGGTACCTCGAGTGTTTTGGGTCCTTGAGGGTTAGTTACCTTAGAAGAGATTTTTTCTCTGTGGTAAAGTTTATGGCTAGCTTTGCCTTTGTGAGAACGTTCTCTTTTATTTTTCTCAACCTTTTTTCTTATTATAACATTTGATTTCATCATATCCAGATGTATTACAATAAGAACAGGGTTTTCTAAAGTTTTTCCCTTTGGTTTTATGGTAACAATCTGTTTCAAGATGTCCAAAATTTTCATAGTAAGTACATTTCTTTTTCACTTTTTCAACCTTTTTGGGAACAAAGAAATTTTCATAAAATTTTTGTTTTTTTAAATTTTTAAAACTAATCCAAGCTTTGTCAAAGATTTGAACTTGTGATCCAATTATTTTTTGAAAAGTTTTTCTTGACTTAACAAATTTGGTAAAATCATTTTCCTTTACTTGAGAAGGTTCAGGAAGATGTTCTTTGTTTCCGCCTTTATTGATAATTTTTTATTGCTTAGACATTTTAAAATGAGAATGTTGTAGGTCTTGAATGATTTAAAGATAATCATCATTTTGGACTTGCAACTTCTGTTTTTTTTTCCTTTTTAATTCAAAAAGTTGTCATTTTAACATGCAATTTTTTGAGATAAAATGTTGGAGTCATAAAGAAGACTATCGTACTCATCTTGCGTATCTAGACATACACTACATGATTCAGAAATAATTATCTCTTCATCATCTAATTTTGTCATTAAGCACATGCGAGCTTCATCCTCCTCTTCCATTTCTGAATCTCCTAAGTCATCTCATGTGGCCATCATGGATTTTTTTCTTGTATGGAAACTTCCTCTACATTCTTTTGTTTAAGTGATATTCGTTTTTGTAATGTCCCAATTTTTGCATCCATAACATGTGATTTGACTTTTGTTTACTTCATTCTTTGGATCTTCTTTACTGTTGTTGTACATCTTTCTGTTTCGATCTCTTCTTTTGTTTACTTCATTCTTTTGAACTTCATCTTCATCCTATTCTTGAGGATGTTCATTGACCTCAAGCTTTTCTTTGCCAGTTGATGTTTCTTCTTTTTGTATGGAAGATCCCTCATCTTGCACAGTTTATCTTCGTGGATTATTGCTTCATGTGCTTCCAATGATCCAATTAAATCTTCCAATTTTAGTTCTTTTAGATCTCTTGCTTCAATTATTGTTGTAACCACGGGTCTCCATATTATAGGAAGACTCCTTAATATTTTTTAAACTCTTTCTTGAGTTGTAAATGTTTTTCCAAGAGATATCATTTCATTTACAATCGTTGTTAGCCTTGCATATATTTCATCAATAGTTTCATCTTCTTTCATTTCAAACATTCAAATTTTTGAACACCAATATCAATTCTTGTATCTTTACAATGGTTGGTTCCTTCATGACGAGTTTGAAGGGAATTCCATATTTCTTTAGCATTTGTGAATTCAAGTGTTATATCATATTCTTCTCTACTTAGTGCACATGTTAGAAATAATTGAGCTTTTGAGTTTAGGGAGTACCTTTGCCTTGTCATCTGTTATCCAAGATTTTATTTTCACTAATGATGCAGGATCATTCTCATCTACTCGTGGTACATAATTTCCATCTTCAATTATGCTCCACATATCTTGAGAGATAAGGAACAACTTCATTTTTCTTTTCCAAAAGTAGTAATCTATGCTATCAAAGAATGGTGGTCTATTTGCAAATCCTCCTTTAGGTATGATTACCCTACTCGTGTTTTGAGAAGGTTCAAGAACAAAATTATATTTCAAGTTAATAGTCGTGTGCTTCAGTGAAATAACATAATAAAAAAAAGATAAGGGTAAGGAAATTACACAAAAGAAATACCCTGGTTCACCAAACGTTGGCTAATCCAGTCCTGACAACTTGTGGGATTTTCACTAGTAAGTTGAACAACCTTTCAACTTAATCTTCTTCCTTTAGTCATACTTGACTATACACTAGTATTGAAATATGTTGAACTAAGAACACACTCAAAAGTTTGATCATAAAATATATGACAAAGCACAATAATGTGTTTTTTGATAATTGAAGAGAATTTTGATAGCTTTGCACTTAAGAAAGTGAAATATGTTCGATTGTAGTCTCATGGAGATTGCATCCTGGAACACCTTTTATTTATAGACTTGGGAAGGCTCCTTTTTGCTGTAAAGGATACATATAATCGTTGGGCACATGCCCCAATGTGTTAGAGTATGTTTTTTTAACGTCCTCTGCAATCTACGTAAACGTGCCCTTTTTTCTAGGTAATAATCTTCTTCTTTGAGGAAGTTTATGATCATCCTCTGCTTTGTGTGAAGATGTCCTCATCAGTTTGAAGACATCATCTTTTCTTATGAACATGAATAAGGAGCTTGATCATCCTCTTGACAACTTGAGACAACATGTCATGAGAATAGGATGTGTGAGCTTGCAATTAGCTATCATTTGTACTTTAGGGCTTAACATTCTCTTCTCAACGTCCTCATGTCTAATGTGCTTAACTCTAATCAATACGCATGAGTATGACTGGAATCATAATCAAATCTTTATAAAGTGTGAATTTCTCTTTGCACACGTGAATAATGTTAATTTGTCCATTTCAAAATATTTCTTTTGTTCTTTGTGTCATATGAGAATGTTCTTTTGTACTACTGCCCACATTCTTTTTGTTTGATCAATAAAAGCAATATATCTTTTGTTATTTATGTTCTGATTGTCATCAATGAATATCCTTAACTCATTAATAAACAAAAATAATGACGAACACTTCTAGTTTTGAGGATGATGAAGGTGCTTACAAATGAGTATGTTTCAAAAACTTGTTTAAGCTTCACAAAAACCTGTCTTATGATTAATACACTCAAGAGAAAACATTAAATCGCTTAATGTAATCATAATTAATTAGATCTTTATCGAATTAATATTTATTATGGTTAAAACATCTTTATTAAGGGATTTTGCCTCAGCAATTGGAATATGATGTATGATCAAGGATGACAATTATAAACTACATCATTTGACAAAAAGAAAGGGTGAGTAGGTTTCATGACAAAGGAGTTAAAAAGAGAAATTTTCAAGTTAATGACTTGGTTTGGAAAACTATTCTCCCTGTTGATACCAAACAACGTGGATATGGTAAGTGGTCTCCTAATTAAGAAGGTCCTTTTATTATTGAAGAAGTATTTTAAGATAATGCATATATTATTTGAGAGATAAATTCGAGGAATGGTACAACCTTATCGATGAATGGGCATTATCTAAAGTACTTTGAACCACATATCCAAGACAAAAGTAAGTTAGTTCATTACAATGAATAATGGTCTGAAGGCCATAAAATGTGCGTCAATGATACACATTAAAACAAGTTAAAAAGTTGGGTTTTGTTTGAACTTAGAGTACGTATCGTTCAAAGATGATAGTTTCTTCTCAACTATAGCTATTTGAACTCTAACATTTTCAACTTAAGTCCTCAAAAAAGTCAGGTCTGAGGCTTGACCTACTACTTTTGATAAAATTGTACTCAAATGTTGTTGGGCCAAATCGTGTTAGGTGTGATCATTCTTTTCTTAGCCTCCAACACGTTAATCTTGCTATTTAGCTTGACAATCTCTTTCTTAATTTCAAGGTCTCGAAATTTGAAGTCTTCAAGTTTTTGCTTTTGCTCAATAATGCCAGTTCTCGTCATCGAGACTTCTTGAAGATGAATTTCAACGACTTGATCAAATTTAACTTTGTCCATAGTGGCTCTTCCTAAGTCATTGTTAGCCTTGGACATTTCTTCAATTATCTCAATAAGAGTCTTTATACCTTTGAGTTGCCATGAGGTAAACAAATTTTCGTGTTTAAAAAGTTTAGATTCAAAGTTGTCCAGTGCACTTCGAAGTGATAAACTTATTGAAGAATTCACTAAGAGGTCACCTTCGAAGGCAATTTCTCAAAATTTTTGAATCGGAGACTCATCCATCACTTCAGCCTTCGATACCTCACGATTGTGTGAACCTTGAACATTAGAGTCCTTTTAGGTACCAAAGGAGGAGAACAAATCATCAATTGCAGCCAAGGCATCTTATTTAATTTATTCTAAAAAGAATTTACGTCTAATCCTACACTGCCCGAACCTTGATATTAGGCAACGACAAATGATCAAACTTCACTGCAGGTTCAACATTGGTCGGTTTTGAGGACAATTTCGAGGTCACTCATTTTAGCTCTTGATCATTTGTGTAATTTTCTTCTTTGTACTTTTTAGAAGGTGAAATGGCGTGAGAATTTGCTTCATCATCGTCAGAGTTAGAAGCATCCACATTTTCAAGGTCTACTATTTGCGGTACGTCCTTAGTGGTGAGTTTGATGACATCAAGAGGTTGTTCATTATGAGCCAATGGTGGCATGTCTTCTTCAACATCAACTGTAGTATCCACTTGAAAACAAAAGAAATAGATATAATAACATCGAGAAATAATAAAATACCTCAACAGGATGTGGAGAAGTTAATGATTGAGGGTTCAACCTAGATGGGTTCAGATTGTCATCTTTGCTAACGTTTTGAGTTGGATATGGTTTTTTTTTTTGACACATCATGTGACTTCTTGCTACACTTTAGAGTTTCTTGAGCATTTTGAGTTTGAGGTTTACGCTTCAAAAGCGTTTCATTTAGTTCATTCTTTTTTATTCATATATAGGATATACATTCACAGTTAAGCATAATGGTGGGAATATTTGTAGGTAAAAAGAATGAAATGAAACTTACATCATTAGAGGAATCTGTAGATTCTTAGAAATTGTTTGTTGACTCTAACAAAGTAAGAGTGAATTGACTAGAAAAATCGAATCCAAGATAAAGAATGAAAAAAATAAGTAAATACTTCCATCGCATAAGAATGAGCTGAAACACTTGCTTTAAATTTAAGTTTATTTGTCTTATTTTTTGGTGCTTTTTCATCCGAAGACGATCTATCACAACAAGTGGGTTTTTTTTATTTTTATTTTATTTTCTTCTTTCGGAATGCAGAAGGTTTCTTTGAAATATCAATAGGGATTGCATCTACTGGAATAGAAGATAAGTAAATTAGAGGAATACAAGTCAAATCAACATATTAGATAGAGTCGAAGTTACCTTTAGGTTTTGGGAAAATCCTACTTGAATGTAAATCAATACCAAGTTTAGAAGGAAAATTTGAAAGGTGATAAGGACTAGCTATAACTTGTTGTCATTTGGGTTTTTTATACAACAAATCCAATTTGAAAGGTATAAACCTTTTAGGTCTAGGTAAAGATTTTGCCACTCCAAATCAAGCATTAGGTAAAGGAGGGAATTTTGGATAGAAAAACTCAAATTCATTTTTATGTAGAAGATTGCTTCAACAATTTTGTTTTAAATTAGGGTTTGTTTTTTGAGCTTCAATCTTTTCAAGCAAGACTTCAACAACGTACTTCATAGTTTGATTATTTCTTTGATGGTGTATGCAGTCTTAAAAAAATTCTCGAATTTGATGGCTTCCTCAAGATGCATACTTGAGCTTTTTGAGCCAAGATCTTTTGTCTAAAAAGAAGAATGATCACCAATATACTTGAAACAATTATTGAAAGGTTTTGAATCATTGTTGAATTTATTTTTCCACCATGTTTCAAAACATAAGTGTAGTGTAGAAGCAGTTTGACAAGTGGAAATGGACAATAATCTAAATGGACAAGTGGAAATGGACAACAAGAAGACCAAGGCAGTTTGCAAGATGAAGGAACTTTTTTAATACTTGAAAGGTCAGAAACAACTAACATTTGGGCAAGCCTGAATTGTCTAGAAACAAGTTGAGGTTGGTAAAGGTAGACTCTAGTTTCTTTTCCATATAGCCCTGAAGGTAATAGTCTACCAATTAGATAATCTCTCTAAATCTCAATAGATTCACTTTGAATGCCTATGGTTTCACAAGGAGTTATTTGGGTAAACCAACTAGGATCCATTTCTTTAGAGGCGAAAGAGGCAAGACATAAGTGGTGTTGCTTCAAATTAAAGAACCATTCAAAATACTATTTAAAAGCGTGAATAGACTCGGAAGGACTAATAAATTTAGTCAAATGAATGAGTTTGTTACCATAAGGTGTTCCTGTAGGCATGATAATTGCTAAGCTCCTGGAAATGTGGGGAATAAATGGCATTTAGCCATAATTGAAGTAGCCAAAGAGGCTCTCCTACATTCGAAATAGAGTCTTGGTTTTTTGAAAATTGATTATACATATCATTCAAACGCTCGTAACAATGGGCTAAAAGTAACTTGCTAAGGCTAATATTTTTCCTTCAATGATGAGCCTAGCTAAAGGTAAAAGTGCTTTACTTATAGAAATCGGTTTCAAACAAAAGGTAGAGTGGTGAAGCCAGATAAAAAGGAAAGCAATGTGTTCTTGGTCAGAAATCTCGCCAGTCTTAGCATTGTTGTTTTGAAATATATTGTATATAACTGGAATAAGACAATATAGGTTTAAAGGTAGCCTCGGGGGTAACATCTGGAGTTAAAATCCTATCAGTTGGGTTCATCCCAATGATAGCAGCTACATCGAAAAGTGTAACTGCTAATAGAGGTGACGAAGGATTGCGAGGAGAGAAGGTTCAACATTTTGGTGATAGTTAGTGGGTGGATACGGGCCCAAGAAAGAAATTTTTTGGTTTTCTATTAGGAAAGGAATGGGTACCTAAAATTTCCTAATAGCCCTTTTAGCTTCATCTTCTTCCAATTCACGAGCATATTTTAGTTGTCCATTTGTAGCAAGTTTAGATGATTTAGAGGCCATAAGAGGAATGTTGCGCGAAGTAGAAGACATGATGAATGCGAAGGATTTTTAGAAATTGAAGTATGAAAGCTGGAAAAAGCAAAGAGTAAACTTGGATGAGAAAAGAGAAAAAAAAAAGTGAGGACAAATGTAAGCTCCAACTTTTATAGTTTGAAAAACCCGTATGGAGCCTGACAAGTAAACCATGTTCACTGGCGATGGTAACTAATTGATGTTGGGAAACGTGCACCATTTTTGCTAGGGTCGAGGTGCTTCACTGTCGCACAAGAAGATTAAATAAGTTCGAACATACGATAAACATGATATATATGTTGTGCAAAGTTGCAATTCGAATACTCAATGAAATGATAAAAGCTTGAAGAATATATTTCAAACAGGTAGCTTTAGGTTCAAAATAAAAGAAGTTCGAGCGAAGGTATGACATGAAATGCAAACACTTTGAAGCCAGATGCAAAACATTGGTTTCGAAGACCAATACTTAGAAAATTTCCGCATTGGAAACTTATATTGGAAGCCATGAGATAGTTAAGGAAGTTGAAAATAGAATACATGTGGCATGCCAAACAAAGACTAAGATTTGTAAGCTTTAGTCTATAAATATGAGTGATATTTTCAGTTTTTAGGAGATACTTTTCATTTAGAAAATTTCCTAATAAATGTCTACATTCATTCTATTCAGATTTTCAACCTGCTTGACGTCTCAAATATTAATATATATATATATATATATGTTCATATTTCTTGTTAATTCAATTATTTCCTTTTGTAATCTTACTTTCCTTTTTTATATTTATTCATTTCTTACTTTGATTTTCATAACAACTTGAATTGATTCCATAAACCTATCAACGTAGAACTAGAACCACTTATATAATTTGGTTCACATGATATGGTTAACCGTACACACCCTTACTTTTTTGCCGGCATGTGTAGCTTTTATTTAATGAATAACAATGTGTAGTTTAGATTATTCTTTTTTATTAATAGGTGTGATTAGGGATGACAACACAACTTACGCCCGCCGGTACCACCCTAATCTGTCTCAATTTGGGCGAGAAAAGCCTGCTATGATTGAGTACGGGTGTAGGTGTGGATTTTTTCTGAAATTAAAACTCGGGGACATGGACGGGTTTGGGGGTGTTGATATCTCCGAAATTAAAAATCCGCTATGATTGAGTGCGGGTGTAGGTTTTGATATCTCCGAAATTATTGTTATTTTTAAATTTTATATACGTGTACATATTCAATATATTTAATATTTTTTTAGATATTAAAAATTCTAATTTTCTCTCTATAGATTTTAATTTTTTTTTTAATTTTACTATTGTATAATAATAATAATTTTTTATATTAATTATAATAAATATGATTATTAAATTTATTATATATATATATGGACGGAGAAATTCGAATTTTATCACAGACGGAAGTGTAGACTTGAATTTCACATACGATAAAAATGGCAGCAATGACAAATTTTCTCTAACTAATCAAATGTAGGAGTAGGAGTAGTAAAACTAGCTCCACTCCGTTGCCGAAGATGATCTTTTTTATTTTGAAACAAATAAAAAAATCAATTCAATTTCTCGTGGAGCTTTAATTATGTAACTAGAATATAACCCGCGCAACGCGCGGGTTATATAGAGTTTAACATATTAGTAGTATTGTGAATAAAATTTTAAAATTTTAAAAATAATATAATTTATTCATTTTGTTTGTAGAGTATTTTTTTCAAGTGAGTTTATTTGAGTAATTATTATATATCAGTTGACAAACACACATTTGAGAATATGTAAAATGTTTTGCATAACGTAATTGCAACTAATTCATATATTTAGTATTAAAAATCCATAGTGAAGTTCATCCTACAAACAAAATTCATAAATTATATTTAGTGTTAAAAATCTTAAAAGTATTTTAATAAATATTAATATATGCAATTATCTACCGCAAAATCAGATTAGTCATGCTCTTTTTTTGTGTTGTCAAATCTAAATTTATTGTCAAAATATTGTTAGAAAAACATAAAAATGATTTTGTCATTTGGTATTCATTTCATTCTAACCCTGTCAAAGAAATGACAAATCTAAATTCCAATATTTTGAGTATGAGACTTCTATACAACATGACTTGAGAATTTTCACAAACAACTCGTATGTACTGTTGAGTAGAAGTAAAATAGATGTAGAAACTTAAAATTGGTAGTATTTTAAAAAAAATTGACAACATAAAACATCTCCATAAAAAAACAACAAATAATTTTTTAATTTAAATATTAAACATTATTCTTTTATCTATAAATGGTAAATAGTTTTTTCCCGAAGACACAATAATAACACTCATATAAAATTGAATATGGACAATCTTTTTTATCTTTTGAGGAGCCAATATACTTTCATGTCGTAGATGAGATCAAATATGTCTGCAAAAACAATACTCTAAAACTATTTGTGCAAAAAAAAATAATTTTCCAACTATATCTACTTCATTGAAAATAATTGGGCTGCAAAGAGATTTTCTTTTGAGTTGATAAAGTGGAGTTGTGAAAACTTACGTATGCAGAATATTTTCTCGTGGCAATGGCGAACCTGCGATAAAAGTTATAAAAGTTAATAGCATAAGACTACGATATAAAAATAAATGAAAATAGTTACAAGAAAAAAAAAATTGACCATTTAAACAATTAATAATAATAATAATAATAATAATAATAATAATAATAATAACAATAATAATAATAATAATAATAATCATAATAATAATAATAGTAAAATGTGTGTTAAAACAAAATGGAAGTTGAATAATAAAGAGAATTGAAGAGGAAAGACCTTTTAGATGTGAGATTTTTGTTGAATTGACAATATTGAAATGAAATGGCACAAGATGATGTTTATATGAGAGTTTATTTTAATATATATAATAGATAATAGATACTTGAAATGATCTTGAAAGTACAAATACTATCTACACGTTTGAATATAAGACTCTATTAACCAAATAATGAAAATTAATAAAATTAGTAATAATATTCGAAATGTTTTATAAATTTACTTTTTACGAAAGATAAGTAGTTCATATTTCCATCGTACTTTCTCTTTCCTTAATCATAAATTCATCGAGAAAATTAAAAAGTGTCTCTTAATATATATATATAAGTCATTTTAAATTGTTTGATGCCTATATTATTATTATTATTATTATTACTATTATTATTATTAATTACTCTGCAAGTCCTTGAGCCATTTTTTATTTTATTTTTTATTTGGAATTCGAAAGACAAGGTTATGTATTGGTTATTATCAAAGTTGGTTGGGTTCAATTATTCAATTTATGAATGGTTAGAGAACCTGTAGCTGTCTTGATGTGAGTGTGACTGAGATCCGATTCATTCGGTAGTATTCATTTTGTGGTGTTATTTGGCTTCGTAGTTGTTATGCCTAATTTCGCTTAATTTTGTGGTTATTTTTTTCATCAATATCATCTTTTTATTTAAATTTTTTTATTATACTCTATATTAAAATTTATATACTAAAAATGTCTTCATTATTTTTACTTTCAAGAGTAGCATTCCCAGCTTATGAATATGCGAGCATCTATAATATTTTATTTTTATTTTATTTTTTTAACAAATAAATAATTATTAATTTAATAAATAAAAATAATTAAAAACACAAAATTATATTAATAAAATCAAACAAAACAAATTTAATAGAAAAAAATAATACATCAAGTTAATGCGGTTGAATAGATGTGTCAAAACAAACGTACTATATTATTTTAACAACTCCATCTTGTTTTGCAATAAATTAGCAACTTAATTCTATTTTATTAACAATTTTCTCCTATTTTTTCTCCTACACATCTACTCAAATTTGATGAATTTTTTTCTTCAATTTAATGTTTTTTGTTTGATTTTATTTAATTAAAGAGAATTAAGTTGTTAATTTATCTACAAAATAGGAGAGAATTTTTAAAATAATATAGCAAGTTATTTATTTTGGCACATCTACTCAGCCGTATTAACTTTGATGTATTTTTTTTCTATTAAATATATATTTTTTTTATTTTATTAATATAATTTTGTTTTTAATTATTTTAATTATTTTTTATTTATTAAATTAACAATTATTCATTTGTTATAATAAAAAAAATAAAAAAGTTATAAATGGTTGCATCTGGAGAGGCCACCTCATATCGCAGATTGCTAAGCTCACAAAAATAAGACATTTTGGTATATAAATTTAATGAAAAGTTTTCAACAAAAAAATATAGATGCAAAATAACCTCATTTTGTGGTGTTATAATATTTTATCTCTCTCTCCCTCTCCTTCTCCCTCTCTCTAAACCAAAATAGAAAAAGAGTATTCAAAAATTAAAAAGACAAAAAAATTTAATCACATTTCACGAAAATAATTTTTTATTTTAAAATTAAACTTTTTATTCTTTTAATTATCACATATTTTACAATTTTGGTTCCATCCCATAATTTTTATTTTAAAATTAGCGATTTTTAACTGAAAAATCAGTTATTTTTTACTCTAAGATTGGTGTTTTCACTTAAAATATATAATTCGGGTAGTAATCATCATTTTAGAAGTAAAAAATCTAGATTAAAACAAAAATTGTAATAAATATGATAATTGAAGAATAAAAAAATTCAATTTTTAAAGAAAAAATTGTTTTTGTGAGTGTAGTAAAATAAAAATGAAATCAAAATTACAATTAAACATAAAAAAAATTAAAAAAAGTGAAATGATTATAACATTTTAGAAATGAAGGTTGGATGATTTGATGTCACATGTAGGATATATACATATATGTTGGAAGTATCAGCACTAAATGAACCAACATCGACCAAAACGACTTCATCACTCTCCCTTCTGTACTATTTGGCAATATATACACAACTACCCTTCAATTTTATTGCATAAAAAAATGGGTATTGAAAATGGAGATTTCAGTGTGAATGTGAAAAATGAAGAGGTGGTGAGAGCATTGTTGCCAATACAAGAGCATAGGCTTCCACTCTCTAACCTTGACTTACTTCTACCTAAGATAGATGTTGGAGTGTTCTTTTGTTACAAGAATCCGATGTTGTTGTCCACTTCTATAACAACAACCTTTGAATCTATGGTTGTGTCTCTAAAAAAGGCACTAGCTCAAGCTTTGGTCTCCTACTATCCCTTTGGAGGTGAAGTGGTGTCCAATTTTGTGGGTGAACCTGAGATTCTTTGTAATAATCGTGGGGTTGATTTTGTTGAAGCTGTGGCTGATGTTGAGCTTCAATGCCTCAACTTTTATAACCCTGATGAATCTATTGAAGGAAAGTTTGTTCCCAAAAAGAAGCATGGTGTGCTCGCTGTCCAGGTATAACAAATTACTATTACTATAGTTTAACAGGCAAATTATAAGGTGGACGTAGATAACGTTTAAAAATCACTTAAAATTTTAACCGCAATCAACCACAGTGTTCATGAGTATAAGTTAACGACCTTCTCTTCTTCATAACTGAGACTTTGACATGATTATATTGCATGTCTATTTAACGAATTAGATTTTGAAAATAAATTTATTTTCTGTTATTTTAATTAGATTAACGTTGATCGAATCATTGTTTCATTCATAAAGACGAAAGAGTTTTATTTTTTATCGTCGTTAGAGTTTTAGATGACTTTTATAAGTATTCGTATACAGTAGACCATCTATAAAGATGGAGAATTGTATCATCGACCTAAATTAATAATATCAATTTAACATCAAACGTATTTTAATTAAACACCAATTGATCCCTAAATGTATAAAGTATTATTACTGTAGTATCTAAATATTTAAAATTACAAAAATATCAAATATATATCTTTTGTTAATAATTCTAAAGATCAAATTTATTAAAAAAATATATATTTAAAAACTAAACTAACTAATAAAAGATACTCGATGAACTAAACTAATTAACAAAATACATATTTAAATATATTAAAAAATTAGTGACTAAATATCTAAACCGCTAAGAAATATGTGGACAATCTAGTTTATATAAGTCATATCTTTTTTTTATATAAGTCATTTAGCATATTTTTTTAGTTTTTCTAAAAACATATTATTTAATATGTTTTATTACGTACGTTTTATATTTTATAATCCTACCATTATAGTAAGCTCTTTCTTCTTATAGGATATAAGTTTTTTCTTTTGTGCGCATCATTAAGTTAAGAATTTTTAAAAAAACACAAAAAGTACATATAATAATAAGATGGCATACCTCAAACCATTACATAAAGGGACAGAACCCCCAATAGTAACAAGATAGTGTTCTGTAAAAAAATATAGCAAGATAGTGGCAAACATTTTTTAACCAATACTCCCTATAAAAATTATAAATTGTTCTGTAGTGTATTTTTTTAACCTGGTTTGATTGATAATTATTTCAGTGAAACAAGTTTAGATACTTTTCAATTGATTGAATCACAAATAAAGTTTTTTTTTTACTAACAAAAAACAACATTCATACATTCAATGGTAGAAATTACATCAACCGAAAGCAATATAATATAAAGTTGCTAAAACCGTAAATGATGAATCTGGATTAGAGACTCCTCTAAATTACTTTCTCTACCTTTACAAAACACCATAATATCATATACATAGAAAACATGAACATGAGTAATAAAATTTCGAGGTCTAGCCATATGTTTCAAGGTCCCTGAGTCAACCAAAGACGTTATATCCCTACTAAGAACATACTCTACTAAACAGAACAAAAGATGTGACAAAGGATTTCCTTGACGCACTCCACACATACAAGCAAAGTATCAAATAGGATGTCTATTAAACGAAATGGAAAGCATAGCAGATTTAAAAATTACATCAACCCAATTACAAAAAACGTAGCTAAAGCCAAAAAACAGTCAAGACATTAAGCAAAAACTTCCAATCAAGAGTTTCAAAAGCATTTTGAATGTCAAATTTCGAAGCAATAATACCTCTATTAGATTTTGAATCCAACATGTTTATGACCTCAGAAGCAATGCAAATGTATTCAAAAATATTTCTACCTTTGATAAAATCTCGTTGTTGCTCATAGATAATTTTAGGGGCAATAAGAGCAAGACAGTTTGCAAGAACCTTACTAATCATCTTAAGTTGAAAATTGGCTAAAGCAATAGGCCTATAGTCTCCAATTTTATCACACTAGAGACATTAGGGATTAAATTTACCACATTAGAGTTTAGATTCAGAAGAATCCAACTTGTAGTAAAAAATTAATGCATAGAAGTATAAACATATGAACTAATAATATCCTAATTTTTTTGAAAGAATGAACCACTAAAACCGTTGAGACTCAGAACACTTGAGCCATTCATAGAAAATACAACCAATTTCAACTCATCCAAAGAAGGGATGGAAATTAGTTGAGAGTTATTGTCATTAGAAACCAACCAAGGAATAACTCTATAAATTAACCCAAAATCAAAACAGACATTATATGAATCATATAATTGCTGACAAAATAGGAGAACGTGATCTTTAATATCTGCTTGGATGGAAAGCATATCATCTCCCGATTAAAGAACAAACATTTTCTTAGTGGCACAACGACTTTTGGCAACTTTATGAAAAAAAAAAAGCAATATTTCTACCACCTTACATAAACCAAGTAACTCTAGCCTTATCACGCCAGAATTCTTCCTCAAAAGAAACTGTGTTATGAGATTTTTTTGAGCGATTAATTTGCAATCATGAAGATCATCTGAGTAGCCCACACCGTCAATATGTTGTTGGAGAGAGTCCAATTTAGACTTATCAGTAGCTACCATTCTATGTACATCACCGAAAGTCTATTTGCTCTAGAATTTAAAAGCATTTTTCATGAGTTTCAAAATTTGAGAACAAACCACCCTAGGGAAACCATGAACAACTTGATTATAGGTGCGGTGTGCTGAACTAATCTTCTGCAATCTTGATGCTGCAACCACATATTTTGAAATTTAAAAGAAGACGGAAATGAAGTAATACCTTTATGCATTAGCAGAAAAAGAGGAAAATGATTGGATTGACTCCTTGTAAGAATGCAACAAGAAGTAGTTGACCAATTTAAGTGATCACCCCTTGTGGGAAGATAAGTGAGCAAGCAATTGTTAGGCTAATTTTTAAAATCATCACAAGAACTTGCAAGTGGTGTGTCTTCACCTCGTTGTACATGAGCTCCAAGAATAAAGTTAAAGTCTCCTAGTAATAACCAAGGACCTTGATTCCGTTGTATAATATCCGTAAGGTTGCTACATAAAGTCCTCCTAATGATATGACTAGTGGAGGCATAAATAGCTGCCAAAAAAAAATCATGTTGCTCATAAATTAGAGAGAAAGTAACATGTTAACTAGAGACAGATAAGATAGATGGATTAAATTGAGGAGCGCAAAAACCCTCAATGATTTGGAAGTTGGTTGCCTCTATCACTATCAACAAAGTTATGTAAATTAATTGATTTCCAAAAATTAGGAGAATTGTGATCCCGTTCAATCCAATGCTCCGCAATAAATAAAAAATCCGGTTTATGCAAATTGCATAAATTTTTTAAAACTGTATGAGTATTCAAATTTGCAATACCTCTAGCATTCCAATAAAAAACTTGATTAAAAATAAATAGAGGTAGAGCTTGCCCGACTATGGGTGTTATAATCATCAACATCATAAACCACTTTATTTTCCTGTTTATTTCTCTTTTTTTTTAGACTTAGTGAGGACAACCTAGAAACCTTGTTTAGGATGAGCTTTGGTTTTAGAACCTTGATCATTACCTTCCTCATCTACGACATCTTCCAAACATCTACCAATTTTCATAAGAACAATTGCAATATTTGTAATGGCAGAAACATAAGGTGTATGCTCCACTGGCACACCGTGCGAAAAATTATTTTTCGGCAACATATGCAAAATATGAAGCACTATCACTACGTAAATAAGCGCATTTTAAAGCACTTTTTTTAAGCCATTTACAACGCTTTTTCAAAAAAATAAGCATTGTAGTATCTAGCACTGTAAAAAAGATACAACAGCGCTTTTTAAAATAAAAAAGCGCTGTAAATAGGTGGATATATTGCGCGCTTGTTATACTCGTTTTACAATGTTTCTTTGAAAAGCGCTGTAAATCCCTTCTACAAACACGCTGCTTGTTATACTTGTTTTACAGCGCTTTTTTGAAAAGCGCTGTAAATCCCTTCTAAAACGTGCTGGTTGTTGTACTAATTTTACAGCGTTTTTTCAAAAAAGCGCTGCAATAGGTGCATTCTTATGCACGTTTTACAGCGTTTTTTTAAAAAAGCGTTGTAATAGATGCATTATTATGCACATTTTACAGCGCTTGTTTTGAAAAAGCGCTGTAATAGGTGCATTCTTATGCATGTTTTACAGCGCTTTTTCAAAAAAGCACTGTAATAGGTGCATTCTTATTCTAGTGTTATTAAAAAACGCTGTAAATGGAATTTTTAAAATAACGCTTGTTTGAGGTTTTTTATGGCATTTCTTTAAGAAAGCGTTGTCTTTTAATTTTTTTCCAAAATCATTTTCATCCAGAATCAGTTCACAATCATTTCACAATCATTTACATATTAACACAATCAGTACACAACAACAGAACTATATAACTTTATAACTTTACATATTTACACAATCAGTTCACAACAAACTTGTAACTTTACATATTGACAACAGCACAGAACTATATACATATTCATATAACTACATATTCACAACAAATCAAATGTGCCCTATTCATATACATATTCATATACATATTCACAACAGCACAAAACTATATACATTTACATATTCACAACCTTGCAGCATGCCATTTCCCCAACAAATCAAATAATCTTCATTTCGATCACATACTGACACCAGTCTTCCTTTATTTCAGTTAGATCTCTTTCAGAGTATGTTGGACTGGAATTGTCAAAGTACTGTGCGATATAAAATTTGAACATAAATAAGTTAGAATCAAATATATACATAGTTTATATATGAAAATCAAAATATAATGAAAATATCGTACCGTTTCTAGGATTATAGTTTGATTCATATCAACAATCTCCTTCACGAATCGCAATATATAGTACCCGCAGTCTATGTTGTTAGTTTGACGAGAGCACTATAAAATAAAACATATAAGTCAATAAATATTTGTACATTGATTGTAAATGAAATTTTAAAGGCATATATTTCAAACCTTTATTGGAATCCATGTGATGTTATTTGACTTTTGCTTCGACACTGTAGCACCCATTTGAGCTCGGAAAACTTGTAAAGCACTATCAAATAAATAAATGTGATTATTATAGCATTAACAAACACATTATTTATATATATATATGTAAGAAATAAATGAATATTACTTTCGTGTCGAAGATAGTCTTTATATCCGAGTGATTGTTGTAATGGTCGTGCAAGGGATCTAAATAGTATATAACTTTAGAGGTCACATTGATTGCAAATAGCACCCAATGTGCCCTACAACAACAAAAATTTGGTTGGCAATTTTGTTTACACAACTAATAAATTAAGATCTCATAAATTAAAAAAGATATAAATAAAGAATATATAATTACCTTGAATTATATGGCGCAAGGAACAACTTATCCTTCTCTTTATTTCCCAATAGGATATCTACAACATATTTCAAGGTAATTACATTAATTACATTAACTAGATCGAGTTTAAACATTGAAAGCTTATGCGGAGACAAGAATGAAAATCTATCTGACAATTTGCGCGTGCCCACCAACTTCTCATACAAAAATCTTCAATGAAAATTTCAAATTAGATTAATTACCAATAAATTAAATTAATTACCAATAAATGCAATTAAAAGTAATTTTTACCTAATGTATAAGCTGATGACAGTAGCACTCAGCTCCTTATGGTTGAGAAGTTCGTATATGTGCTCTTTTTCAAGTAGTTCTTCATACTCATATCCGAAAATAGCTTTATCCATGCTTATGATTCATGAATCGTTGCTGTCCATATTCGTTTTTGCTTGTATGTCAAGACACGACCCATATCGAGCAAGGCGTGGATGACTTATTTTAGGAGCAGCAACTGATTTTCCCCAATCCAGTTTTTGAACTTTGGCAGCTTTATTACCCTCCAGCTTTTGAAGTTTGCCAGCTTTATTACCCTCCAATTTTTGAAGTTTGCCAGCTTTATTTTTACGACGAACATCCAGTTGTGGTGCGGCTTTATTCTGGCAACTGGTTTGCTGTGCGGGTGGTTTTGATTGAATCTGAAAGAGGTTAATCAGTTTGTTAGTTAATTGAATATGAAAAAATGACAAACCTGCCAGAATAAATATGACAAACCTTTTCCGGTAACGTGACTGACTCGTTGCGGGGAATCTTCTTGTCATTCCCTTTAGACTTTGTCTGAATCTAAATAAATGTGAAATTAAAGTTAACAGCGGAAAAAAATTAGCAATTAAATATAATCAATCATAATCATATACCGTGCAATTAAATATACATATCAATTAAACATACATTTTAATTAAACATACCTTATCAAGGGCAACAAGATGTTTGGGCCATGCCATGTAACTACCTATTGCTTCTCCCAAATACTTCATATCTCCATCGTTGTCCGGTATAGGCAACGGTGCATTTGGTTCCAAAGTAATCACGGGTGATACTTTGACATGGCCGGCAGGGATTGGAATGTTTTGCAATACTTCTCCCAAAGTATTCTACAATGTTCCTTTTCCAACCATGCGATGAGTAGGGGAGGATAAATGCAGCACGCAAGGAGAGACACCCTAAATCAATGGTTAATACATAAGTGTGTGAAAAAATTAGGTTGAATGAACTTCTTATTTTATTAAGTAATTAATTACCTCGGGAAGACTTTTAAGACCAATGTTGCAACTAGCGTTTTCACTCTCCATTTGTATTTCACGTTGGAGCTGATCCGAAAGTTGCTTTTCTTTATTCGTCTTCACCAAGAGTGCCACTTGCTCTGTTAGGACTTTGAGCTTCTCTAATACTTCCTCATTAGATGGATTTGGGCGCTTCTCTTGTGAAAAATAGCTTTTTGGAGTGATGCCAAATCCTTTCTCTTGTGAAAAATAGCTCTTCTCTAATACTTCCTCATTCAGGAACATTAAATACTTTACCGAGTATGTCCCTGCAACTAACTTTGTTGTCCTCTTGATTTTCCGAACTTTGTTCTAGGTTCTCCTAAAATACACGTAGGATTAAAAAGATAAGTTCAATATCATTTTTAAATTACAATATTAAAAAATATTAAAGTGATAATATATTTACACAAAGTTGTATCACTTTTTGAACATTTTCGTTATCAACAACTCCATCTTTATTTACACGAGCCTCCTTTCACAAAATATGACGACCCAATGGTTGATCGGATTGGGTCTCTTGTAGCTATTCGTTAAGATCATAAACAAAATATTAGTTAGAAACTATAGTTTATAATGTACCACATTATATAAAAGTGATGTTTAATTACTTACAAGTTTTTGCTCTAAACGTGCATATCCCATACGAGATTTTTTGTATGGATGCGTTGGATTTTTGTCCCTCTCGCGATTTGCCGTACTTATACTCTATATAAAAAAATAACAATCGCGTAAAAATTTAAAATACGCTATGAATATGAATAATAAAACACAAATGCTAATAAATTAATCACTTACCACAAACGCGGGGTCTGAACGTTTTACTACAAATGCGCTCCATTCGTCATTTGATATATAGTGTTTATATATTTTTGGAGCTTCAACATTCATATTTCTATCACGATCTCTTAGATAGCAGTTTGAGAGATGAGATCTAAATCCCCGGTGTATTTTTCCGGCAACTCTAAGCACGTAAGTCTTTCTCACCTCGTCAACATCAAAAGCAGTCTGCAAACCAAATAAAGATATAGTTTGAGTAAAGTATTTCAATGGAAAAAAATTATAAGTTACAAAAAAGTGGAGTAAAAAAGTTACTTGTATATTAGTCCACAGTATATCTTTTGCATCCTTCAACGCCTTATCTCTCCAATCTTCAATTGTAATGGGGATATTCTGACGAACAACAACACCAATATAACTTACAAACGTGGAATTGTTGGGCTCAATTGGCTGGCCACTTTCATTCCATCCTACCTAATAAAATCATATAGTAAGTACATGCTTTCAAAAAAGATAAAAAATAAGCAGCAAAAAAAGTATAGTATACCTCAAATTTTATGCCATTACTTCTTGCTTTTAAGACATTTTGCATAATGGTTGCACCATGTTTAACTTCATTTCATAAGTCTTAGTGGTGACAACTTCCTCATTTTAACGATCTAAATCGTTGTTGGTATCCATTTATCTACAACAAGTTCAACATGTAGTAGTCTAAGTACATAGCAGTATAAGTTCAACATGCATTTTAGTGAAACAAAAAATTAATAAATACAATACCTGAAGAGTGCAATGAAATACGTAGGGTTCGTAGGGTTACGACTTCGTTTAAGAAGGAACAACGCAGAAATACAAACGGTTCGTAGGAGAGTAGGGTTTGCAGAAATACGTAATGAGGGTTAGTAACAAAGATGGTTCGCAATGAGAAGAGTACGTATTTCAATTAGGGATAGTAACAAAGATGGTTCGCAATGGAGATGGTTGGCAATATGTTTCGTAGGGTTCGCAATGAGAAGGAGAATGAAGAGGAGGAGGAAATTGAAGCGTATGAAGTTTACGTAATGAAGAGAACTAAAGCGGTTTACTGTTATATATAAAACCCTATTACAACGCTTTTATGAAAAAGCACTGTAAAAGACCTCCTTATTTTATTTTTTAAAAGCCTACTACAGTGCTTTTATAGAAGCCTTTTAAAGCGCTTGTCCAAAAGCGCTGTAAAAGACCTCCTTATTTTATATTTTTAAAAGCCTTTTACAATGTTTTTCCACAAAGCGCTTTAAAAGACCTCTTTGTTTTATTATGTAACAAGCGCTATGTGACCCTTTTACAGCGCTTATGTACCAAGCGCTGTAAATGATCTCCTTATTTTATTTTATTAATAGCCTTTTACAGCGCTTTTCCACAAAGTGCTTTAAAAGGCTTCTTTGTTTTATTATGTGCAAGCGCTATGTGACCCTTTTACAGCGCTTTTCCACAAAGCGCTTTAAAAGGCTTCTTCGTTTTATTATGTGCAAGCGCTATGTGACCCTTATACAGTGCTTATGCAACAAGCGCTTTAAATGATCTCCTTATTTTATTTTATTAAAAGCCTTTTACAACGCTTTTCCAAAAAGCGCTTTAAAAGACCTCTTTGTTTTATTATGTGCAAGCGCTATGTGACCTCCTTATACCTATATATATATATATATATCAATGCTAAATTACATGATCAGCTCATATTGGGATGATCAGTTCAAGTTCAAGAAAAATTTCCAGTACTCAAAAAAAGCTTTTTCAAGTTCAATATAAGTAGAAAATCAGTTCTGTTAGGTCAAACACTTAAATTACATGAACTTAGTATAAAACACTAAGATCAAGCTAAATATAAGCAGAAAATAAGTATATGCAGAAAATCAAATACAATTCAAGCTAAATACTAAAATGCTCAATTCTGGCAGATCAAACAATTAAATTACATGAACTCAGTTCAGATTACATGGCTTATATAAAACAATTAAACACATTAAGATGCCCTTCTTCTTTTCCTGGTGGGATTCACATTTGTTTGTCCATTAACAATACGAAACGATGGATTAATCCAAATTCCCTCATCATGATCATCTCTAAGATATAAACCATCATCAGTTGAATCAATTTCATGTGGTTGTGATGTTGCAAAGAAAAGATCATTACCAACATCTTCATCATTATTGTTATCATCACTTATTTTATTGGTCGATAGGACAACACACCATTTATCATCAGCAGGATCAGTGACATAAAACACTTGTTGAGCTTGCGACGCTAAAATAAAAGGCTCATCTTTGTATCCCACCATATTAAAATCGACAAGCAAGAACCCTGACTCATCAATCCGAACGCCATTATTATTATCGACCCACTTGCAACCAAATATGGGAACACGAAACATTGTGTAGTCTAACTCCCATATGTGATTTTTTGTGATTTTTTAACCATGTTATAAAACTTCGATTGTGCTCTCGAGTTATCCAATATTGATTCCTATTCATGTTCAAACTAGATAACTGATCCATTTGTATTGTAACATACGGTTGAACCTCATCATCATTGTGCAGAACATACAATTGTGCCCACTCCCATTCTGTACTTGATATAGTCATTAGTCTCTTTCCAATTATCCTTTCTCCTGATATTCTTCCCGAATGACGAGACATGGGAATCCTATGGATTCAAGATTGGACAGATATTTAGTACAAAATTCAGCAGCTTCTTCGAAAATGTACCGTTCAGCAATACAACCTTCTGGTCGACTTCTATTTTTTACGTACCCTTTTAATATTTTCATATATCGTTCTATCAGATACATCCATCTCATATAAGCTGGCCCACAAAGTTGTGTTTCCTTTACAAGATGAACAGTAAGGCGAACCATTATATCAAAAAACGAGGGTGGGAAATACATTTCAAGCTCACACTAAGTAACAACAATTTCCCTCTACAATGTTAGTAATTTCCGAGGATCGATCACTTTACTACAAATTTCTCTAAAGAAGAAACATAATTTAGTTATGGCTCGTCGAACTTTTTCAGGTAAAATGGAACGTATACCTATTGGTAGCAAATGCTCCATTAGAATATGACAATCATGGGTCTTCAACCCTTTAAACTTGAGGTCTTTCATACAAACTAAATTTTTAATGTTTGAAGAGTATCCTTTTGGAACTTTAACTTCGTGTAGAAATTTACACAAAACAATTTTTTTCTTTCTAGATAGAGTGTGAGCGGCTGGAGGTAGATATGTGCGATTTCCTTTCTTTACGGGACCCAATTCATTTCCTATTCCCATATCGACCAAGTCCACCTTAGACTTTCCTAGAACATTGAGTAACGTACCAATAACACTATCAAATACATTTTTTTCAATATGCATCACATCGAGGAAATGTCTTACATACAATGACTTCCAATATGACAATTCAAAGAAAATTGACTTTTTCTTCCACCCAGTTTTGACCAGCTCTCCCGCAAAAGGTTTGCCAAATTTATTGGTCAAACCTTGTACTTTTTCAAGTATTTGATATCCAATCGGTGCTAAAAGAGCTCTATCTTCCTCTGATTTTCTATTGAATGCATTTCTCCACCCACGTTACTGATGACTATAAGGTAAAAATCTACGATGTCCAAGAAATACATTCTTCATACAATATTTCAACCGCATCCAATTTGTACTCTCTTCACATATAGGACATGCACACTGACCTTTAAGGCTATATCCTGATAAATTACCATATGCTGGAAAATCATTAATTGGGCCGAACAACATAGCCCTCAAATTGAAACATTGTTTCTTATACCCATCATAAACTTCCACACCTGTCTCCCACATAATTTTTAAATCTTCAATTAAAGGAGCCAAGTATACTTCGATATCATTCCCCGGTTGTTTGGGTCCAAAAATTAATAGAGACAACATCATAAACTTACGCTTCATACATAACCATGGAGGTATGTTACAAATCAACAAAATCACAGGCCACGTGTTGTGTGAGATGCTTTGAAGACCATGTGGATTCATTCCATTAGTAGAAAGTGCAAGTCGTAGATTTCTTGACTCTATCTCGAATTCAGGATACTCGTGATCAATTTTTGCCCATTGTGGAGAATCTGTAGGGTGTCGAAACTTTCCATCTCTAATTCTTTCATTTGCATGCCATGTCAAGTGTTTTGAATCTTCTTCACTGCGATACATGCGCCTAAATCTTGGTATTATAGGAAAATATCACACGACTTTTGCTGGAGTAGATTCTTTCTTCTTATATCGAGAGACATTGCATTTCGGACACGCCTTTAGTAATTCATATTCGTTTCGAAATAAAATGCAATCGTTAGGACATGCATGAATCCTTTCGTAACTCATACCAATAGAGCACAAAATTCGTTTAGCCTCGTAGGTTCAACTGGGAAGTTCATTATCATCTGGCAACAAATCTTTTAAGAGTATTAAAAATTCTGTGAAGCTTTTATTTGACCATCCATTACTCGTTTTTAAATTGTACAACTTTAGTATCGTCAACAGTCTTGTTAATTTAGTACAACCATTATATAATGGTTTCTCTGCATCACTCAACAAGCTCTCAAACATTTTAGGACAATCCCAAAGATCTTCTTCAACTGCTTTTGCAATTTCCTCAACTCGGTCCGGCTCATATGTATCTGTGTCGAAATCAGTTGAAGCATATGTCGAACCATTCTCAAAATTAATGTTTCTATTTTTTTTCTCACCAAGTCTTGTCCAACATGTATAGCTTTGATCAATTCCATGCCATACTAAATGTCATTCCAATTCATCTGCTCTAACGCGTTTTCCAAAACAACATTTTAAACAAGGACAAATGACTCTATTTGGATCTTTTGCATTCTTCACTGCAAACTCAACAAACTCCTTCACTTCATTTTCATACTCTTTTGACAATCGATTGACAGACATCCATTTCCAGTCCATTTT
Source organism: Cicer yamashitae (assembly GCA_037974755.1). Lineage (NCBI taxonomy): Eukaryota > Viridiplantae > Streptophyta > Magnoliopsida > Fabales > Fabaceae > Cicer > Cicer yamashitae. The sequence goes on along the minus strand of JBBPBQ010000001.1, from coordinate 33,739,485 downwards.
ATATGACCTATATAAATGCAGTTACACAAATAATAAGCTACTGATAACATTATACCAATCTATAGTACACATATCTAATATTGGAAAATGGAAACCAAGGTCCAAGTATGATTTCAAAACAGAACAGATCAACAAATTTCAAAAAAGAATAGATTTTATATGATTCATTATGTAACAATTTATCAGTTTTAGTGACAGCAAAAAATTAATAAATACAGTACCTGAGACAACGTATCCAATTTGTTTTAAAGGAGGAGTAGTAGATGGGTGCACAGTAGAGGAAAGGAGGGTTCGCAGAGTAGAGGAGATGAGAGTTCGTAGGGTTAGGACAATGTATTAAATTTGTTTTAAATTTGTTTTTATTTATTTAAAATGAATGATTTTTATATAAAGTGAATGATTTTACAGCGCTTGTATAAAAAGCGCTCTAATAAGTCCTTTAATTATGTGAAAGCGCAAGCCTTTTACAGCGCTTGTATAAAAAGCGCTCTAATAGGTCATTTAATTATATGAAAGCGCATGTAATTTATAGCGCTTTTACAAAAAGCGCTTTAAAAGCTATGTAACATAAGGTGGGAGCGCTACATTTTACAGCGCTTGTGTTTAAAGCGCTCAAAAAGCGTTGTAAAAGCTATGTGAGAGCGCTTCAATTTACAACGGTTTTTTAAAAATCGTTATAAAAGAGTTGTAAACATTATGTGCAAGCGTATGTGACCCTATATGACCCTACAACAACGCTTTTTCCACAGCGCTTGTCAAAAAAGCGCTGCTGTATCCTCCGTTATTTTTAAAATATTATACAACAGCGCTTGTATTTAATAAGCGCTGTAAAAGACGCGCTATAAAATGTCATTTTTGGCGTAGTGTATTTTCGGCAGTAGCTGAATGTAATTGCACCTCAATGACAGGTTTTTCATTATGGATAGAAGTATTTGCTTCCAAATTCTCACATTCAAGATTAAATTCAAGAAGAGGGATATTAGTAGTTCCAAAAATAGGATGACCAACCGGGACAATATTAGTTACAACCTTCTTAGCCGGTTCAACTTCAACAAGAACAACCTCAATAGAATTTGTCGGGGACCATGGGGGCTTGTCTGTGCATTATTCAGCAATATATCTGAATTTGCTGGCTGCACTTGGGATTTCACTAGGACTTTATACTGAAAAGGAACAATGTAGTTTGGTTATGACTGGGTGTTGCTTTCAGACTGCATAGAATCTAAACAAGAGGATTCTACCATGCACCCCTACACCTAAACCTTTTACCCCCCAATCAACGTGAAAATACAATTTTGCTGTTTTAAACTTCTCATTTTTTCAGAATTTTCGAAACTTTCGAACAATTCAAAACATTTGAAATAGAAAAATTTCGAAACTTTCCATATTTGGAAACTTTCAAAACTTTCCAGATTTAGAAACTTTCAAAACTTTCCAGATTTGGAAACTTTCAAAACTTTTCAAATTTTCGAAATAAGGATTACATTTCGAAAATTTGGAAAGTTTTGAAAGTTTCCAAATTTAGAAAGTTTCAAAATTTTCCTATTTCAAAAGTTTTGAGTTGTTCAAAAGTTTCAAAAATTCTGAAATTTTCTATTTCGGAAGTTTTGAACTGTTTGAAAGTTTCGAAATTTTGAAAAAAATGAGAAGTTTAAAAGGGCAAAATTGTATTTTTACGTTGATTGGAGGGGTTGCAGGTTTAAATGTAGGGTGCATGGTAGAATCCTCTCTAAACAATCCTAGTTTTCTAAATGCACTGGATTAGTCATATTATCTCCAACAACATTAGTCTAATATTGCCTTAGGAACATATCGTTGAGAAACTCTTCTATTAAATTTTGGTGCAATTTTAGCACTAGGTTTTTAAGTTCTATTCTCCATATTTTTCTTGCAAGTTTACTTGGCATGGCCAATAAAGTGGCATACATCACAAAAGAGGGGTAATTTTTTGTATTCCACATCAATCAGGAGAACAAACCCTTCACGATCAACAAGAAGAGTTTGCTTTCCTAGTTGACGTGAAATATAAAAAATTAGCAGTGCAAGTCACGAACCCGTCTCAACCCAATAACGAATCGTGTGAACATGATCATGAATTGCACGAACACCAACGACATGTGATGAGGGGGACAACTTGTGAAACGAGAATGTCGTGATGAAGGCCATGTGTTGCAGAACCCTTTGGAACAGGGCCTTGAAATTGCGTCCCATAACAAGACGTATGATCGTGTCGCATAACTTGGAAAGTGTGAAGGGAGGCGACACCGCCGTGAGGAAATTCAAACCCTAAAACAGATTACAACATACTCATTGTGTTATTTTTACTTTAACTCATAAATATAAGATAGTATATATAGATTCAAATATCTCCTATCATTTTCTCTTACAATTTTTGACATTAGATCTAGAATTTTTTAGAAATTTTACAAATATCAAAACTTTATCTTTAATGTTATTAAAAAATGTAATTTTTCCATCTTTCTTATTTTCTCTCTCACAATCACGAATCTTTAATTTCCTTGTTATTAAACTTAATTTAAAATGAACAAAAACATTAGAAAATAAAATGTGAAAATATTTTTAGAAACTAATCATGCCCTTAGTAATGAATATAATTTGAAGTGCATAATTCTTAAGTATATGTTAATATGTGTCCCAGTGACACATACAAATGAATCAAATGTAAAATTTTATATTTGAATTTGTGTATTTAACTTCTTAAAGTATAAGAAAGTTTTTTTTTTCAACAAAAAAAAAAAGTCTACTTTTGAAATCTTTAACATATGTCCTAAAGGTACACGTCGATAACACCCTTTATTCTTAAACCTTTTGTTGAAGTATTACATTTTAAATGAAGAAAATAAAAGGAATTTCATTCCAAACATCACTAAGCATAAAAGATATGTGCTTATGCACATAATAATATCAATGTTTGAAAATTTTCTAATATTTAGTGTTTTAAATTTATTTTTTGGTACATTTAAATTAGTAGTTTTAATTGAATCCATCATTATTATGCAGGCAACATCATTAAAGTGTGGTGGGATAGTAGTGGCATGCACATTTGATCATCGTGTAGCAGATGCCTATTCAACAAACATGTTCCTAGTATCATGGGCTGAGATTGCCCAACCAACAAAGCCCATCAAGCCCACAACCATAACAACCACCAACACACCATGTTTTCATCGCTCCCTCCTTAGCCCTCGTCATCTAGGTTCCATCCACCCTTCCCTCCATAACATGTTCATTCCCATCTCCAAACTCCCTCCTCCTTTGGCCACTTCTACCAAGCCATTTTGTAGCCGCATATACCACATTACATTAGAGGAGCTCCATCGTTTGCAATCACTAGCCACTACAACAAACAATGGCAACACCAAGCCTACAAAACTTGAGTCTTTCTCTGCCTACTTGTGGAAGTTGGTCGCTCGTGCAACTATAAGAGATGTGAGTAGAAAAAAGGTCACTAATGTCAAAATGGGTATAGTGGTTGATGGGAGAAAGCGACTTAGGAATAGTTATTGTGGTGAGGAAGAGAGAGAAGAAATGATGACACGATATTTTGGTAATGTTCTTTCTTTACCATTTTGTGGAAAATCGGTGGAGGAGTTAGTTGATAAGCCATTAGGGTTGGTGGTTGACGAGGTTCGTGAGTTCGTATCAATAGCTACAACAAAAGAGCATTTCTTAGGGCTCATTGATTGGATGGAAGCAAATCGACCTATCCCTGGGATATCAAAGATTTATTGTGGCAACAATGAGGGACCTGGTTTTGTGGTGTCTTCCAGCCAAAGGTTTCCGGAAGACAAAGTGAATTTTGGGTGGGGGAAAGTTGTGTTTGCATCTTATTATTTTCCCTGTGGTGGTGAAATTGGTTATGTGATGCCAATGCCAAGCCCATTAAGGAATGGTGATTGGGTTGTGTATATGCACCTTTTGAAAGAGCATTTGGAGATCATAGAGTTAGAGGCTACTCATGTCTTTAGGCCTTTAACTTGGGATTATCTCAATCAATGATGAATATTGTATTAATATAGTATCATGTCGATCGATATTGTTCTTGTGGTTTAAAGTTTAGAAGTTTACAAGAAATCTTATATTTAAACATCAGTTTAGTCATTGCAACAACAAATATATGTTACATCATATGGTTGCTATATGTTGTAATATATGCAACATTGTTGATCTGAATGGGTCTATTTAACTAGTTAATTGATAATATATGGATGAGGATTTCGTTTTCTAGGTTTTACTTTAATCTATGGATTAATTATAGAAATCAAAGTGCATTTGCGTATTCATTTGAATGTTCATGAAAACAAAGATGATGTTGGATTGAAAGTTTGAAGTAATAGTACTCCTTTGAATTACTACAACTCTTTCTTCCTATTATCAAATTTCAACAAAAAAAGAAATCCCATAAAACATTATTTTCTCATTTGTTTTCCTCAATTTAATTCAACTTTTTGCTAGAAATAGGCAAATAATTAATTTCTTAATATGCCTAAGGTTGATATATGAACTAATTCATTGGAATATATAAAGGGAGATCAAATTAACTTGGGGTAACAAGTTTGAACTAATTCATTGGAATATATAAAGGGAGATCAAATTAACTGGGGTAACACTTGTTATTGTTATACTACGCCAACAGCACACCCAACGGAATGTGCACCCCAATACTTAAATTAGGATGGAAGTCCTATCGTACCAAGGAGTTTAAATTAGTAATTGTCAAATGAGCAATGATATTTGAATACAAATTTGTACACAAATACAAATACATGTGGTTCTCACTTACACAATCTCTCTCTTCATTTAATTTCCTCCTTTTTTACTTTCCCCCTTTTTCTATCTCTCTTTTTTTCCTTTTTTTTTTTTTTTTATCTTCCTCTACAAAAATAAACCCCACACATTCATCTTCCTTTCTACCATAATTCCTCCTTCTTCCTGTTATCAGACAAAATATAATCTGGTTAATGGCTTTAAGAAACATGGTTAATGATGTGAACAACTTGGTTAACGGATTCGAACTGAAAACTTGAGCATTCTAATCAAACATGATATAAACCTGATTAATGACTTAAAAAATTGCACAACTGTGTTAATGAATTTGAACAGAAAGTTTGGTAATTTTTGTCAGATAAAATATAATCTGGTTAATGGCTTTAAGAAACGTGGTTAATGATGTGAACAACTTGGTTAACGGATTCGAACTGGAATAAAATGAAGAAGAAGGAATTATGGTAGAAAGGGAAGATGAATGTGTGGGGTTTATTTTTGTAGATGAAGATAAAAAAAAATAAAAAAATAAAAAGGGAAAAAAGAGAGAAAGAAAAAGGGGGAAAGTAAAAAAAGGAGGGAAATTAAATGAAGAGAGAGAAGAGAGAGATTGTGTAGGTGGGGACCACATGTATTTGTGTTTGTATTTGTGCACAAACTTGTGTTCAAATATCATTTCTCTTATCAAATTAGTGACGTCTGGTTTCACTTATGTCAACAATAAAAATCTTTCTCAATTAATCTATAAATTTATGTTTTCTATTGATATTAATCATCTACTTATTGCTATTAAGAATTATTGTTGCAACATTTTCAAAATTTATTATTTAAAATAATTATGACCAATAAATATATAATTTAGATGTGATAATTATTTACCTTTTTCGACTTATTGTAGTTGATAAAGTTGTTAGTAAGAATTATTTAATCAATGGAGGAGTTAAATATATATAAATAGATAATTTTTTTTTTTTTTTTTTATCTTTAGTGCAAGAAGAATTTGGGCTAAGGGCTTGTAGCTTATTTTTGAAAGAATAAATGTAGACCAATGAATTAAATTAATGAAACCTCAATCCTTTGCATTGTGTTCGATATATAATATACGATTTTTAATAAGTATGAATTTTTATGTTATATGTGATAAAATTTTAATTTTTATGATGGATATAAAGTAAAGTAAGAATTTTTATGTTATATGTGATAAAGTTTTGATTTTTATGACGAATATGAAGTAAAGTATAAATTTTTAAGTTATATGTGATAAATTCTTAATTTTTATGATGAATATAAAGTAAAGTATGTATTGTTATGTTATATACTGATAAAGTTTTAATTTCTATGACATAAATGTGTTTTTACATCCACCTTTCAAACCAGAAATGATTTTTCTACCACTTTTCAATTTATAAAGGATATTTACAACCACACTCAATTTTACAAAAAAGAAAGACTTGAATTACAAATAATGTGTATGATAAAAAGTGTTGAGGATCAAAATTACTCGAGCACACTCCATGGTATCAAAAAATAAAACAACATACCTCTATTGCAAATCATTAAAATATAAACCAAAACCTTACCTTCACTGCCACTTCAAAAGTTATAAACACGTCTATATGATATAAAGCTCGCTTTGATGATATACAAATTTCTTTAAAAGTTGTTTGCATAATGGTTGAGCATGTGGTTCATTTGGTTGAATCTCATTCTAGAGGGCATATGTCTTCCTCTCTATTGGAGTTACAAATTCTTCAAGATTTTAAGGTTCACGGTCGTCTCTATGCGGCCCCTCAATCATTCAAGTTGATTAGTCTTTCCCTCTTTCTGGTTGGATAGAGTGTATTATTGATGGCTTTGCCAGAGGCACTCCGAGTGAGGCTGGTGGCAGAGGTATTTTTTCAGGATAACACAACTACTTTTGTTGGTAGTTTTGGGATGAATTTTCGCATCAATAGTTCTTTTCATGTAGAGTTATTAGTGGCTATGCTTGTTAATGAAATTACTTACTTTAAAGGTTGGTTTTGTTAGATAATATTATTATATATTAGTAGTAAGGGTATTTTAGACATTTTTATTTTCTTGTATATATACTTATTATAACTCTATCACCATAAACTTTTGTTCATTTTGTTTATGAAACTCTAGTAGATTCTTTCTCTTCTTCGTCTCTTCATCTTCATTTATTCTATATTTATCATTGTTAATATGGTATCCAAGAGCTTTGGTTGATTTTGAGATCTACTGTAAAGTGGTCCACAGGATTCGAGGTAAATATTGCTAGTAGGTTGAATTCATAGGGGTTACTAGTACAAGCCAACAAAATATAGGTTGTCTTCATTCGTTGGTGGTTGGTTACAAGGTTATTATTAGAAAAATCTGAATTCATATGGTTTAGAAGTACAGGCCAACAATGTATAGGTTGCCTTCATTCATTGGTGGTTGGTTACAAGGTTATTATTAGAAAATGTTTCTTCTATACTCATTGTAGTGTCCACAGCTTAGTCGTAACCGAGTTGCTCCCTTTGTTTCCGATTTGATTATGCCACTCTTTTTCAGCACGATTTTGCTCTTCTGTTTCTGATGTGGTTCTACTCTTCTGTTTCCGACACAATTTTGTTTGGTTATTTGTTGACTCTGCTATTGACAGGTTATCCCTAATTTATTTTGTCTCAGTGTTTGTGTTCGTCGTATTTTTCTGTCATTGTTTGTTATGGATGGTGCTAAGGATGATTCTTTTCAAGCTGTTAGTGTCCCCCTTAATGGACAAAATTAATCTTATTGGAGTTATGTGATGAAAAAAAAATTGATTGGAAAAGATATATGGGTTTATGTTGATGGAACTTCTGTTAAGCCTATAGATAAAAGGGATGAAGCTAAATATGCAAAATATTCAAAAATCATTACTTGGATTAATAATTCTGTTGAGCTGTCTATAAGTGTGCAACTTGCAAAATATGATATTGCTAAAGAGATTTGGGATCACTTGAAACGTTTGTATGTTCAGTCTAACTTTGTAAAACGTTATTAGTTGGAAAGTGATATTATAGCCCTTAAGCAGAATAATATGACCATTCAGGAATTCTATTCGGCAACGACTAATTTGTAGGATCAATTGGCTCTTATGGAATCAACTGAGTTGAAAGCTGTCAAAGCATACATTAATCAGAGAGATGAGCAATGTCTGGTTTAGTTTCTAATGGCTCTTCGTGGTGATTTTGAGGGTCTTCACGGGGGTATTGTGCATCGTCCCCCTCTCCCTAATGTTGAATCAGTAGTTAGTAAATTGTTGACAGAAGAAATTAGACTAAAGACCCACTTTGTTATGTTAGATAAGGGAATCATCTCAACTCCTCCGTGTGTTTTTGCTGCTCCTGTTTTTGTAGAACAGTTCCAAAAACTTCTTGCCACTCAACCACATGCCATGTCTGCCTCCTCTACTAAAGGTTTGAACTCCTCTAGTATGTCAAGTATATCCCTTTCCAATGGATTCTTGATTCTGGAGCATCTCACCATATAACATATGATGATAAATCTTTTGTGTATGTGAATCTTGTCTCGTCTGTGTCAGTTATGACTGTTGATGGCATTCTTATGCCATTAGCAGGCATCAGTTCTGTCTCCACATCTAAATTTTTTTTCTTCTGATGTTTATTATATTCCTAATCTCACTTAAGTCTTCCTTCTATTCTATTAGTCAAATATGTGATTTTGGTTATTCCGTTATATTTTCTTCCACTTCTTGTTTTGTGCATGATCCATATTATGGGAGGATGATTGGGACAGGCCATAGACAAGGGGGAATTTATGGTTTGGATGACCTACGAGTCCCAAATATTGTAGCCTCAACAACTATTGCTGACTTATTATCTAGTTTTTGTTTGAATTCTTCGTCTTCTAGTTTTTATTTATGGCATTCTCGCCTTGGACATGTTTCTGCTTCTAGATTAAAATAGTTGGCTTCTACTAAAGCTATAGGAAAGTTACAAACCAGATTTCATATTGTTGTGGTTGTAAACTTGTTAAATTTCCAGCTTCACCGTTTAGTAAAAGCGTTTATGTTTCATATGCGCCTTTTGATTTAGTTCACTCTGATGTTTGGGGTCCATCATCGGTTCTCACCAAAGGTGGATCTAGATATTATGTTTCGTTTATTGATGATTACACTAGTTATTGTTGGGTTTATCTTATGAAAAATCAGTGTGAATTTTGACATTTATCATATGTTTTGTGTTATGGTCAAGACTCAAGATAATGCTGTTATAAAGTGTTTTCGTTGTGATTTAGGTGGTGAATATACCTCTAATATATTTTTTGAATTACTTGGTTATGTTGGCACCCTCCACCAGACATCTTGTACTGATAGTCCTCAACAAAATGGAGTTGCTGAAAGAAAACACTGTCATATTATTGAGACTGCTCGATCTTTTTTGTTATCTGCTTTGGTTCCTATTGAGTTTTGGAGGGAGTAGTTCTTACTACTGTCCATGCTATTAATGGAACTCCATTATTTGTCATATCAGGTTTGTCTCCCTTTCAAAAATTGTATGCTTCTATCCCTGATTACCATTCTTTGAAAGTCTTTGGTTCTACTTGTTTTGTTCTTCGTCCACAACTAGAGCGCAGTAAGTTATCTTCTCGTTCTACCATGTGTGTTTTTCTTGGTTATGGGGATGGTCAAAAGGGTTATCATTGTTATGATCCTCATGCAAGAAAACTATATGTTTCTCGTAATGTTGTTTTTCTTGAGCATATCCCTTTTTACTTTATTTCCTCTGATTCTCATATTACTAAGAGTTCTTGACTAACCAATATTGATCTGTTTGGTCCTAATGATGACATCCATATTGTCCTCCCGACTGCCTAACCACCTCCTGCGATTGTTGATCCTCCGTCTTCGCCTCCTCGCTACTTGTCTTGTCACCGTAAGTCTACTCAGTTACCTGGTTTTGTCTATTCCACTTACTCAGCTTCGTTTGCTTCTTTCTTAACCTCTATTCACAGTTTGTCTAAGCTCTCTTCCTATAAAGAGGCTATTCTTGATTCACTTTGGCAGCAAGCTATGGCAAAAGAACTCTCTGCATTGCACAAAACAGATACTTGGGAATTAGTACCTCTTTCTCCTGGAAAGCGTGCTATTGGGTCTCGTTGGGTATAGAAGATCAAAACTAAGTCTGATAGGTCGGTTGAGCACTATAAAGCATATCTTGTTGCTAAGGGATTCTTACAACAATATGGTATGGATTATGAAGAAACTTTTCCTCCTGTAGCCAAAATGACCACTATATGTACTCTTATTGCAGTTGCATCTATTCGTCAATGGCATAACTCCCAAATAGATGTCAAAAAGGCATTTTTAAATGGTGAGCTTCATGAAGAAGTCTATATGGTCCCTCCACAAGGAGTTTCTCATAATCAAGGGGAAATGTGTAAGTTAAAAAAGACTCTCTATGGTCTTAAACAGGCTCCTCGAGCTTGGTTTGAGAAATTCTATATTGTGATCACTTCTCTGGGTTTCCGCTCTAGTGAACATGATTCTGCATTATTTATAAGGTGTACCACTTATGGTCGCATTATACTTTCTTTGTATGTTGATGATTTGATTATTACAGGTGATGATGTTAGTGGAATCAATGAGTTAAAATTGCAGTTAGTCAAGCAATTTGAGATGAAGGACTTGGGAATTCTTCGCTATTTCTTGGGGATTAAAGTTTCCTACTCTCCTATAGGCTACCTTCTTTCTCAATCAAAGTACATTGTCAACATTCTTGAACATACTCGTCTTTCTAATACTAAAGCAGCATATACTCCTCTTGAGTTGAAAGTGAAATATGCTCCCTCAGATGGCGTATACTAGATCCCACTTTGTATTGTACTTTGATTGGCTGCTTGGTGTATCTTACAATCACCAGGCCTGATATTGCTTATGTTGTTCATGTTGTCAGTCAGTTTGTTGTCTCTCCCACAATAGTACATTGGGTAGTTGTTCTTTGTATTCTTCGTTATCTTTGAGGAACTCAATTTCAAAGCCTTCCCTTTCTATCGTCGTCCTCATTGGAGTTACGGGCTTATTATGGTGCTGATTCGGCTGGTCACACCATAGATCATAAGTCCACCACAGGATTCTGTATCTTTCTTGGAGACTCTCTTATTTCTTGGAAGAGTAAGACACAAGACACTGTCTCTCGCTCTTCTACAGAAGCTGAGTATCATGTTATGACATCCACTACTCCTGAAATAATTTGGTTGCATTGGCTTGTGTCTGATATGGGTATCTCTTTTTTTGAGCCAACTCCGATGCATTGCGATAACAAGAATGCTATTCAAATTACTCATAACTCAGTCTTTCATGAACGCACCAAGCACATTGAGATTGATTGTCATCTTACTCGTCATCATCTTCAACATGGAACCATTACTCTACCGTTTGCCTCATCTTCCTTACATATTGCTGATTTGTTCACAAAGATGTATTCCATTAAACGTTTTTGTTTTTTGGTTGACAAACTCTCGATGCTCCATGTTAATGCATCATGAGTTTGACGGGAGATGTTAGATAATATTATTATATATTAGTAGTAAGGGCATTTTAGACTTTTCTATTCTCTTGTATATATACTTATTGTAACTATATCACCTTAAGCTTTTGTTCATTTTGTTTATGAAACCCTAGTGGGTTTTTTTCTCTTCTTCCTCTTTTCATCTTCCTTCATTCTATGTTTATGTTTGTTTATCATTGTTAACAGGCTTCACCTCTATTTAGAAAGTGATTCTTAACTTGTGGTTGGCTATCTTAAGAATCCTAATTGGGTCTCTTGGCGATTGATGAACATGTGGAAATTTTTTCTTTTTCTTGAGAGGCATGAGCTTCTAGTTGTCTCACATTTATAGAGAGGCATGAGCATTTGTAATATTCTTTCTTGATTAAACCACCAAATTCGTCTCTGACTATGTAAAACGTTATCAAATACGTCTCTGAGATTATGAATATTCTAAATATGTTTCTAACTCTATCAAATGTTACTCATTTTCATCCTTCCGTCAGTGTCCATTCATTAACTCTGTTCCACTGACTGACGTGTCAGTTAAATGCCACATATAGTGTCAAATTAGTTACTATATTTAACTACTAAATGTTTTGATCCTTATAATATCAATAATCTCTAACATTACCATCAATCTTCTACAAGATTTTTTTAACATTTAGACTAGTAGGATAGTTGAAGAAAGTTAAGAAAATCTTGTATAAGATTGATGGTGATGTTATAGATCATATTGATAATATGAGGACCAAATTGATATTTAGTTGTTAAATATAAAGACTAATTTGACAGTGTATGTGGCATTTCACTGACACGTCAGTCAACAAAATAGAGATAATGAACGAACATCGATGGAAAGATGAAAGTGAGTAATGTTTGAAAGAGGTAGGAACGTAGTTGAAATATTCATAATCTCATGGACGTATTTGAGAATTTCTTACGAAAATAGGGATGAATTTAATGATTGACTCTTCTTTCTCTCAAAGATTAATTGCAAATTTACTCCCCTTAATTTTACCTATTCTTGAAATTAGTCCACAATTTTAAAATCTCTCAGCTTTAGTCTCTCTATTAGATTTTTGGAGTAAAAAAATATTTGGCGTGTCTTAAAAGACTTGACATACAGATGAAATGATCAACACTTATGATATTGAAAGAAAACCTTTAAAAACTTCATTTTCAAATTCAAACATTATTTATTTTTATAATTTAATTAATGAAATAACTAATTAATCCACGTAAATAATTTTACATCGTTATATCTTATGCTATATCAATTAGGGATTTTGAAATTGAGAGACCAATTTGAAATATACGTACCATTAAACCTTTAGTCAATTATTTTTCTTTGGAAGAAACTCTCAATCAAGGTCACCAACACTTAATCTCTATTTGTGTTTATGTGCAAAAAAAACAGTATTTTATTTTGATTATGCCAGCATATCTTGCATTTGGGTAGTGCTATATTATTGTAAATATATACAATTTTGTTTTCTTAAAAAACAGAAAATATTCATATATATATATATATATATATATATATATTCTTAAAATTCCCGAATTATAAAAAAAAAAAGTAAAGGTTCATTTTGGTTTTTGGGAAATTTTGAAATACCCAATTTCATATTTGAGAAAAATAAAAACACCTTTTAGTCTTTAAGAAAAATAAATTGGGTCAAATTAGTCTTTATGTGAAACACATTGAATTTTTGTTGTTGTTGAGTTGTCCGATGACTCAACAACTTGATTACCCCACATAATTTATATAAAAATGGACAATTAAATCATTGACAATAATTAAAAATAGACAATTAAGTCATTGACAAAGATTAAATGAACAAGTTTAAAGTCATATCAGTGACTTAATTAACTATTTTTTTTATTATTGTCAATGACCTAATTGTCTCGTTTTATAAAAATTACATGTGGGGTAATCAAGTTGATGAATGCTACCATATTTATACAATAACATAAATTTTCATAAAAAAAATAAATATGATAAAAAAGAACAAAAATAAATTAAAGTAATTAAGTATTTCAATTAAAATTTATAAAATAGACAGCTAAAAGGAAAAATAAAGAGAATAACTATACAAAATAAATTTCATAAAAATCAAATAAACTACAAATATTATATTTTTATTCTCATTATATTTTCTAATTTTTTGGTAATTGAAATGAACTGCTTATTTATATTCATTTAATCGTATCTAGTTTTTATTAAGGACATTTATGTCATTTTTTAAATACATTATATTATTTTTCAGTTTTTCTTAGTGTTTAGTTTATATACATTGACACTGTAAAATAATTTTACAATGTAATCAACTTAATAGTTTTTTTGTCTTAAAAAAGATGGTAAATCATCATAACGATATCGATATTTGTCAGTTGAACTATAACTTAAAGACAACTTAACACATTTTAATTAAATTAATAAAATAAAAAAATGTCAATTCTTATTTTATATATAAATAAACTACTTCTTGTACACGATTACACATATGTACAAATTATATGACTCAAGCCAATATCCTGTCTCATGGAAAAATGTTCATCTGTATTATGTAATAGAGTATAGAATGTCGAATTAATCAAGTTTTTATAAGTCATATGTACAAGAAAACGGGTACAAGAAGAAAGACATGATAAAAGGCATGAAAAAATAAAATAGAAAGAATTATTATCCCCAATAAGAAAGACATGATAAAAGGCATGAAAAAATAAAATAGAAAGAATTATTATCCCCAATTATTATTACAAAAATATTTATTATTACGATGAAAAATAATAACAAAAGTTAAAAAGTTATATGTATTATTTTTTAATTGATTTAACTATTTCAACCCATTATTTAATGTACGGTTAATTTTTCAACTTAAAATTTTATCGTGATTTATTCGTGATCAAATCTATGGTATCTTAGACTTATTATGGCCATAAATCATATAAGCTGGAGAGTTAAAGTTGAGGCAGGGGTATTATGGCCTCCAGTAATTAACATTATGGCCGTAATTATGTGTGATTCGTAGCAGTTTATTCATGACAATGAAAACAAAAAATTTTCAGCACTTCAAATAATTATATAAGTAGAAAACACAACCAAATACCAAGAACACAAACTACATATATCCATTACAACATGTAGAATTAAATCAAGCATTTAAACTAGGGGTAGACAAAGTTCAGTTCTGAATTAGAACGATTTGAAAATTGAATCGAATTGGTTTTTAGTTTGAAAAAACTGAACCGAATTGGTTTTCAGTTCAAAAAACCAAACCAAACTGTTTTATAAATTGGTGAACCGGTTTATTACACTGATCGAACCGAATTGGTTTTAACTTAGTTTTCTTGTTTCTATAGGCCAAATTTTACATAATTACCCCTAATTACATCTAAAAAACAAATTTTGTTCTAGTTTTTTCGAACTAAAAACTAGTTCAGTTCAGTTTTTTCGAACTGAAAACCGGTTCGGTTCTAGTTTTTAAAAATCGGTTCGGTGAAGAAACTGTTTTTGAAAAAACAGTTTGATTTTCAATTTTTATAAATCAGTTTAGTTCAAAAACAGTTCCGTTCAGATTAGTTATGCAGTTTAGTTCAATTTTTTGTTTTTTTAACACCCATAATGTAAACATAACATTCAATCAAGTACCCACAAGAAAACAAGATCTTGACTCTTCAAATCAAAATCCAGGAAAGCCCTACCCCTAATTTTGAAAACACAATTTTTACAACATTTCAATACGACAATAGCAACAAAAGAAAAATACACAATCAATCACATCATACATTCAATTATAATCCTAACTCTTAAGCACACCCTAAAGAAAAGGTGACGAAGCTTCTTGGTTCTAGGCACTACGCCAAAAATGACATTTTATAGCGCGTCTTTTACAGCGCTTATTAAATACAAGCGCTGTTGTATAATTTTTTAAAAATTACGGAGGATACAACAATGCTTTTTTGACATGCGCTGTTGTAGGGTCATATAGGGTCACATACGCTTGCACATAATGTTTACAACTCTTTTACAGCGCTTTTTTAAAAAGCGCTGTAAATTCAAGCGCTCTCACATAGCCTTTACAGCGCTTTTTGAGCGCTTTAAACACAAGCGTTGTAAAATGTAGCGCTCCCACCTTATGTTACATAGCTTTTAAAGCGCTTTTTGTTAAAGCGCTGTAAAAGCCTTGCGCTTTCACATAATAAAATGACCTATTACAGCGCTTTTCATACAAGCGTTGTAAAAGCCTTGCGCTTTCACATTATTAAAGGACCTATTAGAGCGCTTAGTGTACAAGCGCTGTAAAATCATTCATTTTAAATAAAAATCATTTACTTTAAATAAATAAAAACAAATTTAAAACAAATTTAATACGTTGTCCTAACCCTACGAACTCTCATCTCCTCTACTTTGCGAACCCTCTTCTCCTCTACTGTGCGCCCATCTACAAATTGATCTACGTTGCTCCTCCTTTAAAACAAATTGATCATCAACGTTGTCTCAGGTACTGTATTTATTTATTTGTTGTTGTCACTAATTAAAACTGATAAATTGTTACATATTAGATGTGTTCTATTTTGAAATTGTTACATGATATTAGATATGTTCTCATGATATATATCTTCTGTTTTGAAATCAATCTTGGACCAATATTAGATATATGTACTATATATAGGTCATATATATCAGACTTGAAATCATGCTTATTATTTGTGTAACTGCATTTATATATATAGGTCATATAAAATGGACCGGAAATGGATGTTTGCCAATCGATAGACAAAAGAGTATGAAAATGGAGCGAAGGAGTTTGTTGAGTTTGTAGTGATGAATGCAAAAGATCCAAATAGAGTCGTTTGTCTTTGTTTAAAGTGTTGTTTTGGAAAACGCGTTAGAGCACATGAATTGGAAGGACATTTAGTATGGTATGGAATTGATCAAAGCTATACATGTTGGATAAGACATGGTGATCAAATAAATGGAAACACCCGCACAGATACATATGCTTCAACTGATTTCGACACAGATACATATGAGTCGGACCGAGTTGAGCAGATTGCAAAAGCAGTTGAAGAAGATATTTGTGATTGTCCTAAAATGTTTGAGAGCTTGTTGACTGATGCAGAGAAACCATTATATAATGGTTGTACTAAATTCACAAGACTGTCGGCGATATTAAAGTTGTACAACTTAAAAGCGAGTAATGGATGGTCTGATAAAAGCTCCACAGAATTACTAGCACTCTTAAAAGATATGTTGCCAGATGATAATGAACTTCCCAGTCGAACCTACGAGGCTAAACGAATTTTGTGCTCTATTAGTATGAGTTACGAAAGGATTCATGCGTGTCCTAACAATTGCATTTTATTTCGAAATGAATATGAATTACTAAAGGCGTGTCCGAAATGCAGTGTCTCTTGATATAAGAAGAAAGAATCTACTCCAACAAAAGTCGTGTGTTATTTTCCTATAATACCAAGATGTAGGCGCATGTATCGCAATGAAGAAGATTCAAAACACTTGACATGGCATGTACGTGAAAGAATTAGAGATGGAAAGTTTCGACACCCTGCAGATTCTCCGCAATGGGCAAAAATTGATCACGAGTATCTTGAATTCGGGATAGAGTCAAGAAATCTACGCCTTGAACTTTCTACTGATGGAATGAATCCACATGGTCTTCAAAGCATCTCACACAACACATGGCCTATGATTTTGTTGATTTATAACCTACCTCCATGGTTATGTATGAAGCGTAAGTTTATGATGTTGTCTCTGTTAATTTCTGGACCCAAACAACCGGGGAATGATATCGACGTATACTTGACTTCTTTAATTGAAGATTTAAAAATTATGTGGGAGGCAGTTGTGGAAGTTTATGATGGGTATAAGAAAGAATGTTTCAATTTGAGGGCTATGTTGTTCGGCACAATTAATGATTTTCCAGCATATGGTAATTTATCAGGATATAGCGTTAAAGGTCAGTGTGCATGTCCTATATGTGAAGAGAGTACAAATTGGATGCGGTTGAAACATTGTAAGAAGAATGTATTTCTTGGACATCGTAGATTTTTACCTTATAGTCATCAGTATCGTGGGTGGAGAAATGCATTCAATGGAAAATCAGAGGAAGATAGAGCTCCTGTAGCATCGACTGGATATTAAATACTTGAGAAAGTACAAGGTTTGACCAATAAATTTGGCAAACCTTTTGCGGGAGAGCTGGTCAAAACTGGGTGGAAGAAAAAGTCAATTTTCTTTGAATTGCCATATTGGAAGTCATTGTATGTAAGACATTTTCTCGATGTGATGCATATTGAGAAAAATGTATTTAACAGTGTTATTGGTACGTTACTCAATGTACCAGGAAAGTCTAAGGATGGCATCAATGCAAGATTGGACTTGGTCGATATGAGAATAAGAAATGAATTGGGTCCCGTAAAGAAAGGAAATCACACATATCTACCTCCAGCCGCTCATACTCTATCTGGAAAGGAAAAAATTGTTTTGTGTAAATTTCTACACGAAGTTAAAGTTCAAGAAGGATACTCTTCAAACATTAAAACTTTAGTTTGTATGAAAGACCTCAAGTTAAAAGGTTTGAAGACCCATGAATGTCATATTCTAATGGAGCATTTGCTACCAATAGGTATACGTTCAATTTTACCTAAAAAAGTTCGCCGAACCATAACTAAATTATGTTTCTTCTTCAGGAAAATTTGTAATAAAGTGATCGATCCTCAGAAATTACCGACATTGTAGAGGGAAATTGTTGTTACTTTGTGTGAGCTAGAAATATACTTCCCACCCTCGTTTTCTGATATAATGGTTCACCTTATTGTTCATCTTGTTAAGGAGACACAACTTTGTGGGCCAGCTTATATGAGATGGATGTACCCGATATAACGATATATGAAAATATTAAAAGGGTACGTAAAAAGTAGAAGTCGACCAAAAGGTTGTATTGCTGAACGGAACATTGCCGAAGAAGCTGTTGAATTTTGTACTGAATATCTGTTCAATGTTGAATCCATAGGGCTTCCATGTCTCGTCATTCGGGAAAAGTATCAGGAGAAGGGATAATTGGAAAGATACTAATGACTATATCAAGGACAGAATGGGAGCAGGCACAATTGTATGTTCTGCACAATGATGATGAGGTTCAACCGTATGTTACAATACACATGGATCAGTTATCTAGTTTGAACATGAACAGGAATCAAAATTGGATAACTCGAGAGCACAATCGAAGTTTCATAACATGGTTAAAAAATCACATAAAGTCAAAGTTTGATGTAGACCCCGGATCAATTTCACATAGATTGAGGTGGCTAGCAAATGGTCCGAGTTTACATGTCTTTTCTTACACCGGTTATGTAATTAACGGCTACACATTTTATACCAAAGAACAAGATGATCAAACCACTATGCAAAATAGCGGAGTCACTCTCGTAGCTGAAGCGATGCATATCTCAAGTGCAAAAGACAAGAACACAATATATGCAAATCTATCATATTTTGGGGTTATCGAGCGCATATGGGAGCTAAACTACACAATGTTTCGTGTTCCCATATTTGATTGCAAGTGGTTCGATAATAATAATGGCGTTCGGATTGATGAGTCAAGGTTCTTGCTTGTCGATTTTAATAGGGTGGGATACAAAGATGAGCCTTTTATTTTAGCGCCGCAAGCTCAGCAAGTGTTTTATGTCACTGATCTTGCTGATGATAAATGGTCCGTTGTCCTATCGACCAATAAAATAAGTAATGATAACAATAATGATGAAGATGTTGGTAATGATCTTTTCTTTGCAACATCACAACCACATGAAATTGATTCAACTGATGATGGTTTATATCTTAGAGATGATCATGATGAGGGAGTTTGGATTAGTCCATCGTTTCGTATCAGTAATGGACAAACAAATGTGAATCCCACCAAGAAAAGAAGAATGGCATCTTAATGTGTTTAATTGTTTTTAAGCAATGTAATCTGAACTGAGTTCATGTAATTTAATTGTTTGATCTGCCAGAATTGAGCATTTTGGTATTTAGCTTGAACTGTATGTAATTTTCTGCTTATATTGTATGTAATTGTATACTGATTTTCTGCTTATACTGTGAATTTTTCTTGAACTTGAACTGATCTTCCCAATATGAGCTGATCATGTAATTTAGCATTGATATATATATATATATATATATAGATATTATTTGGAAGAAAAAATAAATTATTATTTTGTAAGAAAAAATTATTATTTGGAAGAAAAAAAATAATTAAACACAATTTGGAAGAAAAAATAATTTAACTAATTTGGAAGAAAAAAATTATTATTTGTAAGAAAAAAATAATTAAACACAATTATGAAGTGACACAGCCCTTTGACATAATAAAACAAAGAGGCATTTTAAATATAAAACCCTATTACAGCGATCTTTTGAAAATGCGCTGTAAAAGGATTTTAAAAAAATAAAATAAGGAGGTCTTTTAAAGCGCTTTCTTCATAAGCAATGTAAAAGGGTCACATAGCCCTTGGACATAATAAAACAAAGAGGCATTTTATATATAAAACCCTATTACAGCGCTCTTTTGAAAAAACGTTGTAAAAGGGTTTTAAAAAAATAAAATAAGGAGGTCTTTTAAAGCGCTTTCATCATAAGCGCTGTAAAAGGGTCACACAGCCCTTGGACATAATAAAACAAAGAGGCATTTTATATATAAAACCCTATTACAACGCTCTTTTTAAAAAACGCTGTAAAAGGGTCACATAGCGTTTGCATATAATAAAACAAAGAAGTCTTTATATATAAAACCCTATTACAACGCTTTTTTGCAAAAGCGCTGTAAAAGGATTTTAAAAAATTAAAATAAGGAGGTCTTTTAAAGCGTTTTCTGCATAAGCGCTGTAAAAAGGTCAGATACCGTTTGCATATAATAAAACAAAGAAGCCTTTTAAAGCGCTTTGTATAAAAGTGTTGTAAAAGGCTTTTAAAAAAATAAAAATAAGGAGGTCTTTTACAGCGCTTTTTCACAAGCGCTATAGTAGGCTTTTAAAAAATAAAATAATGAGACCTATTACAGCGCTTTTTCAAAAAAGCGCTGTAATAGGGTTTTATATATAACAATAAACCTCTTCAATTTCCTTTTCATTACGTAAACTTCATACGAGTGTTTCAGCTTCCTCTTCGTTCTCCTTCTCATTGCGAACCCTACCCTTGTTTCCTCCTCATTACTAACCCTCATTACGTAAACTTCATACACTTGTTTCCTCCTCATCTTCATCCTCCTTCTCATTATGTAACCATATATTTTTAGTAACCCTTATTACGTATTTCTGCGAACCCCGTAACCCTACGATCGTTTCGTCTTTGTTCGTCTTCTTCGTTGTTCTTGTTCTTCTTTGTTACTAAGCAAACCCTACGAATTCGTAACCCTAAAAAGCGCAACCCTACGAATTCGTAACCCTAAAAAGCGCTATTTCAGGTATTGTATTTATTAGTTTTTTGTTTCACTAAAATGCATGTTGAACTTATACTGCTACGTACTTAGACTACTGCATGTTGTTCTTGTTGAAGTTATACTGAACTGCATGTTGAACTTGTTGTAGATAAATGGATACCAACAAAGATTTAGAATGTCAAAATGAAGAAGTTGGCAACACCAAGACTTACGAAAATGAAGTCAAACGTGGTGCAAACATAATGCAAAATGTTATAAAAGCAAGAAGTAGTGGGCAAAAATTTGAGGTATACTTTGTTTGTTGTTTTCTTTGTTTGCTGTTTATACTATACTTTGTTTGATGTTTACTTTGTTTGCTGTTTATAATTTGAGGTACTTACTATATGAGTTTATTAGGTGGGATGGAATGAGAGTGGTCAGTCAATTGACCCCAACAGTTCAATGTTTGTAAGTTATATTGGAGCTGTTGTTCGTCAGAATATCCCCATCACAATAGATGATTGGAGAGATAAGGCATTGAAGGATGCAAAAGATGTATTATGGGCTGATATCCAAGTAATTTTTTACTCCACCTTTTTACTTATAATTTTTTACAAACTGCTTTGAAGTACTTTACTCAAACTATATCTTTATTTGGTATGCAGACAGCTTTTGATGTTGACGAGGTGAGAAAGAGTTACGTGCTGAGAGTTGCCGGGAAAATACACCGGGGTTTTAGATCTCACCTCTCAAATTGCTATCTAAGAGACCGAGATGGAAATATGAATGCGGAAGCTCCAAAAATATGTAAACATTATATATCAAATGAGGAATGGAGCGCATTCGTAGCAAAACGTTCAGACCCCGCGTTTGTTGTAAGTGATTAATTCATTAGCATTTGTGTTTTATTATTCATATTCGTAGCGTATTTTAAATTTTTACAAGATTGTTTTTTTTATATATAGAATATTAGTAAGGAAAATCACGAGAGGGCAAAAATTATTCCCCACCCATACAATAAATCTCGTATGGGATATGCACGTCTAGAGCAAAAACTTGTAAGTAATTAAACATCACTTTTATATAATGTGGTACATTATAAACTATACTTTCTAACTAATATTTTGTTTATGATCTTAACGAGAATAGCTACAAGACACCCAATCCGATCAACCGTTGAGTTGTCATATATTGTGGAAGGAAGCTCGCGTAAATAAAGACGAGTGGTTGATATGTTCAAAAAGTAATAGAACTTTGTGTAAGTATATTTATCACTTTAATATTTTTTAATATTGTATTTTAAAATTGATATTGAACTAATCTTTTTAATCCTACGTGTATATATTATAGTCGAATCTCGAACAAATTTCGGAAAATCAAGAGGACAACAAGGCTAGATGCAGGGACATACTAGGTAAAGTGTTTAATGTTCCTGAATATTCCGGCCGCGTGAGGGGGAAAGGATTTGGCGTAACTCCTAGAAGCTATTTTTCACAAGAGAAGCGCCAAAATCCATCTAACGAGGAAGTATTAGAGAAGATCAAAATATTAACAGAGCAAGTGGCATTCTTGGTGAAGACGAATAAAGACAAGCAACTTGCGGATCAGCTCCAACGTGAAAATCAAATGGAGAATGAAAACGCGAGTTGCAACGTTGGTCTCAAAAGTCTTCCTGAGGTAATTAATTACTTAATAAAATAAGAAATTCATTCAAGCTATACTTATGTATTAACCATTGATTTAGGGTGTCACTCCATGCGTGCTATACTTATCCTCCCCTACTCATCGGAAGGTCGGAAAAGGAACATTGTGCAATACACTGGGCGAAGTATTGCACAACACACCGATCCCTGCGGGCCATGTCAGAGTATCACCAGTTATTGCTTTGGAACCAAATGCACCGTTGCCTATACCGGACAACGATGCAGATCTGAATTATTTGGGCGAAGCAATTGGCAGTTACGTGGCATGGCCCAAACATCTTGTTGCCCTTGATAAGGTATGTTTAATTAATTGAAATCTATGTTTAATTGATTATATTTAATTGCTGAATTTTTTCCGATGTTAACTTTAATTACACATTTATTTAGATTCAAACAAAGTCTAAAAGGAATGATAAGAAGATTCCCAGAAGCGAAATAGTCACATCGCCCGAAAAGGTTTGTCACATTTATTCTGTAAGGTTTGTCATTTTTTCAGATTCAATAAACTAACAAACTGTTTAACCTCATTTTTTCATATTCAATCCAATAAACCACCCGCACAGCAAGCCAGTTGCCGCACCACGACTGGATGTTCGTGGTAAAAATAAAGCCGGCAAACTTCAAAAATTGGAGGGTAATAAAGCTGGCAAACTGCAAAAGCTGGAGGATAATAAAGCGGCTAAAGTTGCTGCTCAAAAAGTGGATCGTGTAAAATCAGTTGTTGCTCCTGCTCCTAAAATAAGTCAGCCACGACTTGCTCGATATGGGTCTTGTCTTGACATACAGGCAAAAAAAAAAAATGGGCAGCGACAACGATTCACGAATAATAAGCATGGATAAATCTATATTCGGAGATGAGTATGAAGAATTTTTTGAAAAAGAGCACATATACAAACTTCTCGACCATAAGGAGCTGAGTGCTACTGTAATCAGCTTATACATGAGGTAAAAATTACTTTTAATTGCATTTATTTGTAATTAATTTAATTTATTGGTAATTAATCTAATTTGAAATTTTCATTGAAGGTTTTTGTATGAGAAGTTCGTGTGCACGCGCAGATTGTCAAATAGATTTTCATTATTATCTCCGCATAAGATTTCGATGCTTAAACACGATCCAGTGAATGTAAAGAAATACGTTGTAGATATACTATTAGGAAATAAAGAGAAGGATAAGTTGTTCCTTGCACCATATAATTCAGGGTACGTAATTATATATTCTTTATTTATATCTTTTTTAATTTATAAGATCTTAATTTATTAGTTGTGTAAACCAATTTTTTGTTGTTGTAAGGCACATTGGGTGCTATTTGCTATCAATGCGACCTCTGAAGTTATATACTACCTAGATCCCTTGCACGGCCATTACAACAATCACCCCGAGATAAAGACTATGTTCGACACGTAAGTAATATTCATTTATTTTTTACATATATATATAAATAATGTGTTTGTTAATGCTATAATAATCACATTTATTTATTCGATAGTGCTTTACAAGTTTTTCGAGCTCAAAGAGGTGCTACAGTGTCGAAGCAAAAGTCAAATAACATCACATGGATTCCAATAAAGGTTTGAAATATATGCTTTTAAAATTTCACTTATAATCAATGCACAAATAATTATTGACTTATATGTTTTATTTTATAGTTCCCTCGTCAAACTAACAACATCGACTGTGAGTACTATGTATTGCGATTCATAAAGGATATTGTTATAAGAATCAAATTATAATCCCAGAAACGGTACGGTATTTTCATTATTTGATTTTCATATATAAACTATGTATATATATATATTTAATTCTAACTTATTTATGTTCAATTTTTATATCGCACAGTACTTTGACAATTCCAGTCCAACATATTCTGAAAAAGATCTAACAGAAATAAAGGAAGACTGGTGTCAGTATGTGATTGAAATGAAGATTATTTGATTTGTTGGGAAATAGCATGCTGCAAGGGATATGGTAGTTCTGTGATGTTGTGAATATGTAGTTGTGAACTGATAGTTGTGAATATGAATATGGGCTGTTGTGAATCTGATAGTTATATGAATAGGTAGTTGTGAATATGAATCTGATAGTTATAGGAATAGGTAGTTGTGAATATGTAGTTATGGGCTGTTGTGAATATGGTAGTTCTATTCTGTGCAAGGAATTGTTGTATACATGTAGTTCTGTGTTGTTGTGAACTGATTGTGTAAATATGTTAAGTTATATAGTTGTAAATATGAACTGACTGTTGTGAATATGTAGTTCTGTTGTTGTTGTGTACTGATTTTAGGAGATGATTGTGAACTGATTCTGGATGAAAATGATTTTTAAATAAAAATTAAAAGACAGCGCTTTCTAAAAAATTCCATAAAAAATCAAAAAGCGCTTTTTAAAATTTACAACATTTTTAATAAAACTAAAATAAGAATAAAAAAAAAAAACACATTTTACAGCGTTTTATCAAAAAAGCGCTGTAAAAGGTGGATAACAATGCATCTATTGAATGCACCTACTACAACGCTTTTTGGAAAAAGCGCTGTAAAAGGTGCATAACAATGCATCTATATGAATGCACCTATTACAGCGCTTTTTTGGAAAAGCGCTGTAGTAGGTAAATAATAATAAAACAATTAAATGCACCTATTATAGCGCTTTTTTGAAAAAGCGCTGTAAAAGGTGCATAATAATGCTCTATTGAATGCACCTATTACAACGTTTTTTCACATAAGCGCTGTAATAGGTGCATGCATATGAAGCGCTATTGCAGGGATTTAAAAAGCGTTACAGGGATTTACCGCGCTTTTTCAAAAAAGCGCTGTAAAACGAGTATAAGAAGCGCGTAATATATCCACCTTTTTTACAGCGCTTTTTTATTTTAATAAGCGATATTGTATCTTTTTACAGCGCTAGTAACTACAGTGCTTATTTTTTTGAAAAAGCGCTGTTAATGGCTTAAAAAAAGCGCTGTAAAATGCGCTTTTTCGCGCAGTGTGGATTGGATTTGAGACATAAAAATCATTTGATTCAAAAATTATAATACTTGTGATTTGATTTAGTTTGACAATTTAAAAAAAATTCATCTGATCCAAAATAATGTTATTTCAATTGGATTAATTTTCGATTAATCCAAATTACAATTTGTAAAATATTATTTTCATAATAATATTATAAAATAAAATTAAAGTAAAAAAATTTGAAGCAAAATATTATATATAATATACTTAGAATTAACATTATCGAATAATATTGATCAATTATATTTGAAATAAATGAAATAGTAATAAGAATATATTAAATTAAACAAATAATTATTATTAAAAAATACTATAACTAATAAATAATAGTTTAATGTAAAATTTCATGGTAATAAAAATATATTAAAATTTATTTACGTGGTTTGGTTCGGATTTTAAAAATGAATTTGAAATTTGATCTCAGCAATTTTCACTAAAGAAAATTCAAACACATCTAATAATATTCGATTTTGTACGATTTTTAATTTTTTGAGTCGATTTGCACTTTTTTTTTTTATCGATTTAAATGTGAACACTTTTATTTATATTTATATTTATATCTATTTTATTAATCCATTTTGGTATAGCCTATTTTCATACCATTTTTAACCTTTACGGGTTTACACTATTCAAACAACCATTACACACATCCAAAGCTAACTTGTAGGCCAAAAAGATATCAATTTATTGAGTTTTTCCTTAAAAAATAAACATAAAGGAAGTTAACAATTTTTTCCTACAAAAAATAGCAAGAAACGTGTTCTATCCCCCGAGTAACGCGTTGTTAGTATTTTATATATGTCTTATTTAGACTTCAAAAAAAAAAAAAATCGTTATATGTATCAATGATAAATATTATTTTGTATTTTTTATATTTATCAATAAAAAGTATTTATTTCATGTTCTTGTTGTATGTACTAGTGAGAAATATTCATCTCGTTGTTTTTTAATATTTATCAGTGACAAATATTTGTTTGGTGTTTATGTATGATTTATAAATATTCATAATGACAAATATTTGTCACATGATTTCTTATGTATCAATGACAAATTTTTGTTTCGTGATTTTTTATATTTATCACTGATAAATATTTGTCTTATGTTTTTTAAGAATCAATTATAAATATCTATCTAGCATTATTTTAATTTTTGTATCGTATTTTTTATAACAATAATAAATAAGAAATGAAAAACGTAAGTTTTTTTATAGGGATCAAAAACGAAATTTAATAGGGATAAATAACTTATGTAATCTTTAGTTAA
>JBBPBQ010000001.1:33688844-33706262 GCA_037974755.1 Cicer yamashitae | reverse complement strand
CACAATTGATTTGAAACTTTTTTTTACAAAGCATGTTAAGTAAAAATTAAAATTCAGTAAAAAAATATTTTCTAATTTTTTTCAATAATTAATTAATTTGAAAATTAACGAAAGAAAATATGAAATACGAGGAAAGAAAAGAATACATTAATTTTAAAAAGATAAAAAAAGTTAAAAAGAAATTAAATTAGAAATGTAATCAATATCCACTCATTTGAGTAATTTTTTAAAAGAAATTGTTGGATATTTTAGTCAAAAATAAAGTGCAGGTGCTAACTTACCCTTTTTAAAAAGTAGGTAGATGTAAAGAGTTTTAATTCACATATTTAGAGTTTTTAATACTATAAATTTATATATTTAATATACTATTAATCTATAGAATTTTTACATAGTCAATTATAACTTGAAGATCATTATTAATAATGTAAATCTTGTCATATTATAATAAAATTCATCAGATTTTATTACTACAGTTTGTGGCTTCTTTGTTTTGCAAATAATCGAGAAATACTTAAGTAGTTGGAGTTCATATTCATGTGCCCATTTAATTTTTATCTCCCAATTTTGTATAAACATAACAATTTTACTTGAAATTATAGGATAATTTATTATAATATCCTTTTTTTTAAAAAAGTAACTAAAAATATCCTACTATGAAATAATATACTAAAATGTCCTATTTTTTTTTTTCTTTCAGGAGTTTCTATTCCCGCCGTGCATTTTGGTGTAATAGGGGTCGCATCCCCGGGATGTGACTATGTACACGGTATTAAAAAAAAAATTCTTCTCATTTTAACAATTGAATAATTGTTTATTTAACAAATTCAAAATAATTAAAATATTTAGAAAAAATAAAATACTTAAATTGAAGAAAAAAATGCAGTTGAGTAGATGTGTTAAAACAAACGTGTTATATTATTTTAACAAGTTCCTCGTATGTTGCAGATAAATTTATATTATTTTAACAACTCTCTCCTATTTTATAAATAATTTAACTCTTTAATTCTATTTTGTTAACTACTACTTCTTATTTTTTCTCCGGATCTAATAAATAAAAATAAAAATAATTATAATTAAAAATAGTAAATTATATTTATAACACCTAATAAAATATATTAAAAATTGGAAGAAAAAAAAAACATTAAATTTGATTTAATGTATTTGTACATCAGTGCTCTCTGATTTCTGATTTTTTAAGCATATCGAGATATAATTATGAGACCCAATTGGTATTGATTATCATCAAAGTTAGTTGGGTTCAATTATTAAATATCTCAACACTTAGAGAACCCATTAGCTATTTTGATGGGATTATGACAGAGAACCGATACATTTTGTGGGGCTTTTTTTTTTTTTTTTTTTTTTTTTTTTCTATTATCAAAATAAAAATAAAGTATCAGACTACTACTGATTTCTAATTAAATATTAAACTACTATTTTTTTTCAATTTTCTACACTCCCATTAAAAAGTCCGTACCTCTCCCCACCAATTTTTCAACTTAAATTTTTTATTTTATTTTAAATGAATGAAGAGAAATCGGTTTGCTATATACCGATTTCTCAATGTATTTTTTTTTTAATTATAAAATTTATTTTATTATTTATAAAATCATTTTTATTAGTAGTGCTATTTAGTAGGCACATACATAAGGAATTTGATCAATTAATAAAGACACACCCACCCACTGAGAAATAATGTAACACATTATTTTTTGTTAACATCTTTCTTAATAATAAATATATATATTTTATTAATCAATAATTATTTATTTAATTAAATAATTAATTTAAGTTTCATTAATTATTAAAATTTAATTAATTATTATTTTAATTAAATAAATAAATACAATGTTAATTTTACATTTTCCTTCATCTTCTAGCACTGTTCTTTCTGATTATTGTGACTCTGACTGGAGATCTTGTCCAGACACTCACATTTGGTTTATGTTTCTTTCTCGGAAACTCTCTCATTTCCTGGAAAACCAAAAAACAATATGTGGTTTCTTGATCTTCCTCCGAGGTCAAGTACAAGGCCATGGCAAATGCTACTTGTGAAGCTCAATGGCTTCTATATTTACTCCAAGATTTGCACATAGATCATCCAGCTGTAGTTTCTCTTCATTGTGACAATAGTTTAGTCCTTCACTGTGCGTCGAATCTTGTGTTTCACAAGTGCAAAAAACACATCAAAATGGACTATCATGTCGTCTGCGATAGGTTCAATCTAGAATGTTTTGCTTGAAATCGGTCAGCACCAAAAACCAGCTTGCAGAAATTTTAACAAAACCTCTACAACCTGATCCATTCAATTATGTTTTGTCCAATCTTCAACTTCTTGACATACATTCTATCTTGAGGGGGGATGTTGAAGATGATGTAACTTAGTTTATTTTCATTCTCTATGTTTTTGAGAATTAGTTTTACCATCTTTTTAGAGAGAATTTGTTTTTTTTCTTTTACTATATAAATAGGTTTATTACTTTTTGTATATACCAATTTTTCTATTAACAAATTTGAGGTATATTCAGTTTCACAAAGGTTTCTAGAAGGCATTGAATTTTGGGAGGGGTTGATGAACCTTTATTAGTCATTATTGTTAGAGTCATTTTGAACCAATTATTTAATTTATTTATTTCAATTTAATGTTTATTTTAGATTTATTTTAAATTTTTTCTTAGAAAAGAAACACACACAAAGTTAACAATTTTTCTTTCGATAACTATCCACGTAGAGCGAAGAGGACAGAGACATTAAAAATATATTTTATTTATTTACACATTATATATATTAAATGTAATATATTTTATTATAGTATATTCTCCTTTCATTTTTTTTTATATATGTCTATCTGTACAAAGAACATAGATAATTGTATTTTTTCTATCACGTCAATAAAAATAAAAATAAATACTACATATTATATTTATTTAAGAAAAGTAAGTGTATGAAAACATCAATCATATTAACGTGTAAATTCAATTTTATAATTATATTTAACTAATTTTATTTATTTTATTTAAAATAAAAATTATACAAAATTACAGCTCATAATTAATACACATTAACGAAATAAAAAAAATGGACAGACGGACATGGAACATTTAGACACTAGTTATTATAAAATAAGTACATTAAAAATACAAAATAATACATAGAATAAATGATATTTTAATTAATTAATTAATTAAAGTAATCCATAACTTTCAAGAAAATATATCTTCATTATTTCCATAAAAACATACACCCTTAAAAGGTTCTTTATTTTATTGTATTTTTGCCTATTATTTTATTGATAAAGAAAAAACAACAAGGTACCAAATGAAGCAAAGTTCACTCCTGGACAAAAGAAACCAATCGTTTGATAAAACTTTTGGCTGTCTCAGGTTCTGGTTTTAGCAAATGATAAACATGACCCTCATCTTTCTCTTCAAACAACTCCAATTTCCCTTTCCACCCACTTTTCTCCACACTTTCAAAATACCAAATCCCTCTGTCCCTGAACATATCTTTTCCAGCAACACAAACAATAATTCTAGAACACCCAAGTTTTTCCAAGCTAGTTGCACCTTCACCCAAAGGATTAACAAAAGGGTTATCAATTCCACTAGGTGCATTTGGATACACCAAATTCCAAACCTTATGACAAATATTATTTTCAGGCTCTATAATAGGTTCTGACCCAATTGGGTAAGAACTATGAAAATAAGGGTGAACTAAAATAGCTCCTAATATTTTAACATCACAAGGTAAAGATTCAATCCCAGCTTGAATTGCAATGTTATGAGTAATGTTACCACCAGCACTATCACCTCCAATGAAAACCCTATTAAAATCACCATGTTGAATCAACCATGGCTCTGCATTGTTGAGGGTATTGTTGGAATGAGAAGATACCCATTTGAGTGCTGTCCAACAATCATGGTAACATGTTGGGAGAGGGTATTCAGGAGCAAGACTATACTCAACAGAAACAACTAAAATATTTGCTTGTGTTGCAAAGGTTTTGATGTGTTCATGGTAAAGTTGGGAGAAAGCCGATTCGATGACGAAACCGCCGCCATGAAAATAGACCAAGATTGGAAATTTGGAAGATGGGTTTGTGATTTTTGGAAGGTAAATTCGAGATGAAATTGTGGGGTTGTGTGAGATTACTATGTCTTTGGATGAAAGCCCTGTTTTTGGGTCATTGAGAGATGGGGGTGCAAATAGTGATTGTAATGGTCTTTCCACTGAACCGTCACTAAAGATACGGATGAATGTTCCCATATCGGTTACTATCTCATTTGCGACGGTTTTTGGTGTGGTGGGTGTTGTGGAAGCCATTTCAATTGAGAATGCAAAGAGTGATTGAAAGGAGTTTTTTAGTGAAATATGAGGTGTGATATTTTTCTTGGTGATGATAATAGATGGTATTTATAGGAAGACCATCCACATGTATGGTGAAATGACAATTTGATTAATATGCATTTATTTTTTAAATAGACATTTAATTATAGCTTCATTTCTATAGGCTTCACGACACTTTTGTTGTTGGATATATTCTCTTATCATTTAATGTTATTCTCTTATCATTTAATGTTATGTATTTTTTAATATTTAATTTTGAAATAATTTTATCTTTAAAAAATTGGTATTTAACAAAACTCAAGGATATCAAACCTAAATTAATGACTTTTTTGTTAAAAATATGAGTTCGTATATATAAGATTTCTTTTAAAATAATTTTTATAATATTTTATTTTTTTGTTATAACTTTTTTTTGGACAGTAAAATTTTAAAAAATAATTAAAATGAAAAATTACTTTGAAAAATTTGTCGTAAAAATTATTTTTCAAAGATATCTTTTTAGAAAAAAAATATAATTTTTATCATATTAAAATCTTTAATAATAAATATTTAAATTATTAAATATTACAATTATTTTTCTTAATTAGTAATAAATGAATTTAAAAAACTTATACTATTTTCAAATAAATTTTCATAAAAATTATTTTTAAAAATATAAAATAAAAATTACTTTTTTAAAATTTTAAACAAACGGATTGAATTATATATATTATTAATCAGTCATATAACACATCACAATTAATTAAATTCTTTTATTATTATATAAAAAATTAGTGGCTACGTAATTAAGGACTGCATTACAGGTCGACCATAGTTTTCGGTTTTAGGTAATATTACTTGAATTGAAGTGGTCTTCTTCTATTGACTTAAAAAGGGTCTTCTTCTATATCTAGACATCTTTAGAGTATTTTCCACTCAAAAGACTTCATAAAGAGAGGTGTTATGCAAGGATTGAAGTAAAATTCTACCTCACAAATTTAGCGCTACTTAACCAACCAAGTCATGCTCATTGAATGAATCAAGTATAGTTTAAAATAGTTTCTATTTTACTTTCGAAATTATTTGTCACAATAAAATCGATTATTTAAAATCTTAAAGTAGATTTCACGTCTACACATTATTTATTTTATAATTTTTTAGTGATAATATCTAATTAACATTTAATCTTTTCAACTCAACACCTAAAAAAATCACTAAATAGTTCTAACAATAATTTTTATTTTCAAACAATTTAACTGCCTAAAAAAATAATATTAAAATAAAAGTTAGTATCAAGTAAAATAATGTAAGAATATTTTAGACATTTATATATATATATATATATATATGAAAAGCTAATTTGTGCTTGTCTATCTATTATAAACACCTTTTTAGTTTTTTTCTCTCATTTCCAACCGTCATTAACATCCTAATTTTTTATTTATCAAAACCTACTAAAAATTACTTATCAAACACAATACAAATCACTAAAAAGTATGTACTTTTTATTTATTAAAATGGTGATTTTTCTCACAAATATCAAATTAAAAGTTACATCATGCATTAATTATAATAAAATTATAAAAAAGTAACATAAAGTAATAATGTCTAAATTAATCTAAAACACTCATGTATCTATATATGATGTATCAACTTAATGGTAACATTTAACTTTATCGTCTTAATGGATGATCAAAGTTTAGATCCTAGTAGAGATCAATTTAATATAATTATAAGTGTCACTTTCACAAATAATATTGCTTTTAATAAATTTTAATTTTTATTGATTATTTTTGTCATTTAAGAAGATTCGATATTACTCTTTTCACTATTAGGACACTTTCAAAGGCACATTTAATAGTAGTTAAACATAAGTGGACATGCTTTAATGTTTTTCCACTTTTCTTCAATAATTTTTTTAAACAATACTTTTTCATCTTTTTTTTTAAATAATTAAGGATCATGAATCTGTTTTTCAAATGATTTACCATTTCATGTAAAAGGGTCAAATGTTAAATCCTTTTTCACACACACACACATATATATATATATATATATATATATATTAAATCACTCAATTTATTATTACCTTCCAATTAAAAATATATTTTTGTTTCAAAATGAAAATTGTTCAATGTTCTAAAAGATGACATTCCAATTGTTTCAGAAACAAGTGAACAAACAGAAAATGATAAGAAACATAATGATTACCTTTGTAAGAATTATATTTTTAATGGACTCGTTGAAGCTCTGTATGATTACTATAGTTCCAGCAATACTGCTTGAGATGTTTGTGATGCTCTGAAGAAGCAATATGATACCAAGGAAGCTAGAGCTAAAACGTATGTTATGAGCTGCTACTTCAAATATCAGATGATGGGTGATAGATCAATGGACGTTCAATCCCATGAAATTCTGAAAATAGCTCATGAGATCATCTCTGAAGGTATGACTTTAGATGAACAATTTTAAATTGCTGTTATAATTGACAAATTGCCCCCTACTTGAAAAGATTTTAAAAATCCTCTCATGCATAAAACAAAAGAAAATTTTCACTAGAGAGTCTGATAACCCTCCTCTAAATTGAGGAAGAATCCCGAAAGTAAGACTAGAAAGATGAAGTACTGGTTGTTTAAAAAATCAAGAAGAAATTCATCGGGGAAATTTTGAAGCCAATAGGCAAAAAACTTAAGAATC
This sequence comes from Cicer yamashitae, assembly GCA_037974755.1. Taxonomy (NCBI): domain Eukaryota; kingdom Viridiplantae; phylum Streptophyta; class Magnoliopsida; order Fabales; family Fabaceae; genus Cicer; species Cicer yamashitae. Next base: position 33,699,239 of record JBBPBQ010000001.1, on the reverse strand, counting down.
AGAATTGTTCAACTCCTCCCTTATTTTTAGTATCCGAAAAATAAAATAAAATTATTTTAAATGTGTAACAGTCAACAACTGATCCGTTTAACTCCTTTCCTATTTTCGCTTGGCAGTTTCTTTGACCTGGTTAATCCGTATATATTTTCGTGCGACAATTTATGTGGATCAGGTAAAGTGGACCGCACCTTTTGCTCTTGTCAGTTGCAGAATTCCTCTATAAATAAAGGATTCCACTTAGTTTAGAAAACAAATAAACAACTCTGAAAAATTCTGAGTTTTCTCTCTTTTCTGCTTCATCTTAAATTTTCTTTCTATATCACAATTCGAGTGGTGTAATTCTAGAACGATTTTCTACGGTGCAGTATACCTTTGATATAGTTTTATCTGGACTGCTTTATCTGGGGGACCTCGTGGTTGATAGTTTGTGTTGCACAATTTTAAGTAGTGCCACGAAATGTCTTAAAGAGAGCGACCTAGTCCGCGACTCAACCTAGTAATCTCTTCGGTGGCTGAAAATAAATTTTAAAGTAGTGTTTCAAAACTCTAAAATAACAATTTTAAGACGTTTCTTTCTGCCATATCTACTGACGAAATTACTGGATCTGGTATACTACTATTGATTTCGATAAACCGTTTCAGTTTGAAGGATGTAACTTTAAATGATGCCAACAAAATATGCTATTTTTCTTAACTTTGAAAAAGGTTCCAATTGTTCTAGAAACTGGTGAACAAATAGAAAAGGATAAAAAAAAGTTGTTGAATTAACCCAATGGAAACATAATGATTACCTTTGTAAGAATAATAATCTTAACGAAGTTGCTAATGATCTGTATGATTACTATAGTTCCATCAATACTGCTAGAGATGTTTGGGAAACTCTGAACAAGAAATATGATACCGAGGAAGCTGGAGCTAAAAAGTATGATATGAACTTCTACCTCAAATATCAGATGACCGATGAGAGATAAGTGGACGCTCAATCCCATGAAACTCTGAAAATAGCTCATAAGATCATCTATGAAGGTATGACTTTAGATGAACAATTTCAAATTGCTTTTATAATTGACAAATTGTCCTCTTCTTGGAAAGATTTTGAAAATTCTCTCACGCATAAAACAAAAGAAGTTTCACTAGAGAGTCTGATAACCCACCTCCAAATTGAGGAAGAATCCCAAAAGCAAGACTGGAAAGATGAAGTACTGGTTGTTTCAAAACACAAGAAGAAATTCAATGGGACAATTTTGAAACCAATAGGCAAACATTTAAAGAATAAAAATATTTGAAAAATAAAATAAAAATATTTTAAATGTGTAACAGTCAATAAATGATCTATTTAACTCCTCCCCTATTTTTGCGCCATAGTTTTCCTGGATCCGGTAAATTGGACTGCACCTTTTGCTCCCTTCAATATAGTATTAGATAGGGACCTTAAATTCACTTCTATCTTTTGGAAAGCCTTCCAAAAATATTTATGAACCAGGTTCAATCTTAGCATTGCCTACCATCCATTAACTGATGGCCAAACTTAAAGGAGCATTCAGACTTTGGAAGACATGTTGAGGGCTTGAGTCTTAGAGGATGGTGGAAGTTGAAAATACACTTGCCTTTGATAGAATTCGCGTATAACAATAGTTATGACACTAGTATAGGTATGGCTCCGTGTAAGGCATTTTAAGGACGCAAGTGTATAACTCCTTTATGTTGGTCAAAGATAGGGGACAAGGGAATTCTAGGACCTGAGCTTATTCAAGAAACCAATGAAAAGATCAAAGTCACTCGTGACAAATTGAGAATAGCTCAGAGTAGACAAAAGAGTTATGCTAATCATAGAAGAAGACCCCTAGAATTTAATGAAGGTGACGATGTATCCTTTAGAGTTACCCCAATTGTTGGCATTGGAAGCCCTCGTTTTATTCGACTCTTTCAAATCATACAGAGGATAAGTCCCTCAGCCTATAAATTAGCCTTACCACCCTGTTTGTCTGGTTTACATGATGTTTTTCATGTCTCTCAATTCACGAAATATATCACAGACCCTTATTAGATCTTGAGTCATGAACCTCTTCAATTGAAGTCCAACCTTTCTTACAATCCAGTACCAACTAAGATTATTGATAGAAGCATGAAGACATTAACCCTCAATTTAGAAAATACATCAAAAACTGTGAAAAATTCTGAGTTTTCTCTCTTTTATGCTTTATCAAAAGTTTTCTATCTATATCACAATTTCGATTGGTCATAGTACCATATTACGAGTGGCCTTTATCGCCATATTTAGAGAATGGAATTCTAGATTGGTATTCTACGGTGCAGTAGAACTCCGGTACAATTTTATCCAGGCTGTTTTATCTTGGGGACATCGTGGTTGATAATCTTTGGAACCAAGTTGGTTTTCCTCTTGTGAATTTGATGTTAACAAAGGTATTTTATGAGAACAATTTGTTTGGACTAATGGCTTCATTAAGTGTGCAAAATTTAGAACAAGAAAATCAGAGGAAGGTACCAGAGGAAGTGATTAGAGGAAACTACCAGAGGAAGTGACTGTAGGAAATCACCAGAGGATGAGATCATGGGAACACAAAAGCATAAGCGTCTGCCTTTGATCATATGCCTCTAAAAACAATTGCCTCTCATGGTTACGAAGACTGCCTTTGACGTTTGGGTCTAAAGGCTGCCTCTAATAACTAGGTGAAGACTGGCTCTCAAACTTGGTCTGAAGACTGCCTCTAAAGATTGAATTTGAAGCATGCCTCTAAAGCCCTTGTGTGCCTTTGATGTGCACAAACTCATCAAGCCTCTGAAGAGTTTATATTAAGCTATCATTAATTCTGAAGAGATTGTTCAATCCATGCATTCAAAACTCATATTGCGCTAATTAAAAGTTGCAACACACTCATAAAGCTGCTTCTGATATGCAACATCTAATGTTGCACTGACTCTGATGATTCAACAATGTGATTTTCTTAAAGCCACTAATGCTAAGTCATGCAATTCTGCCTCTGACTGTTATTATCCAAGAAACACGACTTTTGATTCGAACAAGAAAGTCAATGGTGTTGGAACTAAGTTGGTTTTCCATTTATAGTTTTGATGTAAACAAAAGTACTTTGTGAGAAAAATTTACTACACTAATGATTTCCATAAGTATGCAAAAATTAGAACTAGAAAATCGGAGGAAACGACTTGAGGATACGACTAGAGGATACCACCAAAGAAAGTCACCAAAGGATACCACCAAAGAAAGTCACTAGATGGTACCACCATCAGAGGATACCACTAGAGGAAGTGACCAGAGGATACCACCACCAAAGGAAGTAAAAAGGTCAGAGGAAACAAAATCAAATCAATCAAATCCATGCATTGGAAAAGTTCGCGCATCTTCCTCTGACAAAGTGCTTCTAATAGTTTCGTATGTTTTTGTGTTTGCCTCAGAAACAAGGAAGACTCTAGTGAATTAATTTGCAAACATAATCTGAACCACAATAAATTTCTTGTGTCACTTTACTCCTGCATTCCTTAGTTTTGTTACTGCTTCTGCTCTAAGTCATCAAACTCGAACCAATTTTAATCAAATAATGATAAGAATCCAACTTAGACAAACACAATTCAACCCCCCTTCTCATGCTTAATCCTTCAAATGGCTCTATTGGAAAGTCAACGGCTCTAATTGAAAAAATTCATTATGAAGAAAATGGTTAGTCGAATAAGAACTTCTTAATATTCAAGAACAAGCTGAAATCCATTCCCGCTCAAATCAATCAAGAGTATAAAGGAAGATTCACGTGAATAAGTTTTTGAACACAATCGGAAATTAGATACGATATATTTATAATTGAAGGAAATCTTTGACCAAGGTGAAAAGAAGATATGGCCAAAATATTGTTCACAAGAAGAGATGGTCAAAATATTTTTCACAAGAAGATATGTTAAAAATTTGTTCACAAGAAGATATGCTCAGAAAGATATGCTTAGAATTTGTTCACAAGAAGATACACGCAGAATTATTTAGAAGAAGATACACTCAGAATTATTCATAAGAAGAAACACTCAGAATTATCCACAAGAAGATACACTCATAAATTGTTCACAAGAAGATACATTCAGAATTTGTTCACAAGAAAAATATGATCCAGATTTTACAAGGACCAAAGTGAAACCCTTATCTATTCTATAAATAGATACTCAAGGCTGAAGAAGAAAACACGAACTCATAAATTCAGAAATCCATACAATTCAGAAAAACTTTTGAGAGCTCAAATTTCCTAAGTATTCGAAGTTCAAATGTTTATGTTCTAGAGAAGCAGTTGCTCAAAGAAATATTTTCTAAGTGTTTTAGTGTAAGGAATTAGTTGTAAAAATCTGCTTAGTAGAAGCAAAACACAATCCGTTCCAAACTTGTGTAACCTAGCTCGATAATGGCTTCAGTGTTCCTCAAGCAATCTGTGGTTTTCAGATTGTGTTGAGAAGACTTGACTTGTAGGGTCAAGGTGTTTATTTGCCTCAAAAATCTATAGGTGTTAGGTTGTTTTGAGAAGATTGACTTGTAGGGTCAAATGTGTTGGAACCAAGTTGGTTTTCCACTTATAGTTTTGATGTTAACAAAAGTATTTTATGAGAACAATAAATTAGGATTAATGGCTTCATTATGTATGCAAAAACTGGAAGAAGAAAATAAGAGGAAGGTACTAGAGGAAGCGACCAGAGAAAGCGACTAAAGGAAAGAGACTAGAGGAAAGTTACCAGAGGAAGTGACTAGAGGAAGTCATCAAAGGAAGTGACCAGAGGATGAGATCAGAGGAACACAAAGTATATAATCTGCCTCTGAACATATACCTCTGAAAGTAACGTGCCTTTGAAGGTTACGAAGATTGCCTCAAATGTTTGGGTCTGAAGTCTAGATTTGATGTTTGGGTCAGAAGACTACCTCTGAAGAATGGCTCTAAAACTGAGCCTGAAGACTACCTCTAAAGACTGTCTGAAGACTGAATTTGAAGCATGCCTTTGAAGCCCTTGTATGCCTCTGACGTGGACAAACTCATCATACCTTTGAAGAGTTCATATAAAGGTATAATTAACTCTGAAGAGATTGTTCGAACCATAAATTCAAAGCTCACAATCCGTTGATCAAAATGGTGCAACACACTCCAAATGTTGCCTCTAATATGCATCTTCTAATGTTGCACTGACTCTGAAGTTTCAACAAGGTGATTTACCCAATGCCTCTAATTCTAAGTCATGCAATTCTGCCTTTGACTATCATTATTCAAGAAACACAATATCTCACTACAACAAGAAAGTTAATGCCTATGATGGAAAGTCAACAGTAGAAATTGAAACAACTAAGTATGAAAAGAAGACTTAGCCGAATCAAAAACTTGTGAAGATCCAAGAACAACCCGAATCCATTCCAACTCAAATCAAGCAAGAGTATGAAAGAAGATTCGTGAAGAAAATCTAAAATAAGATTTGATTTAGATTTATAATTGAAGAAAATCTTTGACCAAGTTGAAAAGAAGATATGGTCAAGATTTGAAGAAGACGTGATCAAGATCTTATCACAAGAAGATATGAATTATTTACAAGAAGATTTGATCAAGATTTATCACAGGAAGATATGAATTATTTAAAAGAAGATTTGATCAAGATTTATCTACAAGAAGATATGAATTATTTACAAGAAGATTTGATCAAGATTTATCACAAGAAGATATGAATTATTTACAAGAAGGTTTGATCAAGATTTATCTACAAGAAGATATGAATTATTTACAAGAAGATTTGATCCGAATCTAAAAAAAGATATGATTTATTTATAAGAAGATATGATTTATTTATAAGAAGATATGATCAAGAATTTTTTACAAGAAGAAACACTCACCAGAAGATACATTTAATATTTGCAAAGTTATGATTCAGATTTTGCAAGGACAAAGGAGAAACCCTATTCTATTCTATAAATATATACTCAAGGTTGAAGAAGAAAACAAGAGAACTCATAAGCATAAATCCCTAAGTCATTAGAGTTCATAATGTTAAGGTCTAGAGAAACACTTGCTCAAAAGAAATATTTTCTAAGTGTTTTCTAGTGTGAGAGTCATTGTTACAATCAGCTTGTTAGAAGCAAACCAATTTGTTTCATACTCTTGTAACCCAGCCGAATAGTGGCTTTCGTGTTCCTTAAGCAATCTATAGGTTTTCAGGTTGTGTTGAGAAGACTCGACTTGTAGGGTCAAGGTGTTGTGTGGCTTGAACAATCTGTGGTTTTTTAGTTGTGTAGAGAATACTTGGCTTGTATAGTCAAGGTGTTTGTGCTCCTCAAAAAGTCTGTGGTGTAAGGTTGTTTTGAGAAGAATGGCTTGTAGGGTCAGGTGCTGTGTAATTCAAGTTTTGAATTAGTGGATTAAATCCTTCAAAGTGAGGGGATTAAGCGTAGCTACCACGTTGGTACTGAACAAGGATAAATCTTGTGTGACTTTAATTCTGGAATTCTTGTTTTACTTCTACCTCTTAAGACTTAAACCGATTGCTACTACTTTTATTCTAAGTAAGTCACAAAATCCGAACCAGTTTTAAATAAGTTTTCAAAAAGAATCCAACTTAGTCAAACACAATTCAACCCTTTTCTTGTGTTTTCACCGTCAATTGGTATCAGAGTCTAGTTTCAAAAATTACCACTTTATAGTGTTTGAACAAAGATCCAAGGATTCAACAATGTCTGGATTTGGTGAAGAAGCTATTGTAGGAAACATCAGCAAGCCACCTTTGTTTGATGGTGAATGATTTGAGTACTGGAATGACAAGCTGAGGAGTTTTTTTATCTCACAAGATCTTGAACTTTAGGACTTACTGGAAGATGGCTACACTGCTCCAATAAATTCTGACGGTACTAAAATTTCAAGGAAAAAGATGGATGCTTAACAAAAGAAGATGTACAAGATGCATCACAAGTCTAGAACCTTCAAGATCAATGCACTCACCTTCAAAGAATTTGATAAGTGAATTGGCAAAGAAACAACAAAAAACATCTATGACAATTTGGTTCTGACTTATGAACGAAGCAAACAAGCTCAAGAAGCAAAGGCCAACCTCCTAGTCAGAAAGTATGAGTTGTTCAAGATGGAAGAAAATGAAGACATTGAAACAATGTTTTCTAGATTCCAAACTCTGGTCTCAAGATTAAAGATACTTGGGAAGAGTTATACAACTGCTGACCATGTGAAGAAAATTCTTAGGAGTCTGCCAAGCAAGTGGAGCCCTAAGATTACAACTATTCAAGAAGCTAAGGATCTCAATACTCTTAAAGAAGCTAAGGATCACATGAAATTGAGCTTGAAGAGGATGAACTCAAGAAGAAGCAGCCAACTTTTGCCTTGAAATCCAAGCAGAAGAAAGTTCTGAAGGCAACATCAGAACTAGAGGATAATGATTCAGATGATCAGAATCTGAACTCAGAGGATGAAGAGCTGGCTTTCATATCCAGAAAAAATTCAAAAGATGTGGCACAACAGAAATAAACAATTTTCTCAAAGATACTCCAGGTAGTCCAATGGAGGAAGGGATAAAAAATCTGACAAGAAAATGATCATATGCTCTGGATGCAATGAACCTGGCCATGTCAAGTCTGAATATCCAAATCTGGACAAAGGGAAACATTAGTGGAAAGATTCCAGACCCAAGAAGAAGGTTTTGATGGCTACATGTGATGATTATAATGAATCCTCTAATGATGAAGAGCAAGCACCAACAGACATGACCAAAGGAAACCACAAGAGGATACGAGCAGAGGATACCACTAGAACAGGAAAATCGGAGGATACCACCAACAGATATGACCAAAGGAAACCACAAGAGGATACGAGCAGAGGATACCACTAGAGGGTACCACCAGAGGAAGTTACCAAACGAAGTAAAAAGGTAATAGGAAACGAAATTAAATCAGTCAACGAAATCCTCAGAATCGGATAAATGCACGCTATGGAAAAGTAAGCGCATCTCCCTTTGATAACATGCTTCTCGTCTGCCTCTGAAGACTGAAGCGTGCTTCGGTTTTGCATGCCTCTGATGAGTCTACGCATTTGCCTCTGAAGATCTAGTACACCTTTGAAGATTCAGCGTGCCTCTGAAGAATTATGTGCCTCTAAAGATTTAACGTGCCTTTGAAGAATTCTATGCCTCTGAAGATTCAGCGTGCCTATGGAGTTTTTATTCCTCTGATGAACAATAACTTTAGCATGTCTCTAATGAACTGTAACTTTAGCATGCCTTTGAGGAACAATGACTTTAGCATGCCTCTGATGAATAGTTTTTTTGAACATGCCTCTGAAGTCTGAATCCACTCTTCAAGTCTACATTTGAAGCATATCTTCTGCTAACTCTAAAGACTGTAACTTGTTTCAGAGTGTTGCCTTTAATACCTAGCACACTCTAATAATGCAACAAAGGTGAAGTTGCCCATGCATTAATTCTAAGTCATGCAGCTTTGCATCTGCCTCTGACCATGGTTATTCTAGCATCACACCATCTGATTCCAACAATCATGTCAATGTCTATGTAGAATAAAAGTAAATGATTCTGTTGGAGTAAAGTCAACGACTCTGATGGAAGGTCAAAAGCTCTGATAGATTGAGTAAGATACTAAATTGGACTTAGTCGTATTCTTACTTTTGAAGGTCCAAGAACAAGCCCAAATTTGTTCCTGCCCAAATCCAATCAAGCGTATGATAGAAGACTCAAGTGAATCAATTTGCAAACATAATCTGAACAAACACGCACAATATCTTTCTAGAAGAATTGTTCATATCAGATTGGGAAATAAAAGTTGACTAACAGTCATATTATCAAGGATGTAATTTTTGTGTAATTTTTGTCTATAGAATTATAATGATCTATAATTTTTGTGTAATTTTTATCTATAGAATTATAAACTAAGTTGATATCAAATTACACTAATGTAATATTACACCATTCAATCATGTTTTAAGCAATACAAATTTTACAAAATCCACTGTTGGGTTCAAAATTTATATCATATAGGTCATTTATGTAAAATATTGCATAAATATAAAATCATTTGACTAATGATTGAGATTCATAAAGATTAACGACGTTTAATTAAAACATATAAGACATTAATTTTGATGTATCCTAAAAACATATTAAATGGTTTTAGATTTTTGAAATAGTTTACACGAATGATCTATTAATATATACTTTTAATCGAACGGTAAATTTTATAAAATTCACATCGATTAAAATGTTACGGAGCGATGTAACATTACATTGGTGTAATTTGATATCTTCTTTTATAAATTCTCATATTTTATTATTTGTTAAATTTGTATTTTGTGGCAAAACACAAACCACTTTTATTTATAGTATTCTTTATTGTTGCCATAAAAAAGAAAGAGGAAACTTCTTTTATAACCATTCACTCATATCTTATAAAAAGAGTACTATTGTATTTTTAAAGGCCACATCAAATATGGATATTGCTTTTAGGATTTAATTCGTATACACTGTTAGCGTAAATAAATTTTATATTGTCAGTCAATCACAAATGTTATATCATTAGATATGTTCTTAAATCATGTTCATAAATGGTTGTGATGACTGTCGGTGTAAATCTTTTCACATTGTTAGTGCATGATAATTAAATTTTTGCTTTTATTGTTATGGTAGATTACAATTATTAGGGTTAAATAAATTTTATTACTATAAAATTTTAAAATTTCGTTTTTAGTTTCTATAAAAAATATCATTTCTAGTCGTATAAAATTACCATGCATGTGATTTTAGTCTTATTAGAATGTCATCAAATATTTGTAAATGATTTTTTAACAGTAATGTTGACAATATTATACGCAGTCCCTCCACAATAAATAAAATCGAAATTCAATTTCTAATTTTATATTTTCGTTTATTTCATCTTGAGTTTATAGTGTTAAAAAATTCACGTTTCATTTATCTAAAGTTCAAAATTATATGTTGAAATTTTAGTAGGAACTAAAAATGTGTGCATAATAATTTTATAAGAACTAAAAATGAAATTTTAAAAATTTTATAAGGATTAAAAACCTATTTATCTATTTAATGGTTATTATTTTTCACATTTTTGTTGGTGTTATTGCTGGTATTGTTATTATTTTTCACATTGTTGTTAGTGTTATTGCTGGTATTGTTATTATTTTTCACATTGTTGTTGGTGTTATTGCTGGTATTGTTATAATTGTTGTTGTTGTTGTTATTGTTGTTGTTGTTGTTGTTGTTGTCGTTGTTGTTGTCGTTGTTGTTGTCGTTGTTGTTGTGGTTGTTGTTGTTGTTGTCGTTGTTGTTGTCGTTGTTGTTGTCGTTGTTGTTGTCGTTGTCGTTGTTGTTGTCGTTGTTGTTGTTGTT
>JBBPBQ010000001.1:33623692-33677178 GCA_037974755.1 Cicer yamashitae | reverse complement strand
ACATCTCACAGTTTTCAACAAAAATATATATGTAAAAACAATTAAAAAATACTAAACAATTAATGGGTACATTAATATTAATTTAACGTTTTTGTCATTTTCTCTTATAAATGGGATAAATGGTAGTATTATATTTTTGAGCTTTGTTTACACTATTTTTTTTATTCATATTGATTGCCTCAATTACTAAAATGCATAGTTTTTTTAAGTATGTTTGTTTGTGTTACTAATTGTTTATGACATACTTTATATTATTTTGCTAGAGTGTGTGTTTATTATAGTTTTATTAATAAAATAATCACATTTTAAAATTAAATAATTACTTGAAAGTTATATTTGGCTGTTACAATTTTTGTTATATTTTTAGGTTTTTTAAAAAAAACCTAAAAATAGTCTAAAATTTGCTTTTAGTTGAGAATTTTTTTTTAGTAACATCTCTAAAAAAATTATTTTTATAATTGATTTTTTTAAAAATAAATTAATTTTCACTCTAAGGTACGCACTCAAAACATACTCTTTTTTTTCTTCTTAAAAATCTCTATATTATTCAGTATAAAAATAACTTTAGAATGCCTATGATGAACAGTAACTTTAGCATGCTTCTAATTAATAGTAACTTTAACATGTCTCTGATGAACAATACTTTTTAGCATGCCTCTGAAGTTGAATGCCACTATTCAAGTCTGCATCTGAAGCATATATTCCACTGACTGTGAAGAGTGCTGCCTCTGATACGTAGAATACTCTAAAGTTGCATTGACTATGATAATGCAACAAAGGTGAAGTTGCCCCTGCCACTAAATCTAATTAGCCATGTAGCTTTGCATCTGCCTCTGACAATGGTTATTCTAGCATCATAACATCTAATTCCAACAATCAAGTAAATGACTATATAGAATAAAAGTAAATGATTATGATGGAGAAAAGTCAACGACTCTGATAGAAGGTCAAAAGCTCAAATTGATTGAGAAAATACTGAATGAGACTTAGCCGTATTTTTACTTTTGAAGGTCCAAGAACAAACCCAAATTTGTTCCTGCTCAAATCCAATCGAGCGTATGAAGGAAGACTCAAGTGAATCATGTTTCAAACTTAATCTAAACAAATACGCACAATATATTTCTAGAAGAATTGCTCATATCAGATTAGGAAATAAAAATTGCCTATTGGTCATATTATCAAGATCATATAAATTAAAACTATATTTGGAGAAAATCTTTGTTGACCAAGGTGAATTTGAGATACGATTCAGAAACTCAGCAACAAATTCACAAACCCTAATTTCACCTATAAATAGTGGATCAAGGTTTAAGAAGAATGGTACAATAATATACGACAACACAAACAACGACAAACTTAGAAAAATCTTAAAATCGAAGCTATTTAGAAAACCTCAGTTGCTCAATATTTTCTAAGTGTTTAGAGTGTAAGGTTTTAAGTTCTTGAAAAGCACTCGTTCAAACTAAAATATTCTAAGTGTTCTAGTGTGAAAAATCATTGTTTCAAATCTGCTTAGTAGAAGCAAAACCAAACCAGTTCCAATCTCTTGTAACCCAGCCGGATAGTTACTTTAGTTTGCATCTAACAATCTGTAGTTTTCAAGTTGTGTAGAGAAGACTTGACTTGTAGGTTCAGGTTGTTTTGAGAAGACTGAATTGTAGGGTTACGTGTTGTTGTAATTCAAGTTTAAAATTAGTGGGTAAATCCTTCTATGTGAGAGGATTGGACGTAACTACCAAGTTGATGGTGAACTGGGATAAAATCTGGTATTTTATTTTTACCTTCGCTCTGTCTATTTACTGCAACCTCTTATTAGTCCAAACAGCTAAGTCACCAAACCAATATTAAAATTAAAGTTAAGAAAATTATTTTAAAATTAGACAGTCACAATTCAACCACCCTTCTCGTGTTTGCGCTTTTTCTAAAAAGCGATGTAGTAGGTGTATTCAATAGAGCATTATTATGCACCTTTTACAGCGCTTTTTCAAAAAGCGCTGTAGTAGGTGCCTTCTAATGCACGTTTTACAGCGTTTTTTCAAAAAAGTGTCGTAATAGGTGTTTTTTTTTCTTATTTTAGTTTTATTAAAAAATGCTGTAAATGAAATTTTTAAAAAGCGCTTTTTTGGTTTTTTATGGCATTTTTTTAGAAAGCGTTGTCTTTTAATTTTCTTTTCCAAAATCATTTTCATCCAGAATCAGTTCACAAAATCAGTGCACAACAACATAACTATATAACTTTATAATATAACTTTATAACTTTACATATTTACATAATCAGTTCACAACAATACAGAACTACATATTCACAACAATCCCTTGCACAAAATAGAACTACCATATTCACAACAGCCCAGAACTACATATTCACAACTATCAGTTCACAACTACATATTCACAACAGCCCAGAACTACAGATTCACAACAGCACATAACTACCATATCCCTTGCAGCATGCCATTTCCCAGCAAATCAAATAATCTTCATTTTAATCACATACTGACACCAGTATTCCTTTATGTCTGTTAGATCTCTTTCAGAGTATGTTGGACTGGAATTGTCATAGTATTGTGCGATATAAAAATTGAACATAAATAATTTAGAATCGAATATATACATAGTTTATATATGAAAATCAAATAATGAAAATACCGTACCGTTTCTGGGATTATAGTTTGAATCATATCATCAATCTCCTTCATGAATCGCAATATATAGTACCCACAGTCGATGTTGTTAGTTTGACAAGGGCACTATAAAATAAAACATATAAGTCAATAAATATTTGTGCATTGATTGTAAATGAAATTTTAAAGGCATATATTTCAAACCTTTATTGGAATCCATGTGATGTTATTTGACTTTTGCTTCAACACTGTAGCACCTCTTTGAGCTCGAAAAACTTGTAAAGCACTATCGAATAAATAAATGTGATTATTATAGCATTAACAAACACATTATATATATATATATATATATATGTAAGAAATAAATGAATATTACTTACGTGTCGAACATAGTATATAACTTCAGAGGTCGCATTGATTGCAAATAGCACCCAATGTGTCCTACAACAACAAAAAATTTGTTTACACAACTAATAAATTAAGATCTCATAAATTAAAAAAGATATAAATAAATAATATATAATTACGTACCCTGAATTATATGGTGCAAGGAACAACTTATCATTCTCTTTATTTCCTAATAGGATATCTACAATGTATTTCTTTACATTCACTGGATCGAGCTTAAACATCGAAAGCTTATGCAGAGACAAGAATGAAAATCTATTTGAGAATCTGCGCGTGCACACCAACTTCTCATACAAATACCTTCAATGAAAATTTCAATTTAGATTAATTACCAATAAATTAAATTAATTACCAATAAATGCAATTAAAAGTAATTTTTACCTAATGTATAAGCTGATGACAGTAGCACTCAGCTCCCTATGGTTGAGAAGTTCGTATATGTGCTATTTTTCTAGAAATTCTTCATACTCATCTCCGAATATAGCTTTATCCATGCTTATTATTCATAAATCGTTGTTGCTGCCCATATTTGTTTTTTCTTGTATGTCAAGACACGACCCATTACGAGCAAGGCCTGGCTGACTTAATTTAGGAGCAGGAGCAGCAACTGATTTTCTCGAATCCAGTTTTTGAGCAGCAACTTTGGCCGTTTTATTACCCTCCAACTTTTGCAGTTTGCCAGCTTTATTATCCTCCAATTTTTGAAGTTTGTCGGCTTTATTTTTACCACAAACATCCAGTTGTGGTGCGGCAGATGGTTTATTCTTGCAGCTGGCTTGCTGTGCAGGTGGTTTATTGGATTGAATCTGAAAAAATGAGGTTAATCAGTTTGTTAGTTTATTGAATCTGAAAAAATGACAAACCTTATAGAATAAATGTTGACAAACTTTTTCCGGCGATGTGACTGACTCATTTCTGGGAATCTTCTTATCATTCCCTTTAGACTTTGTTTGGATGTAAATAAATGTGAAATTAAAGTTAACAGTGGACAAAAATCAGCAATTAAATATAATCAATCATAATCATATATCGTGCAATTAAATATACATATCAATTAAACATACATTTCAATTAATTAAACATACCTTATCAAAGGCAACAAGATGTTTGGGCCATGCCACGTAACTACCAATTGCTTCGCCCAAATACTTCATATCTGCATTGTTGTCCGGTATAGGCAACGGTGCATTTGGTTCCAAAGCAATAATTGGTGATACTTTGACATGGCCCGTAGGGATCGGTGTGTTGTGCAATACTTCTCCCAAAGTATTGTACAATGTTCCTTTTCCGGCCTTCCGATGAGTAAGGGAGGATAAGTACAGCACGCAAGGAGTGACACCCTAAATCAATGGTTAATACATAAGTATGCGAACAATTAGGTTGAATGAATTTCTTATTTTATTAAGTAATTAATTACCTCGGGAAGACTTTTGGACCAATGTTGCAACTCGCGTTTTCACTCTCCAATGAATATAACAATATTGTAAAAATTTAAAATACGCTATGAATATGAATAATAAAACACAAATGCTAATAAATTAATCACTTACAACAAACGCGGGGTCCGAACGTTTTGCTACAAATGCGCTCCATTCCTCATTTGATATATAATGTTTATATATTTTTGGAGCTTCCGCATTCATATTTCCATCACGGTCTCTTAGATAGCAGTTTGAGAGGTGAGATCTAAAACGCCGGTGTATTTTCCCGGCAACTCTCAGCACGTAACTCTTTCTCACCTCGTCAACATCAAAAGCTGTCTGCAAACCAAATAAATATATAGTTTGAGTAAAGTACTTCAAAGCTGTTTGTATAAAATTATAAGTAAAAAAGTGGAGTAAAAAAGTTACTTGTATATCAGTCCACAATACATCTTTTGCATCCTTCAACGCTTTATCTCTCCAATCGTCTATTGTGATGGGGATATTCTGACGAGCAACATCCCCAATATAACTTACAAACATTGAACTGTTGGGGTCAATTGGCTGACCACTCTCATTCCATCCCACCTAATAAACTCATATAGTAAGTACCTCAAATTATAAACAGCAAACAAAGTATACCTCAAATTTTTTCAAAAAAGATAAAAAATAAATAGCAAACAAAGTATAGTATACCTCAAATTTTTTCCCAGTACTTCTTGCTTTTATGACATTTTGCATTATGGTTGCACCACGTTTGACTTCATTTTCGTAAGACTTGGTGTTTCCAACTTCTTCATTTTGACAATCTAACTCTTTGTTGGTATCCATTTATCTACAACAAGTTCAACATGCAGTTCATTATAACTTCAACAAGTTCAACATGTAGTAGTCTAAGTACGTAGCAGTATAAGTTCAACATGCATTTTAGTGAAACAAAAAATTAATAAATACAATACCTGAAAAGTGCGAAGAAATACTTAGGGTTACGGGTTCGTAGGGTTCGATTAGTAACAAAGAAGAACAAGAACAGCGCAGAAATACGAACGAAGAGGAAACGAGCGTAGGGTTACGGGTTCGCAGAAATACGTAATGAGGGTTAGTAAAAAATATATGGTTCGCAATGAGAAGGAGAACGAAGATGAGGAGGAAACAAGCGTATGAAGTTTACGTAATGAGGATGAAACAAGTGTAGGGTTCGTAGGGTTCGCCATGAGAAGGAGAATGAAGAGGAAATTGAAGATGAACAAGCGTATGAAGTTTACGTAATGAAGAGGAAACTAAAGAGGTTTACTGTTATATATAAAACCCTATTACAGCGCTTTTTTGAAAAAGCGTTGTAAAAGACTTCATTATCTTATTTTTTAAAAGCCTATTACAGCGCTTTTTTATAAGCCTTTTAAAGCGCTTTTGAAAAAGCGCTGTAAAAGATCTCCTTATTTTACTTTTTTAAAAGCCTTTTACAACGCTTTTCCAAAAAAGCGCTGTAATAGGGTTTTATATATAAAAGGCTTCTTTTGTTTTATTATATGCAAACGCTATGTGACCCTTTTACAACACTTAAGCAGAAAGCATTTTAAAAGACCTCTTTATTTTATTTTTTAAAAAACCTATTACAGCGCTTTTTCACAAAGCGCTTTAAAAGGCTTCTTTGTTTTATTATGTGAAAGCGCTATGTGACCCTTTTACAGCGCTTTTCCGCAAAGCGCTTTAAAAGGCTTGTTTGTTTTATTATTGAAAGCGCTATGTGACCCTTTTACAGCGCTTTTCCACGAAGCGCTTTAAAAGACCTCCTTATTTTATTTTATTAAAAGCCTTTTACAGCGCTTTTCCAAAGAGCGCTTTAAAAGACCTGTTTGTTTTATTATGTGCAAGGGCTATGTGACTTATTTTTTTTAAAGGCTTTTTATAGCGCTTATTAACAAAAGTGCTGTAAAATTACAAAGTTTATGTTCAGTTTTGTTCAAGTTAAATATGTTAAATTACAATATAAGTTCAGTTTCAGTTTGGAACCATGACACCTATATATAGTTCAGTTTCAGTTTTTTCTTCCAAATAATTAGTTAAATACCTATATATATATATATCAATGCTAAATTATATGATCAGCTCATATTCAAATACAGTACTCAAACAAAGCTTTTTCAAGTTCAATATAATTAAGCAGAAAATCAGTATAAGTAGAAAATCAAATACAGTTCAAGCTAAATACTAAAATGCTCAATTCTGGCAGATCAAACAATTAAATTACATGAACTCAGTTCAGGTTACATGGCTTATAAAATAATTAAACACATTAAGATGCCCTTCTTCTTTTCCTGGTGGGATTCACATTTGTTTGTCCATTAATGATATGAAACGATGGATTAATCCAAATTCCCTCATCATGATCATCTATAAGATATAAACCATCATCATGAGTTGAATCAATTTCATGTGGTTGTGATGTTGCAACCATTTATTTTAATGGTCGATAGGACAACAGACCATTTATCATCAGTAGGATCAGTGACATAAAACACTTGTTGAGCTTGCGACGCTAAAATAAAAGGCTCATCTTTGTATCCCACCCTATTAAAATCGACAAGCAAGAACCCTGACTCATCAATCCGAACGCCATTATTATTATCGAGCCACTTGCAACCAAATATGGGAACACGAAACATTGTGTAGTCTAGCTCCCATATGCGCTCGATAACCCCAAAATATGATAGATTTGCATATATTGGGTTCTTGTCATTTGCACTTGAGATATGCATTGCTTCAGCTACGAGAGTGACTCCGCTATTTTGCATAGTGGTTTGATCATCTTGTTCTTTGGTATAAAATGTGTAGCCGTTAATTTCATAACCGGTGTAAGAAAAGACATGTAAACTCGGACCATTTGCTAGCCACCTCAATCTCTGTGAAATTGATCTGGGGTCTACCTCAAACTTTGACTTTATGTGATTTTTTAACCATGTTATAAAACTTCGATTGTGCTCTCGTGTTATCCAATTTTGATTCCTATTCATGTTCAAACTAGATAACTGATCCATGTGTATTGTAACATACGATTGAACCTCATCATCATTGTGCAGAACATACAATTGTGCCTGCTCCTATTCTGTCCTTGATATAGTCATTAGTCTCTTTTCCAATTTTCCCTTCTCCTGATATTCTTCCTGAATGACGAGACATGGGAAGCCCTATGGATTCAACATTGGACAGATATTCAGTACAAAATTCAGCAGCTTCTTCGACAATGTACCGTTTAGCAATACAACCTTCTGGTCGAATCCTACTTTTTACGTACCCTTTTAATATTTTCATATATCGTTCTATCGGGTACATCCATCTCATATAAGCTGGCCCACAAAGTTGTGTCTCCTTAACAAGATGAACAGTAAGGTGAACCATTATATAAAAAAACGAGGGTGGGAAATACATTTCAAGCTCACACAAAGTAACAACAATTTCCCTCTACAATGTCGATAATTTCTGAGGATCGATCACTTTACTACAAATTTCCCTGAAGAAGAAACATAATTTAGTTATGGCTCGGCGAACTTTTTCAGGTAAAATTGAACGTATACCTATTGGTAGCAAATGCTCCATTAGAATATGACAATCATGGGTCTTCAAACCTTTTAACTTGAGGTCTTTCATACAAACTAAAGTTTTAATGTTTGAAGAGTATCCTTCTGGAACTTTAACTTCGTGTAGAAATTTACACAAAACAATTTTTTCCTTTCTAGATAGAGTATGAGCGGCTGGAGGTAGATATGTGCGATTTCCTTTCTTTACGGGACCCAATTCATTTCTTATTCCCATATCGACCAAGTCCAATCTTGCATTGATGTCATCCTTAGATTTTCCTGGTATATTGAGTAACGTACCAATAACACTGTCAAATACATTTTTCTTAATATGCATCACATCGAGAAAATGTCTTATATACAATGACTTCCAATATGGCAATTCAAAGAAAATTGACTTTTTCTTCCACCCAGTTTTGACCAGCTCTCCCGCAAAAGGTTTGCCAAATTTATTGGTCAAACCTTGTACTTTTTCAAGTATTTGATATCTAGTCGGTGCTACAGGAGCTCTATCTTCCTCTGATTTTCCATTGAATACATTTCTCCACCCACGATACTGATGACTATAAGGTAAAAATCTACGATGTCCAAGAAATACATTCTTCGTACAATGTTTCAACCGAATCCAATTTGTACTCTCTTCACATATAGGACATGCACACTGACCTTTAATGCTATATCCTGATAAATTACCATATGCTGGAAAATCATTAATTGTGCCGAACAACATTGCCCTCAAATTGAAACATGATTTCTTATACCCATTATAAACTTCCACACCTGTCTCCCACATAATTTTTAAATCTTCAATTAAAAGAGCCAAGTATACGTCGATATCATTCCCCGGTTGTTTGGGTCCAGAAATTAACAGAGACAACATCATAAACTTACGCTTCATACATAACCATGGAGGTAGGATATAAATCAACAAAATCACAGGCCACGTGCTGTGTGAGATGCTTTGAAGACCATGTGGATTCATTCCATCAGTAGAAAGTGCAAGTCGTAGTTTTCTTGACTCTATCCCGAATTCAGGATACTTGTGATCAATTTTTGCCCATTGTGGAGAATCTGCAGGGTGTCGAAACTTTCCATCTCTAATTGTTTCATCTGCATGCCATGTCAAGTGTTTTGAATCTTCTTCACAGCGATACATGCGCCTAAATCTTGGTATTATAGGAAAATACCACACGACTTTTGCTGGAGTAGACTTTTTCTTCTTATATCGAGAGACATTGCATTTCGGACACGCCTTTAGTAATTCATATTCGTTTCGAAATAAAATGCAATCGTTAGGACACGCATGAATCCTTTCATAACTCATACCAATAGAGCACAAAATTCGTTTAGCCTCGTAGGTTCGACTAGGAAGTTCATTATCATCTGGCAACATATCTTTTAAGAGTGTTAGTTATTCAATGAAGCTTTTATCAGACCATCCATTACTCGCTTTTAAGTTGTACAACTTTAATATCACTGACAGTCTTGTGAATTTAGTACAACCATTATATAATGGTTTCTCTACATCACTCAACAAGCTCTCAAACATTTTAGGACAATCACGAAGATTTTC
Source organism: Cicer yamashitae (assembly GCA_037974755.1). Taxonomy (NCBI): domain Eukaryota; kingdom Viridiplantae; phylum Streptophyta; class Magnoliopsida; order Fabales; family Fabaceae; genus Cicer; species Cicer yamashitae. The sequence goes on along the minus strand of JBBPBQ010000001.1, from coordinate 33,667,574 downwards.
TTCAACTGCTTTTGCAATCTCCTCAACTCAGCCCGGCTCATATGTATCTGTGTCGAAATCAGTTGAAGCATATGTATCTGTGCGGGTGTTTCCATTTATTTTCTCACCATGTCTTATCCAACATGTATAGCTTTAATCAATTCCATACCATACTAAATGTCCTTCCTATTCATCTGCTCTAACACGTTTTTCAAAACAACATTTTAAACAAGGACAGACGACTCTATTTGGATCTTTTGCATTCTTCACTGCAAACTCAACAAACTCCTTCACTCCATTTTCATACTCTTTTGTCAATCGATTGGCAGACATCCATTTCCAGTCCATTTTATATGACCTATATAAATGCAGTTACACAAATAATAAGCTACTGATAACATTTTACCAATCTATATATAGTACACATATCTAATATTGGAAAATGGAAATCAAGGTCCAAGTCTGATTTCAAAACAGAACATATCATGAGAACATATCTAATATGTAACAATTTCAAAACATAACATAGCTAATATGTAACAATTTATCAGTTTTAGTGACAACAACAAATTAATAAATACAGTACCTGAGAAACCATATGAAATTTGTTTTAAAGGAGGAGCAACGTATTCAATTTGTAGATGGCCGCACAGTAGAGGAGAGGAGGGTTCGCAAAGTAGAGGATACGAGAGTTCGTAGGGTTAGGACAACGTATTAAATTTGTTTTAAATTTGTTTTAAATTTGTTTTTATTTATTTAAAGTGAATGATTTTTATTTAAAGTGAATGATTTTACAGCGCTTGTATAAAAAGCGCTCTAATAGGTCCTTTAATTATGTGAAAGCGCAAGCCTTTTACATCACTTGTATAAAAAGCGCTCTAATAGGTCATTTAATTATATGAAAGCGCATTATTGTACAGCGCTTTTACAAAAAGCGCTTTAAATGCTATGTAACATAAGGTGGGAGCGCTACATTTTACAGTGCTTGTATCCTCTGTTATTTTTACAAAATTATACAACAGCGCTTGTATTTAGTAAGCGTTGTAAAAGACACGCTATAAAATGTCATTTTTGGCTTAGTGAAGACTTTGGCTTTGAAATCCAAGCAGAAGAAAGTCTTGCAAGCAGAAGCAGAATCAGAGGATAATGATTTAGAAAATTAGAATGAAGATTCAGAAGAAGTGGAACTTGCTTTCACATCTAAAAGAATTCAGAGGATGTGGCACATCAAGAGGAGTTCAATCCCTGAAAAAGGTTCCCAACAGTCTAGTAGAGGAAATGATGAAAAATATAATAAGAAAAACATCATCTGCTATGTATGCAATGAACATGGATATGTCAAGTCATAATGTCCAAATCTAGAGAAAGGGAAGTTTTAGAGGAAAGATTCAAAGTCCAAGAATAGAGTTCTAATGGCCACATGGGATGACTCTGTTGAATCCTCTGATGATGATGAACAAGCCAATATGGCTCTAATGGCTGATGTTGACTCTAATTCTGTCTCTGGAAGGGAATCTGTAGATGAAGAAATTGAGGTACTCTATAACTTAACTCGTTCTGAATTAATTACAGTTATAAATGATTTCTTAAACAAGAATCATAATATCATTCTGAAGTTGAAAGCTCTTCGGAAAATAAATGAAAATCTGAGTGATAAAATTGAAACTTTAGAAAATAATATTGTTGAACTTAAGACTGAAAACCTAACTATGAAAGTAATCATAGTTCAACATCAATTGAAAATGTGCCATGTAATTCTGATAAATATGAAGTAGCATTTTAAGATTTTCTTGCTAATGGTTTAGAAATAAGTAAGCTTGCCTCTATGATTTATGGTGTTAGAAGAAATAGAAAAAAAGGAATAGGATTTAAAGAAACAGAAACTAAACCTAAGTTTACTCCCTCCGATAATTTATGTATTGTCTTCTCTAAGAAAGGTCACTCTAAAACATCTTATCCTATGCTAACCACATGGAAATACAAGAAACCATTCAAACTAGAACCCAACCAAATGTGGGTACCCATAGATAAAATTGTCTATGATGTGAAACACCAGTCATGATACTTGAACAGTGGATGCTCGCGACATATGATGGGAGAAAGGTCTATGTTCCAAGACCTAACCTTGATTAACGGAGGCTTAGTTACTTTTGGAGGAAAGCAGAAAGGCTAGATCATTGGACACGACATAGTTGGTAAAAATTCCATAACTTCTATAAATATTGTACTATTAGTAAAAGGACTAAAAATAACCTACTTAGCATAAGTCAACTAAGTGATATTGGTTATGACATAGTCCTTAATCAAAAGTCTTGTAGAGCTATAAGTCAAAATGATGGTTTTGTTCTATTTACTGGCCATAGGGAAGGGAACCTTTATAAAACCAACCTTTTTAACTTAGCGGAACAAAAGGTCAGATGCTTTGTGTTTATGAGCAATGAGCAACTGATTTGGCACAAAAGATTAGGCCATGCCAGTTTAAGGTTAATCTAAAAATTAAACAAATTCCAACTTGTTAGAGGCTTGCCAAATCTCAAGTTCAAATCTGAAGTTCTTTGTGAGGCCTGTCAAGCAAGAAACAAACTAAGAGTTCTTTTGCATCAAAGAATATTGTTTCCACAAGCAGACCTTTGGAGTTTCTGCACTTTGACCTTATTGGTCTAGTTAAAACTTCCTCGTTGAATGGTAAAAAGTATGGACTGGTCATTGTTGGTGATTACTCTGGATGGACATGGGTTAAGTTCCTTATACACAAGGATGAGTCTCATAAGGTGTTCACTACATTTTGCAAATAGGTGCAAAATGAGAAGAAATCATCTATAGTAACTATCCGTAGTGATCACGGTGGAGAGTTTGAGCACAAACTCTTTGAGCAATTATGTGAAGAGAGTGGTGTATTACATAATCTCTTACCCTATAGAACACCTCAGTAGAATGGTGTTGTGGAAAGAAAGAATCATACTCTTCAAGAAATGGCTCTTATTTTGATGTATGAAACGAATGTTGCTAAGCATTTTTGGGCAAAAGCCGTCAATACCTCATGTTACATTCTGAACATAGTCTGTATCAGACCTATTTTGAATAATACTCCTTATGAGTTCTGGAAAGATAAAAAGTCCAATACTTCTTACTTTCATTAATTTGGTTGTGTATGCTATGTTTTAAATACTAAAGATATCCTTGGCCAGTTTGACCCTCGTTCACAAAAGTGCACCTTCCTTGAATACTCTGAAAGATCCAAAACTTATAGAGTGTTCAATAGGGAGACTCACCTAGTGAAGGAGTCAATATATGTTAAGTTTGATGACAAACAACTTGACCTTAAAAAGTCAAAGCAAGTTGAAGATATTGTAGGTTTACTGGAACCAGAAGAAACTAATAAATCAAAAAATAAAGACAACCCAGAAGAACTAAACAAATTAGAGGATACAAGAAAATCAGTGGAACTCAACAAATCATCACAAGATGAATCTGATCGAATTAGAACCAGTCAAGTTAATTCATAAGCTAAAATTGGATGGAAGTACAAGTCATCTCAAATAGAGACCTTGATTATTGAAGATAAAAATGATCCTTTGAATACCAGATCATCATTGAAAGATACATCTATGTAAAACAATAACCTAGAGTTTCCGAATCACGTTTTTAAGCTTAAGAACTCACTATAGTGTCTAAAACAATAACCTAGAGCTTGTTATAATAGGTTAAGTAACTTCTTACTTGAAAATTGTTTTGATAGAGGCCAAGTTTGAAGGTCCAAACACAAGAAGGGGGGTTGAGTTGTGTTTGACAAAGTTGATAACTCTTTGATGATTTAAAACAAAAAAACGGGTTCGATTTTGATGACTTACTTCGGGTAGAAGCAATCGAATTCAAAGGAAGCAAACAATGAAAGCATAAATATTTTGATGCATAGATTTATCTTGGCTCACCACTAACTTGGATATATCCAGTCCCCTCATTCAGAAGGCTTTAATCCACTAATTCAAATACGTTGAATTACGAAGCACCTGACTCTCCAAGCCAGTCTTCTCAAACAGCCTGACAACCCCAGACTTTTGAGGAACACAAACACCGTAACTCTACCAGCCATGTCTTCTCCACACAACCTGACAACCCCATATTGAAGAAGGAACTAAACCACTATCTAGTTGGATACAAAATATTGGAACTTTAAGTGTTTGCTTCTAACAAAGCTGATAATAATAATAACTCTCACACTCTAAGAAAAAACACTCAGGATTTTGTAGTCATCAAGTTGATGTTTCATCCAAAGTAGTTGAGAACTGCAGCCAGCTGCTGAAATGTATTCAGCCTCTGCTATTGACATGGCAATGGTGTTTTGTGTCTTACTTGATCAAGATATTAAGTTGTCACCTAGAAACGTGTAGATTGAGTTTGTAAATTCTTTACATTGATTTTGTTCGTATTTTGTTCAAAATGAGTTTGTAAGTTCTTCAGATTGATTATGTTTGTACTTTGTTCAGATTGAGTTTGTAAATTCTTCAGATTGATTCTATTCATATTTTGTTGTAGATAAATCTTAATCAAATCATGACCATATCTTCTTTTCAACTTGGTCAAAGATTTTCTTCAATTATAAATCTGAATCAAATCTTATTTTAGATTTAATTCAATTATAAATATGAATCAAATCTTATCATAGATTTTCTTCAATTATAAATCTCAATCATATCTTATTTATATTTTCTTCAATTATAATTTTGAATCAAATCTTATTTTAGATTCTCTTCAATTATAAATCTGAAACAAATCTTATTTTAGATTATCTTCAATTATAAATTTAAATCAAATCTTATTTTAGATTTTTTTTCAAAAACACGAATCTTCTTTCATACTCTTTGAAGTCAAATATATTGTTCTCATAAAATACTTTTGTTATCATCAAAACTCTAAGTATAAAACATTCTTGGTTCCAACAAGGCTGACACCAATTTTTTTAGGAAATCAATAGAAAATGACATTCTCGTTATACAGATTTATGTTAATGATATTATATTTGGTTCTACTAATAACACCCTTTGTCAAGACTTTGCTAAGTTAAAGCAACAGGAATTCAAATGAGTATGATGGAAGAACTGAAGTTCTTCTTAGGAATTCAAATTCAACAAGGTCAGAATGGGATATACATTCATCATACCAAGTATGGAAAAGAGCTTCTCAAGAATTTTAAGATGAATGATTGCAAATCTACGGCTACACCAATGCATCCCATCGGCTCACTTGATAAAGATGAATTAGGAAAGAAAGTTAACCAGAAAACATACAGATGAATGATTGGATCCCTTCTATATCTTATTGCTTCCAGACCTAATATTTTTATTTAGTGTGTGTGTGGGTGCTAGATTTTCGGCTAATCCAAGGGAATCCCATTTAACTACTGTTAAGAGGATCCTTAGATAATTGAAAGGTACTTCTAACCTTGGTTTGTTCTATAAGTTGTCAACTGAGTACAGGTTAGTAGGATATTGTGATGTTGACTATGCTGCAGACAAACTTGAAAGGAAAAAGCACCAGTGGAAACTACACTTTCCTAGGTGAAAATTTGATCTCCTAGTCAAGAAAAAGACAAATCACAATTGCAATGTCAGCAGCAGAAGCTGAGTTCATTTCTATGGTAGGGTGCCACTCTCAACTACTATGGATGAAGCATCAATTGGAGGACTACAAAATAATTCAGAGTAACATTCCCATATTATGTGGTATTACATCAACTATTTGTCTAATTAAGAATCCAATTCTACATTTTAGGGCTAAACATATAGAAATAAAATATCACTTTACTAGGAATTATGTTCAAAAAGGTGTGTTAAATATCTAGTTTGTAGACACTGAAACTCAATGGGTTGACATGTTCATTGAACTACTAGTTGAAGAAAGATTTGAATTTATTAAGAAAAATTTGAACCTAGTACCTATATCTGATTAATGTTCTTATCTATATACGTTTGATGCTTGATTGTTATATGCTCATAAGAATTTAAACTTAAATAGATGTGTGTGTTTCTAGGCTTAACTCTAATCTACTGAATGGTGTTAACCCATTAGTCAATTGCCATTCGAATTTCTATTCTTTTAGTTTGATGACAAAAAGGGGAAAAAGAGATTTGAGAACAATTTAAACTGTCTAATGTGTACATATTTGAGGAAGATATATTAGGAATGTGGGAAGAAAGAGTTTAAGTATAACTGCTCCGAGTTAGGGTGAGCCTTGTGTTAGGGGGAGCCTTGTATGTTCGTTTATTTGTATGCTTGTGTATTTTTCATGATTATTGATTTGCATTTCTGCATGTTTGTTTGCTATTTTAATTTAATTTTGGTTTAAATAAATTGTTATCAAAAGTACTATTTTGTCATTATAAAAAAGGAGGAGATAATTGGAACCGAGTCGGTACATTGAACATTTCCACTTTGTGGTTTGATGTTAATAAAGGTACTTTGTGAGAACAATTTATTACTCTAATGATTTCATTAAGTATGCATATATTAGAACAGAAAAATCAGAGGATACCACAAGAGGATATGACTAGACGATACGACCAGAGGGTACCACCAGGGGATACCAACATAGTAAGTAAGAAGTTCAGAGGATACGATTATAGTGCAAACACGAGAAAATGGGTTGAATTGTGTTTGATAAAGTTGATAACTTTTTGCTAATTTGATGAAAGCTGGTTGGTTTTTATGAGTTACTTAGATAAGAAGCAATCATGTTCAGATGCAGCAAACAATGAAAGCATAAATAATTCGATACATAGATTTATTCTGGTTCACCACTAACTTGACTACATCCAGTCCTCTCATTTAGAAGGCTTTAATCCACTAATTCAAATACCTTGACGTACAAAGCACCTGACCCTCCAAACCAGTTTTCCCAAACAGTCTGACAACCCCAGAATTTTAGGAACACAAACACCTTGACTCTACGAACCAAGTTTTCTCGGCACAACTTGACAATCCCATATTGTTGAAGGCACACTAACATCACTATCAGGTTTGATTACAAAGGTTTGGAACTTGAATACTTGCTTCTAACAAAGCTGATAATCATAATAACTCTCACACTCTAAGAAAAAAAACTTAGAAAATATTTCTAACTTGAACAAGTGTTTTTCTCTTTGAACTCTAAGATGAATTTAAAATTTTGAGCTTATGAGTTCTTCTACTCTTTTATGATTTTTGATGATCTTCTTCTTCAGCCTTCAGTATCTATTTATAGATAAAATTAGGGCTTCAATTTAGCCCTTTTTTAATTCTTAATTGTATCTTCATTCCTAGCTTGGTCAACAATGATTTTATTCAAAAATAGTTCTGACCAAGATGCTTTTTGATAATATGTTATTTAGCCAATTCTTAATTTTTGAATCCAATCTGAGCAGTTTTTCTAGATTGATTTTGTTCAGTTTGAGTTTGTAAATTCTTTAGATTGATTTTGTCGTATTTTTTTTAGATTGATTTTGTTTGTATTTTGTTCAGATTGATTTTGTTTGTATTTTGTTTAGATTGAGTTTGTAAATTCTTTAGATTTATTCTTTTTTTATTTTGTTCAAATTGAGTTTATAAATTCTTCAGATTGATTATGTTCATATTTTGTTGTAGATAAATCTTGAACAAATCTTCTTGTAAATAATTCATACCTTCTTGTAAATAATTCATATATTCTTGTGATAAATCTTATTCAAATCTTGACCATATCTTCTTTTAAACTAGTATCAAATCTTATTTTACATTTTCTTCAAAAACTTCCATAATAAATTAGCATCAAATCTTATTTTACATTTTCTTCAAAAACATTTGACCATATCTTATTTTCAACTTGGTCAAAGATTTTCTTCAATCATAAATCTCAATCAAATCTTATTTTAGATTTTTTTCAAAAACATTTGACCACATCTTCTTTTCAACTTGGTCAAAGATTTTCTTCAATCATAAATCTGTATCAAATATTTTTTAGATTTTCTTCAAAAACATGAATCTTCTTTCGTACTCTATGAAGTCAAATATATTATTCTCATAAAATACTTTTGTTAACATCAAAACTCTAAGTATAAAACCAACTTAGTTCCAACAATCTCCCCCTTTTGATGATGACAAAACTTGTATTTTTTATAACAACTTTTCTTTATATTTCTTTTACTCCCCCTAACTTAGGGCTCCCCCTATGTCCAAGTATCCTTTTGTCTTTTCTCCCGACTTTATCAAATATCTTTCTACCCCTTTATCATTTTTTTTAATTTGCCTTTTTTTTTTTTCTTAATTTTCCTTTTTTTTTTTTGAAGAACATGAATATAACATATAAAAACAAAATATAAAAACTAATAAAAGCCAATGTAAAGCTAGATTACTTTGAAGTTATCACACCATAAGTCAAGTTAGAAGGTAGGGTTTAGGTTTTTCTTGATGATGTCAAACCTATCTTCAGCTAGTGGTTTGGTGAATATTTCAGCCCATTGAAATTTCGATGTCTACAAATTGGATATTAAGCACACCTTTTTGAACAAAGTCCCTAATAAAATGGTGTTTGATTTCTATGTGTTTAGCTCCTGAATGAAGTATTGGGTTTTTAGTTAGGCCAATGGCAGAAGTATTTTCAGAAAAAATGGGAATGTTGGTTTCTAGGATTTTGTAGTATTCTAGTTGATGTTTCATCCAAAGTAGTTGAGAGCTACAACTAGCTGCTGAAATATACTCAGCTTTTGCTATTGACATTACAATTGTTCTTTGTCTCTTACTTGACCAAGAGATTAAGTCGTCACCTAGAAATGTGCAGTTTCCACTTGTGCATTTCTCTCATGGATATCTCCAGCATATTCAGAATCACAATACCCACTTAGTTTGTACTTAGAAGACTTCTTGTAGAACAAGATAATGTTGGTAATGCCTTTTAGGTAACTAAGGATTCTCTTAACATCATTTAAATGTGATTCCCTAGGGTCAGCTTGAAATCTTACACATACACTAAACATAATGTCAGGTCTGGAAACAGTAAGGTAAAGTAGGGATCTTATCATTCCTCTATTAGTTTTCTGGTTAACTTTGGCCTGAATCATAAGTTTCAAGTGAACTGGTTGGGTGCGTTGGTGTAGCCATAAGTTTACAATCACTCATCTTAAACTTCCTGAAAAGCTATTTTGTATATTTAGTTTCATGAATTTATATACCTTTTTGACTTTGTTAAATTTGTATCCGTAAGAAGAACTTAAGTTTTCCAATCATACTCATTTGAAATTCAAACTGCATCAATTTAGAAAATTCTTCACAAAGTGCCATTAGTAGATCCAAAAAAATGTATTATCCACTTGTCCTCTTGCAAAGTTAATTTTAAGCAAGAAGTTACTAAGTCTATCATACCATCCCCTACATGCTTGTTTTAGACCATAAACAGATTTCCTAAGTTTAAAAATATGATTTGGAAATTTAGAACTTTCAAAACTTGGGGGTTTTATAACATAGACTTCTTCACTTATATAACCATTTAGAAAAGCACTTTTAACATGCATTTGAAATAATGGAATGTTTTTAATTGCAACAAAAGAAAGTAGGATACGAATAGCTTCTAACCTGGCCACTGGAGCAAATGTCTAAGTGTAATCAATGTCCTCTTGTTGATTGTAGCCTTGTGTGACAAGTCTTGCCTTGTTTCTTACCACTTCACCTTTTTCATTTATCTTGTTTCTGAAAACCCACTTGGTTCCAATAATGTTCTTCTTTGGTCTAGGTATTAGATCCCAAACATCATTCCTCTAAAATTCATTTAACTCTTCTTGCATTGGAAGAATCCATCCATCATCTGCCAATGCTTCATCAATAGAGGTAGGCTCAAAGGATAAGATTAAGCCAAACATAGTGGTATCTTTTAGTGATGATATGGTCCTCAAAAGATCACTTGCACTTCCAATGATTAGAGTTCCAAGAAGATATGACTTGTACTTCTATCCAAATCTTCCTTCTGACTTATCTTGACTGTTTCTAACTTGATCAGATTCATCATCTGAAGATTTGCCATCTTCTACTGATTTGCTTGTTTCCTCTGATTTATCAAGTTCTTCTGGTTTGTTTGCATCTGCTTCCTCTGGTTCCGGTAAACTTGCACTATCATCATCTTGCTCTGACTTTTCAAGGTCAAGTTGTTTGTCTTAAAATTTAACATGTATGAATTCTTCCACAATCTTAGTTTCCCTATTAAACACTCAATAAGCCTTAGATCTTTCAAAGTATCCAATAAAGGTAACTTTTGAGATCTAGAATCAAATTAACCAAGGTTATCTTTAGCGTTCAACATATAACAAATACAACCAAATTGTTTAAAGTAAGAGATGTTAGGCTTTTTACCTTTCCATAATTCATATGGTGTTTTATACAATATAGACCTAATTAAGACTCTATTCCGCATATAACATGCAGTGTTAATTGCTCCAGCCCCAAAGCGTTTTGCAACATTCATATCATTTAACATGGTTCTGGCCATTTATTGGAGTGATATATTCTTTCTTTCTACAACTCCATTTTTTGTTGGGGTGTTTAGGAGAGGAGAAGTTGTGAGAGATTCCATTCTCATCACAAAAACTTTCAAAGAACTTGTTTTCAAATTCTCCTCCATGATCACTTCTAATTGTTAAAATCTTAAGACTCTTTTCATTCATTATTTGATTGCAAAATGTGATAAACACATTGTGGGATTCATCCTTTCTTCTTAAGAATTTTACCCATGTCCACCTAGTGTAAACATCTACTATAACAAAGCCATATTTCTTTCCACTTAGAGAGGTTGTTTTCACTGGCCCAAAGTGATCTATATGTAAGATCTCAAGGGGCTTTGACGTAGAGACTGGGTTCTTAGGAGTAAAGGAGGTATTTGTTTGTTTTCCCTTTTGACAAGCTTCACACATAATTTCAGATTTGTAACTAAGCTTTGCTAGACCTCTGATTAATTGAAGTTTATTCAATTTTGAAATTAATATAAGGTCTGCACGACCTAATTTTTTGTGCCAAATTAGTTCTCTTCACTTACTGACATAAGACACTTAACCTCTTCTTTCTCTATACTAAACAGATTTTTCTTATAAATTTTGTTTTGCCTCTAACCTGTAAAGAATACTTATCCATCTTTCTGACTAATTGCCTTGCATGTTTTTTGATTGAATATAATATCATAATTATTATCACTTAACTGACTAATACTTAATAAATTATGCTTAAGACCTTTAACAAACATGACATCTTTAATAGAAGGGGAAGTACCATTACCAATTGTACCTTGACCAATGATCTGGCATTTTTGCTTTCCTCCAAAAGTCATTGTGCCTCTTTTGCTCAGTGTTAGTTCTTGGAACATAGACTTTTCTCTCATCATATGTCGCGAGCATCCATTGTTCAGGTACTGTGATTGGTGTTTTAACTTGATTGCTAAGGACATCTGCGACATAGACAATTTTGTTCTTAGGTACCCAAATTTGGTTGGGTTCTGGTTTGTTAGTTTTGAAAGGTTTCTTGTCTTTCCTTGTATTTAACATGGGACACGATGATTTTGACTGACCTTTCTTAGAGCAAACCGTACACAAGATATCAGAGGGAATATGTTTAGGTTCAGTTATAGTTTCTTCAAATCCTATACCTCTTTTACCATTTCTATTAACTCCATAAATCATAGAAGCATATTTGCTTCTTTCCATACCATTAGTAAGAAAATCTTGAAATACTTCTTCATGCTTAAGTTCAGCAATATCAGTTTTCATAGTTGAATTTTCTATTTTAAGTTCAGTAATATCAGCTTTCAGAGTTGCATTTGCTGTTTTAAATTCAACACTTCGATTCTTTAACACATTAACTTTTTCAGTTAGGTTTGCATTTTCTTTTCTAAGTGTTTTCAGTTTTAAAGACAATTTTTTATTCTTATTTAAAAAATCATTTATGGCAGTAATTAAATCAGATCGAGTAAAGTCAAAAAATACCTCAATTTCTTCATCTGTTGATTGACTTCCAGAGTCAGAATCTGTGTTGGATCCAGAGGCAGAGTTGGTATGAGCCATTAGAGCCAAATCTTCATATTCATCGTTAGAGGATTCATCAGAATCATCCCATGTAGCCATCAGACTCTTCTTCTTGGGTCTGGAATCTTTTCTCTGGTGTTTCCCTTTCTCTAGATTTGGACAGTCTAACTTGATATGTTCAGGTTCATTGCATCCATAGCAGATAATTTTTTTCTTATCAAAATTTTCATTTCTTCCTCTATTGGACTACTTGGAATCTTTCTAAAGGAAATATTTCCTCTTGTTTGTGCCACATCCTCTGAATTCTTCTAGATATGAAGGCAATCCCCTCTTCCTATAAGTTCAATTTCTGATCATCTGAATCACTATCATCTGATTCTGATGTTGCCTTTAGAACCTTCTTCTGCTTGGATTTCAAGGCCAAAGTCTTGTTCTTCTTCTTGGGCTCATCTTCTTCAAGCTCAATTTCATGTAATCTGAGAGAGCTGATTAATTCCTCTAGCTTAAGAGTATTTAGATCATTTGCTTCTTGAATGGTAGTGATCATAGGTCTCCACTTGCTTGTCAGACTCTTTAGGATTTTCTTCACATGATCAGCAGTAGTATAATTCTTCTCAACTACCTTTAGTCCTAAGACCAAGATCTGAAATATGGAAAACATTGTTTCAATGTCTTCATCTTCTTCCATCTTGAACAACTCATACTTTTTGACTACGAGGTTGGCCTTTGCTTCTTGAACAAATGTTTCTCTCTTTAAACTCTAAGACTACTCTTTTCTACTTTTCGATGATTTTCTTCTTCAGCCTTGAGTATTTATTTATAGTTAAAATTTGGGCTTCAATTTAGTCCTGTTTAATTTTGAATTGCATTTTGTTTAGATTGCGATTGTAAATTCTTCAAATTGATTTTGTTTCTTTTTTGTTTAGATTGAGATTATAAATTCTTCAGATTGATTTTGTTCGTATTTTGTTCAGATTGCGTTTGTAAATAAATCTTGATCATATTTTGTAAATAAATCTTGATCGTATTTTGTTCAGATTTTGTTCGTATTTTGTTCATATTTTGTTGTAGATAAATCTTGATCAAATCTTTTACAAATCTTGACCATATCTTCTTTCATATTCTTTGAAGTCAAATATATTTTTCTCATAAAATACTTTTGTTATAATAAAAACTCTAAGTATAAAATGAGCTTGGTTCCAACACTCTCAACTTCTATGGATGAAATACCAACTAGAAGATTACAAAATCCTTGAGAGTAACATTCCCATATTATGTGATAATACTTTTTCTATTTTCCTAACAAAGAACCCAATCACGCATTCTAGGGCTAAACACATAGAAATTAAACCTCACTTTATTAGGGACTTTGTTAAAAAAAGAGTACTAAATATCTAGTTTATAGACACTAAAATTGAATTTGAATTCATTAAGACTTTCTTATCAGTATGTATTTTTTTTTTGTTTATTTTGTTAAAAAAAAGGGCATGAAAAGAAAACTTTCAAGTCTTTTTCTTTGATGCCAAAAGGGGGAGAAAGATATTTGAGAATAATTTCTTTTTTGATCTGTTTATGCTGGGAGAGAAATGTTTTCATGTGGGGAGAAAAGAACTATAAAACTACTTAGACTTAGGGGGGTCTTAAGTCAGGAGCAGTCAAGTAATAAAAGCAAGTAAATTGTTATAAAAAATTACAATTTAGTCATCATCAAAAAGGGGGAGATTGTTGGAACTAAGTTGGTTTTCTTCTTGTGATTTTGATGTTAACAAAGGTATTTTATGAGAACAATTTGTTTGGAATAATGGCTTCATTAAGTGTACAAAAATTAGAACAAGATAATCAGAGGTAGGTACCAGAGGAAGTGACCAAAGGAAGTCACCAGAGGAAGTGACTAGAGGATTAGATTAGAGGAGCACAAAAGCATACGCGTTTACCTCTAAACATATGCCTCTAAAAGCAATGTGCCTCTGAAGGTTACGAAGACTGCCTCTGATGTTTGGGTCTTAAGACTGGCTCTATTAACTAGGTCTGAAGACTTGCTCTATTAACTAGGTCTGAAGACTTGCTCTAAAACTGAGTTTGAAGACTACCTTTGAAGACTATATGAAGTTTGAATTTGAAGCATGCCTCTGATGTGCACAAACTCAGCATGCCTCTGAAGAGTTTATATCAAGCTATCATTAACTCTGAAGAGATTGTTCAAGCCATCCATTCAAAGCTCATATTTCGCTAATCAAAAGTAAAACACATTCAAAATGCTGCATCTGATATGCAACCTCTAATGTTTCAATGACTCTGATGATTCAACAATGTGATTTTCCCAAAGCCATTAATTCTAAGTCACATAAATCTGCCTTTGACTTTTATTATCCAAAAACACATCTCACTCAGTCAAGAAAGTCAACGGCTCTGATGAAAAGTCAATGAATGTGATTGAAATAATTCATTCTAAAGAAACGACTTAGCCGAATCAGAATTTTTGAAGGAAGATTATGAAGGAAGCCCAAATCCATTCCCGCTCCAATCAATCAAGATTATGAAGGAAGATTCGTGTGAATAAGTTTTTGAACACAATATGAAATTAGATAGGATTCTGAATTATAATTAAAGGAAATCTTTGACCACGGTGAAAAAAAGATATGTCCAAAATATTGTTCACAATAAGATATGGTCAAAATATTGTTAGTACAGAGGCACACCTAAGAGGGGGGGGGGGTGAATTAGGTGTTTAGAAAATTTCTGGTTTTTAGAGACTTGGTGGATTATTTTTCTGACTATGATTAGAGTATAGTAAAATGTAAATGGACAAAAAGTAAAGAACACAGAGAATTTATCCTGGTTCCCCTTTCAAACCAAGGGTACATCCAGTCCTCTTGCACACCATAAGAGATTTTTCACTATTGTTAGAATAAGTACAAGTCTAACTCTAAGACTTCTGTTACAAACTTCTAACAATCTGCCTAAGATAGTACACCATTATCCTAGTTTACAACACTTGAAGAAAGTACGCCAATTTCCTCAACTTACACAATAACTTGAATGATTTTACAACAATGATTTTGACTAAAATCAAGAGGGTATAACAGTTGATGTACTTTCTTTGTACAATGATAACAGTCTAATATGATTTCAAGTACAACAGAGAACCTTTCTCAATGATATGACAATGTAAAACATGTACTTAAAATATGAAAGTTTGACTTTAATGGATCTTTAAAATTTTCAAAAAGGTTTTTAAAGTTCTTAAGTTAAATATGAAACTAGGAAGTATTTATACTCCTTAGACATCACTTCATATCAGTGGCAATCGTTCCCAGAAGATTGATGAACATATGTAATGATCTAGATTGAATTAGAACTGAAAAGTTGCATTGCTTCCCAGTTGTATTCGGCTACAGCCTAAGTGTAGTCGAATACACTTCTGTAACGTTCAAATTTTTCAAACAATTTGTGCTTGTATTCGAATACAGATCCATGTAGTCGAATAAAGATGACTGAAATTTGCCACTGACTTGGTTTTATATTTGGCTACATCATGCTGTAGTCGAATACAGATGTGCAGTTTTTGCTACTGACTTGGGTTTGTATTCGGCTACAACATGTTGTAGTCGAATACAGATGTGCAGTTTTTTGCTACTAACTTCATTTGTATTCGGCTACACATATATATAGTCGAATACAACCTTGACTTTTGTCAAAAACTGATTTTTAAACATTGTTCATGCAGTTTAACACTTTGAAAATTCTTTTGATGCATATGTTAAAGTAGAATGTTCTCATGTGCATTTGAAATATAACAATATTAGATTGCATCAAGTACCTTAAACTATAAGACTTCTAGTATATTGACAATAGTTGACTTGATTGTTGACTTCACTTTCAACTTGCAACTTGATCACTTTACTTGGTCTTTGTCTTCATCAAAAACATAAGTATTCTTGCATATTTACAAATATTGTTCACAAGAAGATATACTCAAATTTTGTTCACAAGAAAATATGCTCAGAATTTTCTCACAAGAAGTTGTGCTCAGAATTTATTCACAAGAAGATACATTTAGAATTATTCACAAGAAGATACATTCATAATTATTCACAAGAAGAAAAACTCAAAATTATTCACTAGAAGATACATTCATAATTTGTGAACAAGAAGATACATTAAGAATTTGTTCACAAGAAATATATGACCCAAATTTTACAAGGACAAAATTGAAACCCTAATCTATTTTATAAATAGATGCTCAAAGCTGAAGAAGAAAACACGAACTCATAAACTCAGAACTCCATACAATTCAAAAAAAGTTTTGAGAGCTCAAATTTCCTACATATTCATAGTTCAAAGGTTTAAGTTTTAGAGAAGCACTTGCTAAAAGAAGTATTTTCCAAGTGTTTTAGTGTGAGAAATCAATTGTAACAATTTGCTTAGTATAAGCAAAACCCAATCCATTCCAAACTTGTGTACCCAACCTAATAATGGCTTTTGTGTTGAGAAGACTTGACTTGTAGGGTCCAGGTGTAGTTGCCTTAAACAATCTATGGTTTTGAGGTTGTATGGATAAGACTTAACTTGTAGGGTCAAGGTGTTTGTTTGCGTCAAAAAGTTTGTAGGTGTCAGGTTGTTTTAAAAAGACTGACTTATAGGGTTAGGTGTTGTGTAATTCAAGGAATTGAATTAGTGGTTAAATCCATATATGTGAAGGGACTGGATGTAGCTACCAAGTTAGTGGTGAACCAGGATAAATCTGCTTGTGTCACTATACTTGTACACTCTTTCATTTATTATTGCCTCTAATTACTTACGTTTGATTGCTACTGCCGTTGTTTTCGTTAAAATCACTAAACCTGAACCAGTTCTTGAATACATAATTAAAAAGAATCCAACTTAGACAAACACAATTCAATCCACATTCTCGAGTTTGCACCTACATTTCTACATTGAACAATTTTGGGCAGTGTCGCGAAACATATTAAATAATGCGACCTAGTTTGTGACGCAACCTAGTAATCTTTTCGGTGGATGAAAATAACTATTAAATCAGTTTTTCAAAACTCAAAAACAACAAAGACGTTTCGTTCTGCTATGTCCACTGCAAAATTACAGGATCTGGTTATCTTGCTTCTGATTTCAATAAACAATTTCGGTTTGAGGGATGTCACTTCAAACAATGGCAACAAAAGATGCTATTTTTCTTAACTATGAAAAAGGTTGCCAACATTCTAAAAGATGACATTCCAATTGTTCCAGAAATAGGTGAACAAAAAGAAAATGATAAGAAAGCTGCTAAATTAACCCAATGGGAACATAATGATTACCTTTGTAAAAATTATATTCTTAATGAGCTTGATGATGATCTGTATAAGATATTTGGGAAGCTCTAAAGAAGAAATATGTTACCTAGGAAGCTGGAGCTAAAAAGTATGTTGTGAAGGCTCCATCCAATGAAATTCAGAAAATACGTCATGAGATCATCTTTGAAGGTATGACTTTAGATGAACAATTTCAAATTGTTGTTATAATTGACAAACTACCCCCTGCCTTGAAAGATTTTAAAAATTCTCTCAAGCATAAAACAAAAGAATTTTCACTAGAGAATTTGATAACCTGGCTCCAATTTGAGGAAGAATCTTGAAAGCAAGACCAGAAAGATGTATTACTAGTTGTTTCAAACAAAAAGATGATATTTATTAGGGCAGTTCTGAAGCCAGTCTGCAAAAAACTTTAGAAAAATAAAATATATTTTTAAAATCTGTGAGGCAACAATTGATCCGTTCAACTCCTCAACTATTTTTGTGCAGCAGTTTTGCAGACTAGGTCAAACCCAATTTATTTTCGTGCGAATGATTTTATGGATCTGGTCAATTGGACCGCACCATTTGCTAGCATCAGTTGCAAAATTCCTCTATAAATAGAGGATTCTGCTCAATTTAGAAAACATATCAAAAACTCTGAAAAATTATGACATTTCTCTCTTTTCTACCTCATTTTTAATTTATTTTCTCTAAAACAATTTTGAATGGTCATAGTACCATATTATGAGTGGCCTTAACCGGCGTATTTAGAGGTGTAATTTTAGAAAGGTTTTCTATGGTGCACTAGAACTTCGATACACTTTTATCCGAGCTATTTTATCCTGGGGAATTTATGGTTGATAGTTTGCCTTGCACAATATTAGGTAGTGCCACGAAACTTCATAAAGAGTGCAACCTAGTCCATGACTCAACCTAGTAATCTCTTCAGTGGCTAAAAATAGTTTTTCAAAACTCAAAAACAACAATTTTAAGACATTTCTTTTTTCCATGTCGAGCGTCGAATTTAATGGATCTGGTTCTAAAGATGCGTAAACACGAGAACGGGGGTTGAATTGTGTTTTTCTAATTTAAAACTTTTTTCTTAATTCTAATCCTAAACACGAGAAGATTTGATACAATCATTTTCCCACACTACAACTCTTAGAATATTTTTCTTTGAACGAGTGGTTTGCTAGAACTTAAAACCTTAAACTCTAAATACTTAGAAAGATGGAGCTTTTGAGGTTTTTCTAAATAACTTTGGATTTTAGGATTTCAGAGTTTGTTAGTTCGATGAATTCTTCTTCAGCACTGAGTATCTACTTATAGTTAAAATTAGGGCTGTCAGTTTAGTCCCTTGTGAATTCTAAATCGTATCTACATTCCAACTTGGTCAACAAATATTTCTTCCAAATATAATTCTGAAAGAAATGTTTTGATAATGTGACCATTAGCCAATTCCTTATTTCTGAATCTAATATCAGAATTAGTGGCATGGGCAACTTCACCTTTGTTGCATTATCAAAGTTAGTGGAACTTTACATACTGCATATCAGAGGCAGCATTCTGGAACATGTTGCAATTATTAGAGCTAGCGGAAAATAAGCTTTAGAGGAAGGCTTGAACAATAGCTTCGAATTTCAGAGTCATGCAGAGAGTATACTTCAAAAGAGGCATGCAAAAATTCTATACATTAGAGGCATACAGAAATAATGTTCATGAGAGGCATGCAAAAATTTTGTTCATGACAGGCATGCAGAAATATTGTTCATGAGAGGAATGCAGAAATATTCTTCATTAGAGGCATACATAAATATTGTTCATCAAAGACATGCATAAATATTCTTCATTAGAGGCAAGTGCACATAATCATAAGAGGCAAATCTTCAGGGGTAGATGTGCGCACACAACAGCATGTGCATTGATTGGGATTGACTTTCCTTCCTCTGGTTGTCTACTCTGGTCGTTTCTTTTGGTGACTTTCTCTAGTCACTTGCTTCTGATATTTGCTACTGATTTCTTTTTCTGATTTTGTTTCTTTTGATTTCCTGTTCTAATTTTTAGTTCAAACATTCTCCAATTAGCTTCTGATATCAACTTCAAATTTCTTCTTATGATGTTGTTTCTTCTTATCTAAATCCTACACACTTAATAAAGCCATTAGTCTAAACAAATTATTCTCATAATATACTTTTGTTAACATCCAAATCACAAGAGGAAAACCAACTTGGTTCCAACAAGTTCTTTTGCGTTTGATTTCAATAAACCGATTTGGTTTTAGGGATGTCACTTTAAATAATGGCAACAAAAGATGCTAATTTTCTAAACTATGAAAAAGGTTTCCATCGTTCTAAAAAATGACATTCCAATTGATAAAGAAACAGGTGAATTAACATAAAAGGATAAGAAAGCAACTCAATTAACACAATGGGAACATAATGATTACCTTTGTAAGAATTATATTCTTAGTGGACTTGCTGATGATCTATATGATTAATTTAGTTCCAAAAATATTGATAGAGAAGTTTCGGATGCTCTAAAAGAGAAATATGATATTGAGGAAGCTGGAGCTAAAAAGTATGTTATGAGCCGCTATGTCAAATGTTTGATGATTGATGACAAATCAGTGGAGGCTTAATCCCATGAAATTCACAAAATAGCTCATGAGATCATCTCTAAAGGTATGACTTTAGATGAACAATTTCAAATTGCTATTATAATTGACAAACTGCCCCATGCTTGGAAAGATTTTAAAAATTCTCTCAAGCATAAAACAAAAGAATTTTTATTAGAGAGTTTGATAACCCATATCCGAATTGAGGAAGAATCCATAAAGTATGACTAGAAAGATAAAGTACTAGTTGTTTCAAACAACAAGAAGAAATTTATTGGCGCAGTTTTGAAGCCAATCGGCAAACAATTTAAGAATCAGAATCGTTCAACTCCTCCCCAATTTTTAGTATTCGAAAAATAAAATAAATTTTTGTTAAATTTATAAGTCAACATTAACAAACTGATCTGTTCAACTCCTCAACTATATTCATGCGGCAGTTTCGTCGATCTGGTCAAACCCTATTTACTTTTTAGCAGATGTTTCTTTGGATCTGGTCAACTGGACTACACTTTTGATCTCGTCAGTTGCAGAATTCTTCTATAAATAGAGGATTATGCACAATTTAGAAAATACATAAAAAAAATTCAGAAAAGCTCTGAGTTTTCTCTATTTTCTGCTTCATCATAAATTTTCTATCTATATCACAATTTCGATAGGTCGTCGTACCATATTACGAGTGGCCTTAACCACCGTATTTAGAGAGTGGAATTCTAGAACGGTATTTTATCGTGTAGTAAAACTCCATTATAGTTTTATTTAGACTTTTTATCTCGGGGACATAGTTTGTCTTGTACAATTCTGGGAAGTGTCGCGAAAAATATTAAATAAAACGACCTAGTTCATGACGCAACCCAGTAATCTTTTCAGTGGCTGAAAATAACTTTTAAATCATTTTTTCAAAACTCAAAAACAACCATTTTAAGACATTTCTTTCTGCCATGTTTACCGACGAAATAATTGGATCAGGTTGTACTGCTTCTAATTTCAATAAACGGTTTTGATTTGAGGGATGTCACTTCAAACAATGGCCACAAAAGATAAATTTTTCTTAACTATGAAAAAGGTTCCCAATTGTTCCAAAAACAGATGAATAAATAGAAAAAGATAAGAAAGCTGCTAATCATAATGATTACCTTGGTAAAATATTATATTCTTAATGGACTTGCCGATGATTCCGCAATTTAGAAAACAAAACAAAAATCCTGAAGTTTTTTTAGTTTTCTCTTTTTTCTTCTTAATCTTAAATTTTCTTTCAATATCACAACTTCGAGTGGTCATAGTACACTATTACGAGGGGCCTTAACCACCGTATTTAGATGGTGTAATTCTAAATTGGTTTTCTACGATGCAGTACAAAGTCGACATTGTGGTTGATTGTCTGCCTTGCACAATTTTGGAAAGTGTGTGGAAACATCTTAAAGAGAGTGACCTGGTCTGCAACTCAATCCAGTAATCTCTTCGATGGCTAAAAATAACTTTTAAATCATTATTTCAAAACTCAAAAACAATTATATTAAGACTTTTCTTTTTTCCATGTCCAACGACGAAATTACTGGATCTAGTTTTACTGCTTTTTATTTCAATAAACTATTTCGGTTTGAGAGATGTCACTTCAAACGATAGCATCAAAAGATGCTATTTTTCTAAACTATGAAAAAGGTTGCCAACATTCTAAACGGTGACATTCAAATTGTTCTAGAAACAGGTGAATAAACAGAAAAGGATAATGATTACCTTTGTAAGAATTATATTCTTTATGGACTTGCTGATGATTTGTATGATTACTACCATTCCAACAATACTGCTAGAGATGTTTGGGATTCTTTTGAGAAGTAATATGATACTGAAGAAGTTGGAGCTAAAAAGTATGTTGTGAGTCGCTGCCTCAAATATCAGATGACCCATTACAGATCAATAGAGGCTCAATCTCATGAAATTCAATAAATAGCTCGTGAGATCATATTTAAAGGTATGGCTTTAGATTTACAATTTCAAATTGTTGTTATAGTGATAAATTGCCCCTTACTTAGAAAGATTTTAAAAATTGTCTCAAGCATAAAACAAAAGAATTTTCATTAAAGAGTATGATAACTCGCCTCGGAATTGAGGAGAATCCTGAAAGCAAAACAAGAAAGATGAAGAACTAGCTATTTCAAACAACAACAAGAATTTCATTAACTCGGTTCATAAGCCAATAAGCAAAAAACTTAAGAATTTGAACTGTTCAATCCACCCCTTGTTTTAGTATCCCAAAAATAAACTTAAAATATTTGAAATGTGAGTCAAAAGTCAACAAACTGATTCGTTCAACTCCTCCCTTATTTTTGCGTGGCAGTTTCTCCAACCTGGCCAAACCTTATTTATCTTCACGCGAAAATTTCTCTAGATCCGATCAATTAGACCAAACCTTTTTCTCCAATAAGTTGTAGAATACCTCTATAAAAAGAGGATTCTGCTCAGTTTAGTAAACACATCAAAAACTTGGAAAAAATCCGAGTTTTCTTTCTTTTTTGCTTCATCTTAAATTTTTGTTTCTATATCACAACTTTGAGTGGTCATAGTACATTATTACGAGTAGCCTTAACCGCAATATTTAGAGGGTGTAATTTTAGAACAGTTTCCTACGATGTAGTCGAACTCTGATACAATTATATTTGGGCAGTTTTATCCTGGAGACATCATGGTTGATAGCCTACCTTGCACATTTTTGGCAGTGCCGTGAAACGTCTTTAAGAGAGCGATTTAGTGTATGACTTAACCTAGTTGTCTCTTCGGAGGATGAAAATAATTTTTAAAACAATTTTTCAACAATCAAAAACAACAATTTTAAGATGTATATTTCTACCATGTATACGGACGACATTACTGGATCTGGTTCTACTACTTCTGAATTCAATAAACCGTTTTGGTTTGAGTGATGTCACTTCAAACAATGCCTACAAAAGATGATATTTTTCAGATGGAAAATGACACTGAGGAACCTGGAGCTAAAAAGTATGTTGTGACCCGCAACCTCAAATATCAAATGAACAATGACAAATCAGTAGAAGCTCAATCGCATGAAATTCAGAAAAACTACTCATAAGATCATCTTTGAAGGTATGACTTTAGATTAAAAATTTCATATTGCTATTATAATTTACAATCTACCACTTACTTGAAATGATTTTAAAAATTCTCTCATACATAAAACAAAATAGTCATATGACCATAATACGAGTGGCCTTGACCGCCATATTTAAAAGGAGCAATTCTAGAACAGTTTTCTATGGTGTAGTAGAACTCCGATACAATTTTATCCAGAGTATTTTATCTTGGGGACATTGTTGTTGATAGTTTACCTTGCACAATTTTGGACAGTACCGCGAAACGTCTTCAAGATAGCGACCTAGTTCTTAATTTAACCAATAGTCTCTTCGATGCATGAAAATAATATTTCAAAGAGTTTTTCAAAACAGAAAAACAACACTTTTAGATCTTTTCTTTCTGCCATGTCTACCTGACGAAATTACTTGATCAGGTTCTACAGGTTCTGATTTCAAAAAACCGTTTCAGTTTGAGGGACATCACTTCAATCGATGCCAACAAAAGATGCTATTTTTCTTAATTTTGAAAAAGGTTGCTAACATTCCAAAAGATGACATTCAATTTTGTTCCTAAAACAGGTGAACAAACAGAAAAGGATAAGAAGCTATTGAATTAACCCAATGGGAACATAATGATTACCTTTGTAAGAATTGAATTCTTAACGGGCTAGCCGATTATCCGTATGATTACTACAGTTCAAGAAATACTGCTAGAGATGTTTGGGATTCTCTTTAGAAGAAATATGATACCAAGGAAGTTGGAGCTAATAAGAATGTTGTGAGCTGCTAACTCAAATATCAGATGACCCATGACAGATCAGTGGAGTCTCAATCACACAAAATTCAAAAACAAAGCTAATGAGATCATCTTTGAGTGTATGACTTTAGATGAACAATTTCAAATTGCTGTTATACTTGAAAAACTACCCCTTGCTTAAAAATATTTTAAAAATTCTCCCTGACATTAAACAAAAGAATTTTCACTAGAGAGTGTGATAACCCTCATCCAAATTGAGGAAGAATCTTGAAAGCAAGTAAAGAAAGATTAACTAGTTGTTTCAAACAACAAGAAGAAATTCATAGGGGCTTTTCTAAAGCCAATAGACATACAACTTTAGAATCAGAACCGTTCAAATCCTCCCCTATTTTTAGTATTTGTAAAATAAAATTAACATATTTTCAACTTGTAAGTCAATATTAAACAACTGATCTGTTCAACTCTTCTTCAATTTTCGTGCGGCAGTTTTGTTGACCATGTCTTCACGCGGAAGTTTCTTTGGATCCTGTCAATTGGACCGCACCTTTTACTCCCATTAGTTGCAAAAAAAAACGTGTATAAATAGAGGATTCCGCTCAATTTAGAAAACACATCAAAAACTCTTAAAATTCCGAGCTTTCTTTCTTTTCTGCTTCATCTTAAATTTACTTTCTGAATCACAATTTTGAGTGGTCATAGTACTATATTACGAGTGACCTTAATCGCCATATTAAGAGGGTGTAGTTCTAGAACGGTTTTCTACGATGTAGTAGAACTCCGCTACATATTTTTTCTGGGTTGTTTTATATTAGAGACATCGTAGTTGATATTCTGTCTTGCTCAATTTTGTGCAGTGCCGCGAATCGTCCTAAAGAGAGCGACCTAGTCAGCAACTCTACCAAGCAATCTCTTCGAGGACTAAAAATAATTTTTCAAAACTCAAAAACAACAACTATAGAACTTTTCTTTCTGCTATGTATAACGACGAAATTACTAGATATGGTTCTACTGTTTCAGATTTCAATAAACCATTTCAGTTATAGGGATGTCACTTCAAACAATGCCAACAAAACATGTTATTTTTCATAAATATGAAAAACGATGCCAACGTTTCAAAAGATGGCATTCAAATTCTTTTAGAAACAGGTGAACAAACAGATACGGATAAGAAAGCTACTTAATTAACCCAATAGGAACATAAGGATTAACTTTTTAAGAATTATATTCTTAATGGGCATGATGATGATCAGTATGATTACTACCGTTCCAAAAATATTGCAACAGATGTTTGGGATGCTCTGAACAAGAAATATAATACTGAGGACGCTGGAGCTAAAAAGTATGTTGTGATTCGCAACCTCAAATATCATATGAACAATGACAGATCAGTGGAAGTTCAATCACATGAAATTCAAGAAATAGCTCATGAGATCATCTTTGAAGGTATGACTTTAGATTAAAAATTTCATATTGTTCTTATAATTGACAATCTACCACTTACTTGAAATGATTTTAAAAATTCTCTCATACATAAAAAAATAGTCATATGACCATATTATGAGTGGGCTTGACCTCCATATTTAAAGGGAGCTATTCTAGAACCGTTTTATACGGTGTAGTAGAACTCCGATACAATTTTATCCGAAGTATTTTATCTTGGGGACATCGATGTTGATAGTATGCCTTGCACAATTATAGGTAGTACCATGAAACGTCTTCAAGACAACGACCTAGTCCGTAATTTAACTCAGTAGTCTCTTCGGTGGATGAAAAAAAAAATTCAAACAATTTTTCAAAACAGAAAAACAACACTTTTAGATCTTTTCTTTCTGCCATGTCTACCTGACGAAATTACAAGATCTGGTTCTACTGGTCTGATTTCAAAAAACTGTTTGGTTTTAAAGATTTTCACTTCAATCGATACCTAGTTGGAAAGATTTTAAAAATTCTCTCAGACATAAAACAAAACAATTTTCACTAGAGAGTTTGATAATCCGCCTCTGAATTGCAGAAGAATCCCAAAAACAAGACCATAAAGTTGAAGTATTAGTTGTTTCCATTGGAACCAAGTTGATTTTATACTTAGAGTTTTGATGATAACAAAAGTATTTTATGAGAATAATATATTTGACTTCAAAGTGTTTTATCAAGATTTGGTCAAGATTTATCTACAACAAAGTATGAACAGAATCAATCTAAAGAATTTACAAATGCAATCTCAAAAAAATACAAACAGAATCAATCTGAAGAATTTACAATCTCAATCTAAACAAAATAGGAAGAGAATCAATCTAAAGAATTTACAAGCCCAATCTAAAAAAAATACAATTCATAATTAAACAAGGACTAAATTGAAGCCGAAATTTTAACTATAAATAGATACTTAAGGCTGAAGAAGAAAATCACTGAAAAGCAAAAAGAAAAAAAAAAGGTAGTCTTAGAGTTCAAAGAGAGAATCACTTGTTCGTATGAGAAATATTCTCTAAGTGTTTTTTCTAAGAGTGTGAGAGTTATTATTATTATCAGCTTTGTTAGAAGCAAACACTTAAAGTTCCAATCTTTTGTATCCAACCCGATAGTGGTTTAGTTCCTTCTTCAATCTAGGGTTGTCATGTTGTTATTATAAGACTTGGCTTGTAGGGTCAAGGTGGTTGTTCCTCAAAAGTTTGGGGTTGTTAGGTTGTTTAGGAAGACTGGATTGGAGGGTCAGGTGCTTTGTAATTCAAGGTATTTGAATTAGTGAATTAAAGCCCTCTGAATGAGGGGACTGGATGTAGCCAAGTTAGTGGTGAACCAAGATAAATCTATGTGTCAAATTATTTATGCTTTCATTGTTTGCTTCCTCTGAATTCGATTGCTTCTACTCAGAGTAAGTCACCAAAACCGAACTAGTTTTTTATTTATTTATAAATTATCAACTTTGGCAAACACAATTCAACCCCCTTTCTCGTGTTTGCACCTTCAATTTCAAAAAAACAAGAAGAAAATCATCGGGGTAGTTCAGAAGCCAATACGCAAACAACTTTAGAATCAGAACCGTTCAACTCTTCCCTATTTTTTAGTACCTGAAAATTATAATATGAAAATTTTAAATGTATAAGTCAATAGTCAACAATTGATCTATTCAATTCCTCCCCTATTTTCGCATGGCAATTTTGCTAAGAATGTCAAACCTTATTTATTTTTGCGCAAAAACTTCTTTTGATCCGGTCAATTAGACCGCACCTTTGCTACCCTCAGTTGCAGAGTTCATCTATCAATAGAGGATTCTGCTCAATTTAGAAAACATATAAAAACACTCTTAAAAATTCTGAGTTTTCTATCTTTTCTCTCTTTTCTGTTTCATCTAAAATTTTCTTTTTATGTCACAATTTCAAGTGGTCATAGTACCATATTACGAGTGGCCTTAACCTCCATATTTATAAGTGGTCATAGGACCATATTACGAGTGGCCTTCACCACCATATTTAGAGGGTGCAATTCTAGAATGGTTTTCTACGGTGTAATAAAAATCCGATACAATTTTATCCAAAGTATTTTATCTTGGGGACATCGTTGTTGATAGTCTGCCTTGCACAAGTTTGGGTAGTGCCGCGAAACATATTCAAGAGAGTGACCTAGATCGCAATTTAACCCTGTAGTCTCTTCGGTGGATGAAAATAATTTTTCAAACAATTTTTCACAACACAAAAACAACACTTTTAGAACTTTTGTTTCTGCCATGTCTACCGACGAAATTATTGGATCTGGTTCTACTGGTTCTAATTTCAATAAACCGTTTCGGTTTAAGGAATGTTACTTCAATTGATGACAACAAAAGATGCTATTTTTCTTAATTATAAAAAGGTTGCCAACGTTCCAAAAAATGACATTATAATTGTTCCAAAAGCAGGTGAACAAACAGAAAAGTAAAAGAAAGCTGTTGAATTAACCTAATGGGAACATAATGATTACCTTTTTAAGAATTATATTTTTAATGGGTTTGCTGATGATCGGTATGATCGGTATGATTAAAGTAATGTTATTCCTTTTCAAATTCTTCTTTTATTGAAAAAGATGGATGGAAAAACTGTACCTTTCGTGAGCGTGCCTTGTTAGCGTTCTGCTTTAGTTCAGAGTTCCTTTTTTACAGCAGCATGACTTGTTTTTTTCATACAGTAATGCCTTTTTTTTTTTTTCACAGCAAGCCAGATTAACTATACATTTAAAAAGATTACTTGTACTAGTTGAAAAAGTTGTACCGGATGATTTAATGTTATAAAATATTATTATTGATTTTGGTTTTATATTTTTTATTTTTATCTTTATTACTGGTTTTATTTCATAATATCATCTAAATTTGTTTAATGTTCGGTAACAAATTTTAAATATTAAAAAGAAAACAAAAATAAAAATATAATAAAATATTGAAGAGTTAATTATATGTGACATTTGTTAACCTTTGAGTTGAAAGGACACAAGTTGCGACAGCTTGGTAGTTCTAAATCTCATCTTCACAGATAAATTAATAAATTAAAACTCATAAACAAATTAATAAATAAAAATTATTATTAAAGGTTAACTAGATATGACATCATTTTAATCCATGAGTTTCATAACACAAATTGTACAAGTTCATAGTTCTAAAACTTATTTCTATAAATAAATAAACCTAAAATCAAATTTTTAAATTTGATTAATTAGATGTGACATTTTTTAATCTTTGAGTTGTTAAGACACAAGTTGTACCATTTGGTGGTTTTGAAACTCACTTTTACTCCTTGAGTTTTGAGACACAAGTTGTACAACTTGATAGTCTTAAAACTCGCACTTTAAAATAATTATTCAAATCAAACAAACTCATTTTTTTCGTCAAAACAACTTTTTTTATCAATAACAAAACACACTTTCTTTAAAAACAATCAATACGTCCGTATTTTTTACCCAAGAACTACGTAGCTTTGATTTCTCCATCGCATCGGGAGATACATAGGAGCAAGATCGCATTCTTGTCAAGCATCATAATAATAAAATATTTCTTTATATTTTAAATACACTTTTATCTCTAGATTATTTTTAAAAAAAAAAGATTATATTTGCATTTAAAAAAAAGAGAAATAAATAAGTTAACATTAATTTTTGCATAATTAATTATGGGTAACCGTATTTTAACGGATGTCGTACGGTGTTAATACCTTTCCTACGCATAATCGACTCCGGAACCCAAAATTTGGTCTCAAAGACCTTTTATTTTTTATTTTTAATGGTTTCCCAATATTTTCCCTATTTTAAAACAAACTTTGGTAGCGACTCCATTGAATTCGAGAAACACTCGAAATTTTAGGTCGCGACAGTCATAGTACCATATCACGAGTGGCCTTAACTGCCATATTTAGAGGGTGTAATTCTAGAACAGTTTTCTATGGTGAAGTATAACTCCGATGCAGTTTTATTTCGGTTGTGTTATATTGGGGACATCGTGGTTAATAGTTTGTCTTGCACAATTTTAGGTAGTGTCCACCTATTCCGTGACACAACCCAGTAAAATAGCTCATGAGAACATTAGTGTAGGCTTAATCACATGAAATTCAGAAAGTAGCTCATGAGATCATCTCTAAAGGTATCACTTTAGATGAACAATTGAATATTGTTGGTATAATTGACAAATTGCCCCCTGCTTGGAAAGATTTTGAAAATTATCTCAAGCATAAGGCAAAAGAATTTTCACTTGAGAATCTTATAACCCGCCTTCGAATCGAGGTAGAATCCCTAAAGCAAGCCTAGAAAGATGAAGTACTAGTTGTTTCAAACAACTAGAACAAATTCATCAGCGCAGTTATGAAGCCAATACGCAAAAACATAATAATAATAATAATAATAATAATAATAATAATAATAATAATAATAATAATAATAATAATAATAATAATAATAATAATAATAATAATAATAATAATAATAATAACCTTTCAACTCCTCCCCTATTTTTGCGCGGAATTTTCTCAAACCGGGTCAAACCCTATTTATTTTCGCTCGGAATTCAGTTCAACTCCTCCCCTAATTAGACCGCACCTTTTTCCCCCGTCAGCTGCATAATACCTCTATAAATAGAGGATTCTGCTCAGTTTAAAAAACAAAAAAAAACTTTAAAAAATTCCGAGTTTTCTCTATCTTCTGTTTTATCTTTAATTTTTCTTCTATATCACAATTTTGAGTGGTCATAGTACCATATCACGAGTAGCCTTAACCGCCATATTTAGAGGGTGTAATTCTAGAATGGTATTCTACGGTACATTATAACTCCAATACATATTTATCTGGGTTGTTTTATCATGGGAACATCGTGGTTGATAGTCTGCCTTGCACAATTTTGGCCAGTGCCGTGAAACGTCTTAAAGAGAGCGACCTAGTTCACGACTCAAGCAAGTAATCTTTTTGGTGACTGAAAATAATTTTAAAACACGTTTTTCAAAAGTCAAGAACAACAATTTTAAGACGTATCTTTCTGCCATGTCTACAGACGACATTACGGGATCTGGTTCTACTACTGATTTCAATAAACCATTTCGGTTTTAAGGATGTCACTTCAAACGATGCCAACAAAAGATGTTATTTTTCTTAACTATGAAAAAGGTTGCCAACATTCTAAAAGATGATAATCCAATTTTTCCAGGAACAGATGAACAAACAGAAAAGGATAAGAAAGCTGCTGAAATAACTCAATGGAAATAAAATGATTACCTTTGAAAGAATTTTATTCTTAATGGACTTGCTGATGATCTATATGATTACTACAGTTCCAACAATATTGTTAGAGATGTTTGAGATGCTCAAAAGAAGAAATATGATACCAGGGAAGTTGGAGCATAAAGTATGTTGTGTGTCGATACCTCAAATATCAGATGTTTGATGAAAGATCAGGGCAGGGCAGGCTCAATCTCATGAAATTCAGAAAATAGCTCATGAGATCATCTCTGAAGGTATGACTTTAGATGAATAATTTCAAATTGCTGGTATAATTGACAAAATGCCACCTGCTTGGAAAGATTTTGAAAATTCTCTCAGGCATAAAACAAAAGAATTTTCACTTG
Source organism: Cicer yamashitae (assembly GCA_037974755.1). Taxonomy (NCBI): domain Eukaryota; kingdom Viridiplantae; phylum Streptophyta; class Magnoliopsida; order Fabales; family Fabaceae; genus Cicer; species Cicer yamashitae. Next base: position 33,636,766 of record JBBPBQ010000001.1, on the reverse strand, counting down.
AGAGTTTGATAACCCGCCTCCGAATTTAGGTAGAGTCCCAAAAGAAAGACTAGAAAGATGAAGTACTAGTTGTTTCAAACAGCAAGAAGAAATTCATCGGGGCAATTCTGAAGCCAATAGGCATACAACTTAAGAATAAGAACCTTTCAACTGCTCCGCTATTTTTAGTATCCGAAAAACAAATAAAAATATTTTAAATATGTGAGTCAACAGTCAACAACTAATATGTTCAACTCCTCCACTATTTTTGCGCGGCAGTTTCTCCGACCGCGTTAAACCCTATTTATTTTCGGGAGGAAGTTTCTCTTGATCTGGTCAATTGAACCGCACCTTTTGCCCCCTTCAGTTGCAGAATTCTTCTATAAGTAGAGGATTTTGCTCAGTTTCAAAAACACAATAAAACACTAAAAAATTCCGAGTTTTCTCTATTTTCTCTGTTTTCTACTTCATCTTAAATTTTCTTTCTATATCGCAATTTTGAGTGGACATAGTACCATATTACGAGTGTCCTTAACCGCCAAATTTAGAGTGTGTAATTCTAGAACGATTTTCTAAGGTCCAGTAGAACTCCGTTATAGTTTTATGTGAGCTATTTTACACAAGGGGCATCGTGATTGATAGTCTGCCTTGCAAAATTTTAGGCCGTGTCACAAAACGTCTTAAAGAGAATGACCTAGTCCGCAACGTAACCTAGTAATCTCTTTGGTGGTTGAAAATAATTTTAAAATAGTTTATCAAAACTCAAAAACAACACTTTTAAGATGTTTCTTTTTGCCATGTCTACAGATGAAACTACTGAATCCGGTTCTACTACTTTTGATTTCAATAAACCGTTTTTGGTTTAAGGGAAGTATCTTTAAACTATGCCAACAAAAGATTATATTTTTCTTAACTATGAAAAAGTTTGCCAACATTCTAAAAGATGACAATCCATTTGTTCACGGAACAGTTGAACAAATAGAATTGGATAAGAAAGGTGTTGAATTAACTCAATGGGAACATAATGATTACCTTTCAAGAATTATATTCTTAATGGACTAGCTGGTGATCTGTATGATTACTACAGTTCCAAAAATATTATTAGTGATGTTTGAGAAGCTTTGAATAAGAAATATGATACCGATAAAGCTGGAGCTAAAATTTATGCTGTCAGCTGCTACCTCAAATATCAGATGACCGATGACAGATTAGTGGAGGCTCAATCCAATGAATTTCAAAAAATCGCTCATGAGATCATCTCTGATGGTATGACTTTAGATGAACTATTTCAAATTGCTGTTATAATTGACATATTTCCCCCTGCTTGGAAAGATTTTAAAAATTCACCCAAGCATAAAACTAATGAATTTTCACTTTAGAGTCTGATAACCCACCTACGAATTGAGTTAGAATCCTAAAAGCAAGACTAATAAGATGAAGTACTAGTTGTTTCAAACAACAATAAGAAACTCATTGGGACAGTTCTGAAGCCAATAGGCAAACAAATTAAGAATCATAATTTTTCAACTCCCCCCCTATTTTTAGAATCCAAAAGTAAAATAAAAACATTTTAAATATGTGTATCAACAGTCAACAACTGATCCGTTCAACTCATCCCCTAATTTTGCGCGGCAGTTTCTCCGACCTAGTCAAACCATATTTATTTTTGCGCAGAAGTTTCTCTTTATCTGGTCAATTGGACCGCACCTTTTTCTCCTGTCAGTTGCAAAATTCCTTTATGATTCCGCTCAGTTTAGAAAACACAAATTATAGGGTATAATTTTAAAACGCTTTTCTACAGTGCAGTAGAACTCGGATACAATTATCTGGGTTGTTTTATTATGGGGACATCTTGGTTGATAGTCTGTCTTGCACAACTTTTTGCATTGTCGCTAAACGTTTTAAAGAGAGCGACCTAGTCCGCGATCAACCTTGTAATCTCTTCGGTGCATGAAAATAATTTTAAATTAGTTTTTCAAAACTCAAAAACAACAATTATAAGACGTTTCTTTCTGACAGGTCACTTAAAACAAAGGCAACAAAAAATGTTATTTTTCTTAATAATGAAAAAGGTTGCCAACATTCTAAGAGATGACAATCCAATTGTTCTAGAAACAAATGAACAAACAAAAAAGGATAAGAAAGTTGTTGAATTTACTCAAGGGGAACATAAGGATTACCTTTGTAAGAAATATATTCTTAGTGGACTTGTTGATGATCTGTATGATTCACCCAAATAAGCAACGAAGGGAACACAATGATTACCTTTTGTGAAGTTAATTTACTCAATAAGAACTTTTGATTGAACAGTTAGATTAGTGAAATTCATCGTTTATATTGAGTTATCAAGCGAAGTAACTAATTACCGAGTTACTCCTGAAGTCAACGATGATGATTTACACCGCTTAATAACTCAATATAAACAATGAATTTTAATAATTCAACCATTGATTATTGACATCTATACATTGTAATATTATAAGGTTTATTTTCTAGCAAATTTGCCATTTGTCACTGATTAGAAGATACTAATTTTATTAAGATTCTGTTATTAATAATAATCCTTAAATTAATTAATAATTAAATAAACTATTTAATCTAATCGATAATTAATTTTGTTGCTATCTTTTCTTTTATACTAATTTACTTATTTATTTATATAGCTACCTCGTAATTCTGTTTTAAATAATATAGATGTGTTGTTTTGTTCTCTCAAGTAAGCATTAAAACAATGTCATTTACAAGGTATTTACCTCATTTGATGCAAAATTCGCCCCATTAATTGAAGACTGCAATTTAGATGAGTGAAAAGAAACAATGTGCCGTTTAACTTTTTTTCAATGTGTTTTTTCTATTTGTGTGAGAGTAATTTTCATAACATTTTCCAAAACATACTAGCATCCATTGCGATATTGGGAATGCAAGCATATTTTCTCATCAATTTTTTTATCACTACATTCAATCATTTGAATTTGAATTTTTTCATCATAAAAAAATTATCCATATACATACAAGCTCTAGAGAAATTAAAAAAAATAAAATTAAAAGCGAAGTTGTCCTATAGTGAGTGACTACTCTAGTAAGGTATTTCTTTTGGAGGTTCTTCCCCTTCGTTGCTTTCTCAATGTTCGTGATTGAGATTGAATTTTTGTGTGCAACTTTTGTTGTGTGTTTGGGATAAATCTAGCTTGTGATTAGATGTTTTGAAATCCTATTATTTTGCAGTGTTGTAGATTTGTACATTGAATTAGTGGGTTTTATTATTTTAGATATTTTTTTACATTGCTTTGAATATTTTTGTACTGCACTGATTCTCAATGAAGTTGCAACATTCAATTTTGAATTAAATTTGACATAGATTTCAAGACCAATAAATGCATGGCCATTGGTTTTTTTATAGGATAGGTTTTTTTATAGGATAAGTTTTTTTATTTCTGATTTTGGGAAATTGATTTTGAATGGTTATTAGATTTTTTTTTTTGATCATATATAAAGATGATTTTTTTTTACTGTTGATTTCGGCATTGTTAATGATTCACAAAATATGGGTGGTGCAAGAGGATTATATATGGTGCAAGAGGATCATTTGAAATGCATATGCAAGCATAACGAATTTGGACAAGTATGTTCCAAGTCCACTACTCCAATTAGATCACCCAAATGTAAGATCCAAGCAATGCCCAAACTAAGAACATGGCTAAAACAACAACACATTTTCAAAGCAACAGTCACCATAGAATAGTATTATGTGCCAACCAACAATCACCATAGCAATCTGAATCACCCGTAAAAGCAGGATAAGTCTAGACAATTCTGAGTACATTCCACTGCTTCTATTAATTCAGCATGAATATGTAATCAATTCAATTGCTCAAGCTAGAGAAATTGACTAAACTAACAGCACATATTACAATAACATAAACTCAACAATGACAATTATGGGACACAAGGCACTAACAATCACAAAACCCCACAATTTTAAGCAAATCAAAAACACTAACAATGATTTCACTACAAAAATTTATTGCTAATTTAGTTAATTTCATAATCAATCAACCAATTTAATATAATTATAGTCATATAAAAAATTCCAAATCATAAAACCCTAAAATCAAGATCTATACCTTGTTGAACTTATCAAGCTTCACTGTTTAGGCTAGAAAACACCGTTGGTGGTGCGGTCTTGACAGAGAAGGGCCGTAGTGGAGGTTGTGGCTGCACGAATGGAGAGAGGTGGTGGAGTGGAGGTTGTGCGACTATGAGAAGCAGCGGAGACAAGGTCACAAACAAGGCACAGAAGACAAGAAGAGGAGAAGGTTGGTCGAGAGTGATGGAATAAACACAAAAACACAATAACAAGCAATACACAGTGGATATAAAATTCTCCCAACTTGCTAGAAATCCTGAGGAATAACAACAAATATATAGCATCAAATTGATCAAATAAACAGATATTTTAATGTGAAAAACTCCACAATGCAAGAGTAAAAACCACAAATCGACCAAAGAAATAAATACTATAATCAAATAAGGGTACAAGAGAGTCTCAAAATAATGAACAATTTGTGTCTACAACCAGCCAAAATAACAAAGCACTAACAATTGAAAACAAGAAGATAAAAAATACCCCAAAAACCAGCTACTATGCAAGCACTCTCCATATATTTTTTCGCTGATCCTGCCGTTGAAAACGAAGACCTATTTATTGTGAATCTGTTTTTTCAAAAAACAGCTCAATTCTACGGTTAACGAATGCACAATCAATATTTTTCTAAGACTGATTTAACAAAATTGAGAATAGAGAACAGAGTTTACTCAAGACTAACAAACTAGGACCCAATCAGATTTGGGTTTCAAAAGACAAAATTGTTTATGTTGCAGATGTTCTAAGCAACCAAGTTGAAACACCAACCATGGCATCTGGTAAGTGGATGGTAGCAACTTATGAAGGGAAAAAGGTCTATGTCCCAAGACCTAACTCTGGTGGAAGAAGGACTGGTCAACACAGTACCTATCAAAACCAGAACCAACTAATGAACCATAACTATCAGAAAAAGAAGAACCATATGATGAACCAGAAAAATCTAGAGTATCAACAAAATCAAAAACTGGCAGAGAAATCACACATATCGAAAGAATCAAAATTGTTAGAGAAATCCTGAGGAGTAATAACAAATATATGGCATCAAATTGATCAAATAAACTGATATTTTAACGTGAAAAACCCCCACAATGCAAGAGTAAACACCACGGATCGACCAAAGAAATAACTCCACTATAAGGGTACAAGAGAGTCTCAAAATAATGTACAATTTGTACCTACAACCACCCAAAATAAAAAAGTACTAACAATTGAAAACAAGAAGAAAAAAAAAACCCAAATAACTGTTACTATGCAAGCCCTCTCCATATGTTTTTTCGCTGATCCTGCCGTTGAAAACGAAGACCTGTATATTGTGAATCTGTATTCCAAAAATCAACTCGATCCAACGGTTAACGAATGCACAATCGATATTTTTCTAAAACTGATTTAACAAAATCAAGAATAGAGAACAAAATTTAGAATAGAGTTTACTCAAGACTAACAAACTAGGACCCAATCAGATTTGGGTTTCAAAAGACAAAATTGTTTATGTCGCAGATGTTCTAAGCAACCAAGTTGAAGCACCAATCATGGCATCTGGTAAGTGGATGCTAGCAACTTATGAAGGGAAAAAGGTCTATGTCCCAAGACCTGACTCTGGTGGAAGAAGGACTGGTCAACAAACTACCTATTAGAACTAGAACCAGCTAATGAACCATAACTATCAGAAAAGAAGAACCATATGATGAACCAGAAATATCAGAAAAATCTAGAGTATCAACAAAATCAAAACTGGCAGAGAAATCACACATATCAAAAGAATCAAAACTATCAGAGAAATCCTGAGGAGTAACAATAAATATATGGCATCAAATTGATCAAATGAATTGATATTTTAAAGTGAAAAACCCCACAATGCAAGTGTAAAAACTACGGATCGACCAAAGAAATAACTCCACTATAATCAAATAAAGGTACAACAGAGTCTCAAAATAATGCACAATTTGTGCCTACAACCAGCCAAAATAACAAAGCACTAACAATTGAAAACAATAAGATAAAAAAAATACCCCAAATACCTGCTACTATGCAAGCACTCTCCATATGTTTTTTGCTAATCCTACCGTTGAAAACGAAGACCTGTATATTGTGAATCTGGTTTCCAAAAATCAGCTCGATCCAATGGTTAACAAATGCACAATCGATATTTTTCTAAGACTGATTTAACAAAATCGAGAACTAGAACTACCAGAAGAATCAGAATTACCATCAATTCCAAAATTACCAGAGGAACCTGATACATCGGCAGAAATAGAAGTATCAGATGAACAATCAGAATTAGGAGACTTCTCTAAACACTTCAATCAAATTCATCGAGACTAGAAACTTGGATGGGAATTCAAATCCCATCATCCAGACCCTTTAATCAAAGAATATGAAAATTCAGAATAAGAAAACCAAAAAAGAAGAACTAAGAGGGTTTTTAGAGTGAAACTAAAATTGTTGACATATAGGTTATATCTTTCTTTAAATTTAATTATTGTCTAGCATTATGTTTATTGTGATAACAAGAAGTTTGAACATTTCAGCATAATTTGAACATTTCAGCAGAAGCAGAATACAAATTTGTTTCTTCAGAAACAAGCATAAACCACCATAAACAAAACTTGTGTTTTGGGCTGCGTTGTTTCATTCTTAAATCATCTAATTTATATTATATTATATGACAAAGAGCTTGATGATGATAGTGCAGGTTTACCACAACTAGAGGAAGCAGATGCAAACAAACCAGCAGAACCTGAAAAATCAGAGGATACAAGCAAATCAGAAGAAGATGACAAATCTCCAAACGATGAATCTGATCAAGTAAGAAACAGTCAAGATAAGTCAAAAGGAAGATCTGGTTGAAGTACAAGTCATCTCATCATGAAACTCTAATCATTGGAAGTGCAAGTGATCCTTTGAGTAACAGACCATCATTAAAAGATACCATTTTGTTTGGCTTACTCTCATCAATTGATCATACCTTTATTGATGAAGCATTGGCATATGATGGATGGATTCTTGAAATGCAAGAAGAGTTAAATGAATTTAATAGGAATGATGTTTGGGATTTAGTACCTAGACCAAAGAAGAACATTATTGGAACCAAGTGGGTTTTTCATAAACAAGCTAAATGAAAAATGTGAAGTGGTCAGAAACAAGGTAAGACTTGTCGCACAAGACTACAGTCAGTACGAGGGCATTGATTACACTGAGATATTTGCTCTAATGGCCAAGTTAGAAGTTATTTGTATCCTACTTTATTTTGTTGCAAATAATAACATTACATTATTTCAAATGGATGTTAAAAGTGCTTTTTTAAATGGTTATATAAGTGAAGAAGCCTATGTTAAACAACCCCCAAGTTTTGAAAGTTCTGAATTTCCAAATCATTTTTTTAAACATAGGAAATCTTTGTATGATCTAAAACAAGCACCTAGGGCATGGTATGATAGACTTAGTAACTTTTTGCTTAAAAATAACTTTGAAAGAGGACAAGTAGATAATACACTTTTTAAAAAACATAAATAGGAGATGACATTCTTATTATTCAAATTTATGTTAATGACATTATTTTTGGATCTACTAATTGCAGTCTTTGCTAAGAATTTTCTTAATTGATGCAGCTTGAATTTCATATGAGTATGATGGGAGAACTTAAGTTCTTCTTAGGGATACAAATTCAGCAAAGTCAAAAAGGTATATACATTCATCAAACTAAATATACAAAATAACTTCTCAAGAAGTTTAAGATGAGTGATTGCAAACCTATGGCTACACCAATGTACCATACCTGTTCATTTGAAAAAGATGATTCAGGGTAAAAAGTTGACCAGAAAACCTATAGAGAAATGATAGGATCGATACTTTACCTTACCGCTTCTAGATCTGACATCATGTTTAATGTATATGTATGTGCAAGATTTCAAACTGACCCTAGGGAATCACATTTAACTATTGTTAAGGAATCCTTAAATACCTAAAAGGCACTACCAACCTTACCTTGTTTTACAAGAAATCTCCTAAGTACAAACTTAATGGATAAACTGGTTCTGATTATGTTGGAGATAAACTTGAGAGAAATAGCACTAGTGGCAGTTGCACCTTTCTAGTTGACAACTTAATATCTTGGTCAAGTAAGAGACAAGCACCATTGCCTTGTCAACAATAGAGGCTGAGTACATTTCAACAACTGGTTGTAATTCTCAACTACTTTGGATGAAACGTCAACTTGAAGACTACAAAATTGTAGAATCCAACATTCACGTCTATTATGATAACACTTCTGCCATTTGTCTAACCAAAAACCTTATCCTACATTCTAGAGCTAAACACATAGAGATCAAACACCACTTCATTAGGGACTTTTTTCAAAAAGGGGTACTAAACATTCATTTTGTAGATAGTGAACACCAATGAGATGACATATTCACCAAGCCACTAGCTAAAGATAGGTTTGACTTCATCAAGCAAAACCTAAACTTTACCATCATATCTGATTGATGTTGTAATAACTTCAAAGTAGTCTAGTTTTACATTAGCTTTTATTAATTTTTATATTTTCTTGTAATATGTTATATTCATGTTATTAAAAATAAGACAAATAAAAATAAGGCAAATATAAAAAAGACAAATTAAAAAAAAAAAAAAAGCAAGTTTCACTTTCACATCTTTTTGTCTGATGACAAAAGGGGGAGAAAGATATTTGATAAAGTGGGGAGAAAAGAGAAAAGGATACTTAGACTTAGGGAGAACCCTAAGTTATGGGGAGTCAGAGAATTATAAAGAAAAGTTGTTATCAAAAATACAAGTTTTGTCATCATCAAAATGGGGGAGATTGTTGGAACCAAGTTGGTTTTATACTTAGAGTTTTGATGATAACAAAAATATTTTATGAGAACAATATATTTGATTTCACAGAGTATGAAAGAAGATTCGTGTTTTTGAAGAAAATCTAAAATAAGATTTGATTCAAATTTATAATTTAAGAAAATCTTTGACCAAGTTGAAAAGAAGATATGGTCAAGATTTATCTACAACAAAATATGAACAGTACCAATCTAAAGAATTTACAAACTCAATATGAACAAAATACGACCAGAATCAATCTAGAAGAACTACTCATATTAGATTCATAAATAAAGAATTGGCTAAAGAACAAACAATCAAAAAGCATATTGTTCATAATCATTTTTGAATGAGATCATTGTTAACCAAGCTGGGAATGAAGATACAATTCATAATTAAACGAGGACTAAATTGAAGCCTTAATTTTATCTATAAATAGATACTCAAGGCAGAAGAAGAAGATCATCAAAAAATCAGAAAATAGTAGAAGAACTCAAGCTCAAATTCTAATTTCTTGTGAGTGTTTTTTCTTATAGTGTGAGAGTTATTATTATTATCAGTTTTGTAAGAAGCAAACACTTAAAGTTTCAATCTTTTGTATTCAACTCGATAGTGGTTTAGTTCCTTCTTCAATCTGAGGCTGCTAGGTTGTTAGGAGAAGACTTGGCTTGTAGGGTCAAGGTGGTTAATTCATCGGGTTGTCAGGCTGTTTGGGAAGACTGAACTAGGATAAATCTGTGTACAATTATTTACGCTTGTTTACTGTCTCTGAACCCGATTGTTTCTACTCCAAACAAGTCACCAAAACCGAATCTGTTTTTAAAAAATTATCAAAAAATTATCAACTTTGTCAAACACAATTAGACATTCTTTCTCGTATTTACACATTCATATTTATTTTCTGTATGTTGTTTTTTACTTTACTGAATGAACTTTTCTATTATTTTTCACTATGAGATAAGTTTGTGAGGGATTTAGTTTTGTATTTCATAAGAGATACTGTGGTTCATGGGATTGAAAAGTTATCAACACAACTTCAATCGCGACCACAAGTATAAAACCAAGAATGTATGTACTGCTGTTTGGTGACGTATCATAAATTGCGATATGTATGCAATCATTTCACTATGTATTATTACTCATTACATCCTCCACCTTATATCGAGAAGATAGTTACTTTAACTATGAGTAGAAGAAGCCAGCAAATAATCAATTTGTACGATAACTTGTCAATTAATTTTTCTTATCTTATAAATTTTAATTAATTTACAAAAATACAATAATTTAGAAGAATATTGAAAAAACATGTTATAAAATTTTATGTGTATATATTTACAATTCACTCATATACTCGGTGTGATCTCGTGCGATTTACGGGTTAACACATTAGTAATATATTAATGATTAAATACACAAAATTTTATATAAATTTAAAATTTATAACTATGTAATTTAACCATCGATATTTAATTATATTTTAAAAAATTCATTATACGTTCATTTAAAATTATTTAATAAAATATTAAATTGTTTTAAAAATTTATAGACGATTGGATTAGTAAAATTTATCATAAAAATAAATTTTTTATGTAATAATGAGAGGAACACTTATCAACTTTTATATCAAAATAAATTATTGAGATTAAGGCTCTATTTTAAATTACACATGTGTCTTTCCACGTTGTGTCTAATCTCACAAGCCTTTTTACCTTCTCGTCCCTTCCAATCCAATGCCTATACGTTGATCTATGGTGGAAACCATATCTTTAAAATTGAACAATATGAAATAAATAACATCAACTTATTATTCAATCAGAAATTTTATTTTGAAATTCACTCCAGCCTCAAATATAAATATAAATAAATAAAAATAATAATATATTTTATTCAAATTTTGAACTAAATATATAAAAAATGTTTTTACTATTATTTATTTATATTTGAGACGCGAACACTATTATGTATTAAGAACTTCATATTTATAGATTCACACATTTAATGCGCATACATTGCTAATAAATGGAAAATATTCACTCGAACAAATACATACCTCCAAACATGTGTATTTGCCATCGAAAGATGAAATCATATGCCCTCATTGATGTGTTTTAATCTAGACCGTTAATCTAAAACATGAAATTATATGCCTTCTCTTCCCTCTCTATTCACATATTTTTATTATAATTACAATAGCCCATCGAAAGATAAACCGATTTGTAATTTGTTCTTAAATGATATACACCATTGATTTGATTGCCATCAAATAGAGGAAAGGAGGACATGGTTTGTTGTAATGGGAGGTAACCCAAAATTCAGAGAGAACAAGTCACATGATTTCATTACCTTAATCTAAGCCATTTTATTTTAATCGAACGGTTGATAATGAGTCCTTTCATTCTCAAATAAGAACTTATTTCTCACTATATATATATGTGGACATTTATTTTTCTTCCATGTTCCTTAACACAATCTAGAACACTAATTAGTGGATGACCTTAGTAATTGTTAGTTGCTTTACTAAATATTGTTAATGATTTTACTTCTATTGTTAATGTGATGATTTCCACACTTGTAACTTATTGGCTGCGTGTCCTATAAACAGGAACGGATCTAGAAATCCGTTGAATTGGGCCGAATAAAAATTTAATGAGTTTTAAATATGTTTTTAGTTTTTGTGTAAATATATTACTTTTTTTATTTTTAGTTCAGCAAAAATATATTTTTAGTTTCCATAAATATACTATTTTTATTTTTTAGTCTTTAATATTTTATTTTGGTCGTCGTAAAATTTCTTTATATTGAAATTGGTCTTACAACTTAAATTTAATTCTTATTTTAAAAGACTAAAATTAAATATACTATATATTACATTCATCTATTACAATATGAATAAATTTGTAGAGACTATAATAAAACAACAAAAACATAAAAACAAAAAATAATAAATTTGTGGAGATTGAATTCAAAACACAAAATTAGAGAAACTAAGATAAAACAAAATGGTATATTTATAGAAACTAAAAATATATTTTAACCAATTAATAATTCATTTTACATAAAATTAAATTACAATAACTATATTTTTAAAGAAAATAGTTAAATAAATATATTATTTTATGCATTGTGTATTTATATAATATTATAGATGCACTATTAAATAATATGTAACAGTGATCGATATATATAATAGTTATTAAATAATATACATAAGAGATTATTATTAGAAACTTTTATATAGCATATATTTAAGATATTACGATATATTTGATTACATGGGGGAGGGGCTTAGCCTATGCTTGCCACTATGTAAATCCATCCCTACCTAAAAATAAGACTCACTGCATTGTACAGTACAAAGTTTGTCTTCTTCTTTTTCTCTTTCACCTCTATTCTTTTAATATATTGATATAGTTTTTATTAATTTTATAATATGTTTTCTATCATATCAGTGAAGGCACTATCAGTTTGGAGGTTCTATTGAAAAAGAAAAATATTTCTTCTTATTATATATTATCTTTGAGGTAGTCTAATTCATGATCTTAGTCTTTCTCATTTTATTTCTTTTCTTTCATGTCAATATTTTATATTTTTTGCACAAAATTTTGTTGAGAATTTTATTTAGTTTGTACAATGTTTTATATATATTATATTGTTTCACACGGATAATAAAATTTTAAAAATTACTAAGATCAGTTTATAAATATATATTAAATTTATAATTAGTAAGATCAGTTTGATCATCTTATATATATTATGATGTGAAAAATAGCTAACAAAGTTCATGTAGATATTCATTGAAGAGCAAAAGATTCTTTACTAAGAGTGTGTGAATGCAACAATATATAAAAAATTATTCTTTTAATTTAGTCTCTACGAAGAATACTATGATACCAAATAACCATTATTATTATGTTATAATGCATGTTTTATATTAGAGTGTGTGAATGCAAGAATATATAGGCAGGTCTTTCTTTAAGTCTATACAAATAATATTATGATACCAATTAATCTTTATTAAATACTTCTTTTTCTATTTTAATTGTCAATTTTATAGGAAAACTTTGTTGCTATTTAATGGATATATTTAAAGATTTATACGATATTAATTATCGATTTGACAA
>JBBPBQ010000001.1:33605403-33623380 GCA_037974755.1 Cicer yamashitae | reverse complement strand
GAAAAAAATGTAAGAGATGCTATTATACATTATTAAAGATATTATAAAATAAATAAATAATGATATAAAAAATAGTAGATTTTATTGGTTATATTGCTATGCGTAGAAAACTAAAAAAATATGACAATTAAAAAGAAGTAGAAGAAGTATAAATTTGCATGCTTTTGATGAGGGAATGTGAATGCAACAATATATAGTCAAGTCTTCTTTAATTAGTCTCTACCAAGAATACTCTAATACCAATTAATTAATATTTATCTTTATTAGGTCTTTTAATAATATATTTCTCACTAATTTTTGTGGTATTTGTGATGATATTTTAATAATAAAATTTCTCATTAATTGCAATTATTTTTATTACAAGCACACTTTTTAATTGTCTTTTCATTTTCTTTCTATAATATCCCATCAAAACATAAATATTCCTTTAAGTCACTATATCATATATTGGAATACTTAAAGATTTTTGGTTTAAATATGTTTTTGATCCCTGTAAATATAACCTTTTTTTGATTTTGGTCCTCGTAATTTTTTTTTTTAGTTTACATCCCTGTAATATCAAAAAAGATTTATATTTGGTCCTTAACGTTAAGTGGACGTTACAAAAACGTTAACTGACAAACGGAAACAGTTTTTGGTCCCTGTAAATATAACACTTTTCAGTTTTAGTCCCTGAAAAATATTTTTTTGAATTTCATCCTTGTAATATTCAAAAATCTTCTTAAATATAAAATAACATACAAATTAATCTTTATTAATAATAAATTTATGCCAAGTAATGTTTAAAATATTTTCATTTCAATAGTTTAAAATTTATTAATCTTCTGTTTTATTTATTTATTATTATTAAATTAATTTTCATTTTCTATTTCAAAAAAATCACTAAAATCTTCTGTTTTATTTAATTATTATTATTAAATTAATTATATTAGTATAAAATAATGATTAAAATAACTTTAGATTTAAGCTTTATAATTTTAACTAACTCTTCTTTTACGCTTTAGATTTGTTTTACTATAACTTAAAATAAATAAAATATATATTAGGTGATAGATTTATTTTAATCATTATTTTATAATAATATAATTGAAGTTAATATTATCTTAATTTTATTTTAATTATAATATTATATTATATATTTATTTTAATTATATTATATTAAATTAATTATATTATATTATATGTTTATTTTAATTATATTATATAATTAATATACAATTATATTAGTATAAAATAATGATTAAAATTATACAATTATACTAATATAATTGAAATAAACATATAATATAATATAATATAATTAATATACAATTATTATTTAATAATAATATAATTGTATAATGTATATAATTGTATAATTGTATATTAATATAATTGTATATTAATTATATAATATAATTAAAATAAACATATAATGTAATATAATATAATTAATTTATTAATTTAATATAATATAATTAAAATAAATATATAATATAATATTATAATTAAAATAAAATTAATATAATATTAACTACAATTATATTATTATAAAATAATGATTAAAATAAATCTATCACCTAATATATATTTTATTTATTTTAAGTTATAATGAAACAAATCTAAAGCGTAAAAGGAGATTTTAGTTAAAATTATAAAGCTTAAATCTAAAGTTATTTTAATCATTATTTTATACTAATATAATTAATTTAATAATAATAGTTAAATAAAACAGAAGATTTTAGTGATTTTTTAAAATAGAAAATGAAAATTAATTTAATAATAATAAATAAATAAAATAGAAGATTAATAAATTTTAAATTATTGAAGTGAAAATATTTTAAACATTACTTGGCATAAGTTTATTATTAATAAAGATCAATTTGTATGTTATTTTATGTTTAAGGAGATTTTTGACTATTGCAGGGATGAAATTCAAAAAAATATTTTTCAGGGACTAAAACTGAAAAATGTTATATTTACAGGGACCAAAAACTGTTTCCGTTTGTCAGTTAACGTTTTTGTAACGTCCACTTAACGTTAAGGACCAAATATAAATCTTTTTTTATATTACAGGGATGTAAACCAAAAAAAAATATTACGAGGACCAAAATCAAAAAAAGTTATATTTACAGGGACCAAAAATATATTTAAACCAAGATTTTTTATCATCTAAAAAGAAAAATATTGCATCACATTCCTTGCATATTATTAATATTTTTATGTTGTAACATTTTTCATTGATAATAAATCTTTACAAATGAAAGTTGTTAAGTCTACACATTACAAATTTTTGGTTTATTTTGATGGCATTTTTATATTTTAGTAATAATATTTTTTTAGTAATTACAAATTTTGATGAAACTTTGTAATTGTCTATTATCCTTTTAGAATACCCCATCACAACATAACTCTTCCTTTAAGTCACTATCACTTATATTGAGAATAAATAAAAAATTCTATTATCTAAAAAGAAAAATGTTGCTTGACATTCCCTGCATACTATTAATATTTTTATAGTCATGATAAATTTTATACATAATAGTTGTTGTATTTATATTGAGAATAAATAAAAAATTCTATTATCTAAAAAGAAAAATGTTGCTTGACATTCCCTGCATACTATTAATATTTTTATAGTCATGATAAATTTTATACATAATAGTTGTTGTATAAATGTTGTTAAGTGTGTACATAAAAGATTTTCGGCTCATTTTAACTGCCTTCAGTAAAATTTGACTTAAATATGTTTTTAGTTCAATAAAATTATATTCTTTTAAGTTTAATCTATAAAAAAAGTTATTCATTGTTAGTTTTTATTTTAATTTTATAACAACTTTTTTTAGGGATTAAAAGTATCATTTTTATATAAAAATATTTTGAAATAGAAATTAAAAGTGAATAAAAAATTCTAAGGACTAAAAAATCGAAAATTTTTTATAGGAACTAAAAATAAAATTTTATCAAGACTAAATAGTTATTTAATCCATAAAATTTTCACATTAATTTTAATTATTTTTGTTCTATATTTTGTCATTCTTTAAAATCTAATATAGTGTAATTTAGAATTTGTAAGCAGAATAAATCTCTGCAAGATTTATTTTTAATAATATAATATACATAGCATTCATTTTTGTTGATGGGTTGGAAAGAAAGACGTAGAGAGAGAGAACATGAGTGAGTGGAAGGAGGGATTACACTATTTCTCTGGCTACAATGGTAAATATTAGAGAGAGTCTTTGTGTTGTTTAGTGAAACTTCAAGGGGAGTTAAGGCTATTTCTAGTATATGAATTAAATCATAGTTTTAATGTCCATTTAATTAACCACGTTAGGTGTATAAAATATTGTATTTCATCGATACAGTTCTGATTTTATAAGATTTACTAATACCAGTTCTCAGCACAGGACAAATTATCAAAATCTTAATCATGTGCATGTTGGATTACTGTCTCTTTTCTATCATAATAAGAAGCTCTAATTTGTTGCTGTAAAATTTAATGAAAAATTCGTGCTTATTGTACTTAAATTGATCTTATATAACAAAAATCCTCTGTTATTTTCTTATATTAAAGATCTTCAAAATAATAAAAATTATAAACTCCGTTTGACAGATATGATAAAAGAAAAGATAAAAATAAACTTATAGTTTTAAAAAAGTGTTGTGAATGGTGATATAAGCTGAGACATGTGTAGATATCTTATTAATTATATTTGACTTGGGTTTCGGCAATATCAAAAGACCAAAATGCCACTAAGATTGCGATATTTAAAACCTTGGTTAGGCTAGTTGTTAAAGAGGCATGTTCCCTATCTTAACTATTTAGATTTAACACTGCATTAGTACTTCAAGCTTACAAGGGTACACCTATGCATAAATTAGATTTGATATGCCAAATTTGACTTTACAAATAAACTTGCCACACATTATAATACTATCTCGTCCATAAATATATATTTATTTTTTAAAAAAAATTGGTATCTAAATAAATGTCCCATTTTAAATAAAAATTTATATTTATTAATTTTTCCAAATATAATCCATAATTAATATTACTAAATATCTTGCAAAATGAAAATTTAGAGTTAAACACATTCCTATACAAAAAAATATTTTAGAAATAGACACCACATTAAAAATATTATCTATTTTTCTTTAATATATGTAAAAATAGCTAGATAAACTTATAATAGATAGATTTAATTTATATACGCCAACATGATAAAACTTTATGCTCATGTAAAAATTTAGAGCCATAGTAACCTTTCATTATTCAAACACATGATAATAATATATATATATGTGGAGAAGGCTGATACACATACAAGAGCTTACAACTCTACAAGCCAAGACAGATAAATAACCCATGAGCAAGTGTACATCTTAAAAACAAAACAAAAGATTGGACCACTAAAAAGTGCTGAGAGAGAAAGAGAGGATTGTTTTGCAATAATAAAGACAAACAAGTTTTTCAATTTTAGGATCACAACATCACTGGCCATACATTTGCAAGTGTCAGCTAAGGTTACAGCGGACCTTAGCATATTCCTAAAAAATTGTACCTCTACATAACCCTTTCCATTCACATTTTTTTCTCTATATCCTCAAATTTAAAATTTCGGGGACATTCCATAAAATTGAAACGATACAGAGAATAATAGCCTTGTAACTCTCTTCGTCTCATTTTTTCTCTTCGTCTCATTTTAATTGTCTGGTTGTAATTGCTTCTTTATATTTTGCAGCCATTTAAAGTTGCATTAGAAGTAAGGAAGCAATTTGTTCTGTTTCTGAAATGTCTGGTGTTCTTCTTTGGGTGAATTGTGCACCTAAAGAGAATGCCATTTCAATGGTGGGTTTTGCAAGAAAAGATGTGAGAATCCAAAAAAGGTTTAGACTTTGTTCTGGGATTAGTTTTGCAAGTTTTTCAAGTGCTGTTGTTGAACCATCAAGATCTTCAGAAGAGAGGGTGTATGAAGTGGTGTTGAAGCAAGCAGCACTTTTGAAAGAACAGACAAAGGATAGAAAGAAAGGTTTGAATTTTGATAAGCCTATTGAAGGTGATTTCACTAATGGAGATCTGTTGAGTTCTGCTTATGATAGGTGTGGTGATGTTTGTGCTGAGTATGCTAAGACATTTTATCTAGGTACCTTCTTTGCCCTTTTTTTCATTTTAGTGAAAACTAAGGTATCTCCGCGCGTAATTGTTGAGAATATGCGACTGAGATTCATTTATGGGTTGACCCCTCGTCTTAACATATTCTTTTTTGTATGCACAGTTAAAGATCGAACCTCCAATCAAATGGTTAAAGGACCTAACTATTTACTTTCTCTTAAATGAAATATAACCAAAAATGATATTTGAAAATGTGATGTATCTGGTTTAAATTTTAGGTGAGATACATCGACTTTCAAATACACTTTTTGCTTATATTTCATTCCGAATAAATTACTGTAGTATCATACCATCACTGTTGTTTTGGCTTTTTCTCATTCATATGTATCTTGGTCCAACGAATATTTTTTTGGACATTTATTAAGTTTATTATTACCTTCAGTTCTACATAAAGAAACTTTAGTCATTGACTAATTCCTCTTGAAGTAACCACTTCTCTGATCAAAGTTCATACTTTTTATCTACCCTTTTGGTTGGTTCAAGTGGAATATTCAATTTAGATACTAAAGGGATGTTTTTATTCAGTTTTTCAAAAAATGTTCCTACCCTTTTTTTTAACTTGTATGTGAGGGTTAGAAATCAATTAATAAGATATGCCTTTAAATTTAGTAACTATCCTTATTGGTCTAATTAATATTTCTTAATATAAGATGTGTTGTTTCACGGTGATGGAATTGGCCAAATTACAGTAGCTTTTAAAAAATCACAGTGGTACACTATGATTTTGTCAATCTCACCATAAAATCAAACATATATTGAGAATAAGTTTGGTAACGTGGTGCGAACATACAAACGCATAGTGATCCTGATGCTACTAGTTGTTGTAGCATCTCCTTAGATGCAAGGTTTTGCCATAAAACTCAATGTTTCTAAACATTGTTATCAAATTGATTAATTCCTTCAAATGTTCTCAGGCACACAATTGATGACACAAGAGCGCAGAAAAGCCATTTGGGCCATTTATGGTATGTCTAATTAATAACCTTAAATTACCAACTACAACTACTCTCCAATGTGGATTGTGGTCCTCTATAGAAATTGATCACACTTTGTGTATTGCAGTGTGGTGTAGAAGAACAGATGAACTAGTTGATGGTCCTAACGCTTCTCATATCACACCAAAGGCTTTGGATAGATGGGAGCAAAGATTAACTGATGTTTTTGAAGGACGTCCTTATGATATGTATGATGCTGCCCTCTCAGATTCTGTCTCAAAGTACCATGTTGATATACAGGTGAGGTAGGCCACATGCCCTAACCAAACTGCTGCGGCGGCGTGTTAGACATGTCTTTGACTCATGTCAAACACTTCTGAATAATGTCTAGTTAAAATATGATTTTTTTTTTTAATATATGCCCTAGCCAAATAGTCGTACCGTTTTGTGATACATATCTTAGTCTCTAATATTTTTCTGACACACTTTTGAGATATGTTAGACACCTTCTAATAGTGTCTAATTAAAAATATGAATTTTTTCGACATGTTCAAATCAAATTGTCGTGTCGGCATGTCACACATATCTCAAAGTCTAACATTTCTCTTACACATTTTTAACACGTATCAAACACCTTTTAATGATGTACAATTTAAAATATGATTATTTTCTACTCAAATTTATTGAGCCCATACCAAATTTGGATTAGGTGTAGTGTGACCGCACGAACTCACATGCATCTCAAATGATCAAAGATCAATCCAAAAATAATAAAGTAAATTGTGATGATATCGAACTTGAAATCTAAATCATTTAATTTTGATCACACGACTGAAATGTGTTTGACTGTATGCAGTCATAGAGTCACAGGATTGTGACTATACACAACTCAGATCCGCCGAGCTGGAACACTACTAACATAAAGAAAAAGTTTTTTAAAATAATTACTAATCAACAATAGGAGTTCTTAATTATATGAGAAAATACTGATTTTATTTACATTGAATTGCTCATTTGAATAGCCCTTTAAAGACATGATTGAAGGGATGAGGCTGGACCTAAGAAAGTCAAGATACAATAACTTTGATGAACTCTACCTTTATTGCTACTATGTTGCTGGGACAGTGGGCCTTATGAGTGTTCCTGTAATGGGGATAGCACCAGAATCAAAGGCTTCAACAGAGAGTGTTTATAATGCTGCATTGGCACTTGGTATTGCTAACCAACTTACCAACATACTCAGAGACGTTGGAGAAGAGTAAGATTCTTTGAAATACTAATACAATAATGAGTTTTATTTGAATCAAAGAACAAAAGCAGTTACAATTAATTACACTTGTAATTAGTAATATTATATAAGGACACTTAATCAAACCAAGTGGTTGAGAACAAGTTATTAGGTTTCAGTGAAAGGCGAATCATTCGTAATAATTCGAGTTCAAACATTCTTTGATTAAGTTTTATTTATATACCTCTCAGCCGAAATTCAAATTATTAGGGCTATGCTTTTCTAGGAATCGGAGTGTTAAAGATCAAGAAATATATATAGATACTTAAAATTATATATAGATACTTAAAATTACAAATATAAAAACACAATTTCTTTTAGACTTAAAAAAACCTCAATTCCTAAAGAATTTATTTCATATGGATCGACGATATAACTATTTTTTATCCTGTCCGTCAATTATATAAATGATAATTTGTGATTAGTTGACAGTATAAAGAAGTGTACACCGAAATTATTCTCCAACCGTGTACAAAAATAAAATATACAAGAACAAGTTACATTCTTCAATTCAAAATGACTTAGGAATTAAAATTGCATTTAATTTATTTTCTCAATTTAATTTTACATAGAACTAGGAGGAAAGCTTAAAAAATGTTCTTTTTCTTCTTCTTTTCTTTCCAATAAGGTTTCTTAGTGATTAAGGCACCTTAGCATTCCACAACCTCACAAAAGTCATTGAATATCATCTAATTGTTACTTGTTGGTCATGGTTGTGTTATAGTGCTAGAAGAGGAAGAGTGTATCTTCCACAAGATGAATTGTCACAAGCTGGCCTATCAGATGATGACATTTTTCGCGGGAAAGTTACCGACAAGTGGCGCAATTTCATGAAGGGACAAATAAAGAGAGCAAGAATGTTTTTTGATGAAGCAGAGAAGGGAGTTTCAGAGCTCAATTCTGCTAGTAGATGGCCTGTTTGGGCATCGTTGTTGTTGTATAGGCAGATATTAGATTCTATTGAAGCTAATGATTATAATAACTTCACTAAAAGGGCTTATGTAGGAAAAGCTAAGAAGCTCCTATCATTACCTGTTGCTTATGGAAGAGCTTTTTTAGGCCCACAAAAGTTAACCAAAATGATTACAAGATGAATGTGATATTGTGCCCACAAAGCATTGAATTCAGTTCCTTAGAAATCAGAATGGTTAAAATTATATTGTAAATATTTTTTTAGTTTAATGTATACATACATCTCAAGTTCAAGCTAAGCAATGTTGTAGAGAAATTCATTCATTATAGGTTTGCAATACCGAAAATGTTAAGCGTGTGTTTGGAACAGCTTTTGCGAGCAAATTCTCGCGTCTCTGTTTTTTTCACCGCAAAATCAAAGCTCCAATAGGTAGCATCTGCGTTGCTATCGTAACCCTATGCAATACATAACAATTCAAGAGTATTTTAAAGGAGGAAGATGCATAGTACCTACAAGAGCATATAAAATTTTAGCTTTTAATTCTAAATTTTATTTTGGATTAAATTCTAAATATTTTTATTTCTTCCCCTTAATGAATTTGTACAGGATTTTTTTCATTCTCTTAATCTTGTAGTCAACAGCCAACTATACTTTAATGTGTGTTTGGTTTTGTGGTATGATTGATAATATCACGATTAGCCGTCATGAATTTATAAAAGTTATAAAATGTAATTTTTTGTAAAATTATAATTGTAACATCATGCTTTTTCGAGACATTAACTAACGAAACTCTAAATGTAGAAATGCAAATTTATTTTTTTTTAAAGATTATTTTAAATATTCATCTACTTTAAAAGCAATTAATAATTTTTTCAATTGTATTTTCAAAAATAATGCATTCGAGTATTCACAATTACAAAAAATAAATTTAATACGTTAAACAAAAGAAACTCGTAAAGTCAAAAATCTTTACATTTTACTACCCAAAAATAAATCTTAGTTGGTCATAACTTTAGACATTTGTGGAAAATCTCCTAAACAAATCTAACACCAATACAAAAGAGCCTCCAACTGAACTGCATGCTATTGTGTTTCCTCGCATTTCTCCTACTAAGTTGACTGTGACATTATTCGCTCAAGTAACACTATATGTGACGTCCTATCAAATGTAATGGTCATCTCCAAATAACCAACACATAACAAATAAACATCCATTTATAGTTGTTATAGCAAAAATATAAATTAATCATATACTTCATTTAACAATTAAAATCACAAAGCACCAAAGTTACAAATCAACCAAAATGCACAAATCCTATTTGTTAGACTATATGTCAATGCATGATTTCGGAATAACGCCTCCCCGCAAGGGCTTCGTGGGTCCTTCCAAGCAACACCACTAACTCAAAATCCCCACAAGAATTGGTGGACTCCGACCAATCATGGACGCACCACCCAACTATGAATGCATGAATGTAGACACTTTTGTAATAAATCACCAATCTTATGCGACATTAACTTATTAACGACAACATATTTGCACCTTCAAAATTAACCACAACATGTCAATCACAACCATTACAACTACGTATTATACAACATTTATTTTGAAGATAACACACAAAAAGAGTCAATACACAACATCACAGTACATTTATATCGCATATAATTCAAGTAGGAAAGCGAATTGAGTAATGTCCTTCCTATTACCAAAATTGTTTCTAGAATTATGTGTCACAAACTCCCGTTCAACTCGGTTCACAGTTGAGGGGATGGATCACTAACTTCTTTAGAGGTTTTATTGAATTTCTTCCTTTTTCTCTCCTAAAGCCTTTCTTTTTCTTTCTTTCTCGCAGAGGTTGTATATGAGTATTCTGAATGGGAGGCATCGATTTGTTTTTCTATCACTAGAGTTGGGGAACGTGTTGTTTTCAACCTAAGTCCAATAAGACCCTAAATATTCACCCTCCAAATTAATGTAATTTTGTTTTTAACGTGTTTCCCAATTCATGCTTCTTTCTTTTCTATTATTATTGTTATTATTATAAGCATTTTTTCCAAATACTTAGCAAAATTATTTAGTCAAATTAAATACATCATCTCATACACATATATACTTTCAAAAATAATAATTAAAAAATATAACAATAATAATAACAATCACATTATAAATTATAAAAAAATAAATAAAAATATATTTCACACATTACCAATAATAAAGAAAAATGAGGGTCTTAGAATAATAGATCATAGTGATTATGTCTAGGGGGTGATAGAACATGTTGAACCGTCAAACCAACTCATTCAACCTGCTATTTTAAGCGGCGCAAAATGAGATTTTGGATTATATTCCTTAAGTTAAACGGCTCTTGTCTAATTTTCTTAAAAAAAAACCATACTAACTCATTTAAGTTTCTATTTTTCCTAGTTCAGTTATTTTTTCTTCAACCATTAACATATTTTTTCACTACAACCCAATAAACATAGAGTTTTACTACTTCTGTAATGACGGTTGAATTATACTATGTTAGTTGTTTAATTGTAATTATTTTAGTTTGACAAGATCAAGTCGCCCAAAAATCAATATATAATTTATTTTAATCTTTTATGTTATTGATAGTTCAATCTACTAGTCCGCCAACCAGTTGAGGGCACGGGGAGGGGTGAGAGTTTCAGCCCAACTACCAAAATTGGTCTACTCCACCTTTATTTTAGATGGATTGATGGGAGCAGTTTGACCTGCTTTATCGCCCTTAATTCTACCAAGAAATTTTCTTCCCTTTAAGTTCTAAGAACCCCCTAAAATTCAAAATTTACCCATTTGGATTGATCAATTCGAACGAGATTTATTCTAATTGACCAATCTGAATGATACCTAAATTCAAACGTAATCAGAATTTTGAAAAACTTCATCTCCTTAATAAGCAAACTCAAAACCCTCTAAACATAATCCATGTTTTCATCAAAAAGTTGTGTTTCAATACACAATCATATCATCCATCCACAATTTCTACACTATTTACACAAAATTTGTGTTTCAAACAAGGACGGATCCAATACCCCCCCCTAGTTGTTTAATGGCGACAGTACAAAAAGTAGGGGTGGGTAAAATTTTGTTTCATAACGAAAACTGAACTTAAACTGAATTGAACTAACTAGTTTTTGGTATATTAAAAACCAAACACATTTGGTTATGGTTCAACTTGAATTGAACTAAACTGATTTTTAAACTTGTGAGCCAGTTCTATGTAGTGAACTGCGAATCAAATTGTTTTTAACTTAATTGCTCATGTTCTATGTGAATTGAATTGTTACAATATGCATTAAATACAAATAATAATAATCGACATAGACCTATTATGCAGCATGAAAATGAAATTTTCAAAATGAAATTCAGTAGTGAACTGAAGAATGTAGAAATATGTGGTATAAGCTTACTCTGTAGTATGTCACTATTCAAAGCTCATATATTCATGGTAATAGGAAAATTTTGTGGTTTAAGCTTAGTGGAGTATTTCACCATTTAGAGCTCATATATTCAAGGAAATGGTAGAAATTTGCAGAGATGGAGGTAGAGAGAGTGTTGAATTTGATGAGAGAAAAGATTGAATTTGATGAGAGAGATCACTGGACAATTAAATTGAATTTTGGTTTGGAAAGTTCAGTTCGATTTCAGTTTTTAAAAACAAGTTCAGTTAATAAATTATTTTTGTAAAAATAATTTGGTTTTCAATTTTTATGAACTAGTTCAATGCAAAAATGGTTCAGTTCAATTCTACAATTTGATTCAATTATTAATTATTTTAAATACCCTTAACGAAAAGTCAGAAACAACATCATGGAAGATTCTATTTTTTTGCTATGACGTGTTTGTTTAATGAATTTCTAACCATTGAATGTAGTGACCAAACTAAAAACACAAATGTAAAAGATTCAATATTTATAGATGATATTGATGCTGCCATCGATTTGGGAAAGGATTTGTTGAATTGTGTAGGAATTATAAATTTTTATGTTTTATATATGAACTAATTTGTTTGTCGTTTACAATGTAAATTCTAAATCTTATACACATCTTAATTGCTAATCTGGTAGTGTAATTTAAGCAATAATCTCATCTAAATTGGCAGATTCGAATGTATAAACTCAATGAAATTTGTATAGAAATTTTCTAAGTCATATACAAATATGAATTGACCAATCTAATAGTTTTTTATATTACAATTTCCTAATTGACTCATCCAAAATGTGTATACGACTTAGAAAATTTCAACACTGGCATATTAACTCATCCATGATTGCAAAGATGCACTAAATTGTTAATAAATATTCAATTCTAAATACTTTTAATGGTTAAATATGTTTTTAGTTCTTCTAAAATTTTAACATTTTCATTTTAGTCTCTGTAAAAAAAAAATTAGTCCTTACAAAATTATCCAGCAAACAATTTTAGTCTCTACTAAACAAAATATATTTAATTGTCTTTCAACTTTTAAAATTTTGAATGATATTTTACAAGTATGTTTAAAACATTAGAAAATAAATTTCCACAAATATTTAAAATTATTGTTAACTTAGAATGAATTAAATATAAATTTTTTAAATATAAAAAATTCAAGATAAAAGTAACCAAACTATAAACCTAAAAATCTAACTCATTTTTTATGAACAAATTTTTTATAATATTATAAATATATTCTTCAAAGATATATTGTTAGTTTAACAATCTTGACTAAAAACGCATCCATAATAATTCTATATAAATTAAAAAATCTAATTTTTTACGGCAACAAATATATTTAACCTTACTTTTTATAAATGAGAAAATTAATAGAAAAAGGGTTGGAAGCTTCAAAGAAAACGCTGCCGTTTTGCATGTTCGGAACAGCAAAGATGAAATCCCTTCTATTCGAGACTCTGAACTGAAACAGACCCTAAAGATATTCATTCATATTTTCCATGGCGTTGTTTTGTGATTCAATGTTGAATCTCTTTGAATAGTGTGCCCAATTAAGCACAATCCTACTATCTGAAATTTGGTGAGTCGATCTCTCTTCACTCTTACTTCTATTACTCATTACTCATTTACAAATGCACCATTTTCTGATTACTAGATTCACTCATAGAACCCTAATTTCCAGTGTTATTTCCCAACATGCTTTTTCTCTATTCTTCAACTATCGTTATTTCTCTGTTGAGTCTGTTCCCAACACAAATAACCATAAAGGTGACACCTTTACGTTATCAACCCTCGTAAATTCATGTGGTTTATCCCCAGAAACATCCCTTAAACTCTCCAAAAGGTTGCAAATCAAATACCCTAATGCCCCAAATGCTGTTATTCAACTTCTCAAAACCTATGGCTTCTCTGATTCACAGTTATGTAGTTATGTCAAAAAACACCCTCGGGTTCTTTTATCAGATCCTGAAAAGACCCTTTTGCCCAAACTCAAGTTTTTTCATTCCATTGGGGTTTCAACCACTGATCTCCCCAAAATCCTCATTGGGAACACTTCCTTTTTGTCAAAAAGCTTGGAGAAAACCCTTATCCCTCGTTACGAAATCATTCGAAGCCTAGTTCGGAATGATGAAGAGGTAGTTTCAACTTTGAAGCGTGGTTCATGGAACCTTAATTGTGTTTGGGTTGTAAATGATGCAGTTCAAAACATTGAGGTTTTGAAGCAACTTGGTGTTCCTCAAGGTTGCATTTCCCTTTTGGTATCTAATTTTCCAAGTGTAGCATTCGCCAAACATAGCAAATTTGTTGAGGCTGTTAATTCAGTGAAGGAAATGGGGTTTGATCCTTTGAAGTCGAAATTTGTTTTGGCAGTTCAAGTAATTGCAAAGATGGACAAAGAAACTTGGGAATCAAGATTTAAGATTTTCGAGAAGTGGGGTTGGTCGAGAGATATATGTCTTTCGGCTTTCCAGAAAGAACCTCAGTATATGATGATCTCAGAAAAGAAGATTATGAAAACAATGAACTTCTTGGTGAAAGTTGTGGGTGTTAAACCAGAAGACATTGTGAGAAGGCCTGGGATTCTGGAACGAAACTTGGAGAAGACAATTATACCTAGATGGGCTGTTCTTCAAATTTTGAAGTCAAAGGGTTTGATAAAGAGTGACTTTCTCATAAGTAGTGCTATTCCGATGAGTGAGAAAACGTTTTTGGAGAAATATGTAACCCGATTTCAAAATGACGCGCCTCTGTTATTGGATGCATATAAAGGTCGCAAGTTAGATTGATCATCTGAGTATACTCTAAACTTTGA
The DNA here is from genome assembly GCA_037974755.1 of Cicer yamashitae. Classification (NCBI taxonomy): domain Eukaryota; kingdom Viridiplantae; phylum Streptophyta; class Magnoliopsida; order Fabales; family Fabaceae; genus Cicer; species Cicer yamashitae. The sequence continues at coordinate 33,608,820 of JBBPBQ010000001.1, read as the reverse complement.
AGCTTTTAATTGGTTATACTTGATTCCAGAAGTTGACTATTCATTTTTTTATGATTTTCATTTATGGCTTATGATGGTTTTTGTTACTTTGTTTTAGCATTAAATCATAAGTATTTGGAGTTGAACCTCCCTTGATACTCAATTTTTATTTGGTGTTAGATTGTCATCTTACCAACTGTATTATTTAATGTGTACCAAAGGTGTGTTTTTCCACCCCTTTTCCTATTCATTTGATAAACAAAGTCCTTCAGTCTTTCTGTTATGAGTATATTTATACATAGATGAGAGTATACTAACCTTAATTCTTATATCTTTTATGTTTTTGGGTACTATCTCTCATGTTATGTCACTTACTGTTAAATTTCAAAGTCAATGAGCTGAATAATGAATATTTGAAAAGTTTCAAAGTCAATTTCAAAAGTAAGAGATGGAATAGACCAGAATTGGAAAATTATTGTTTAATGAAGACCATTACAGTGGAAGATAATGAGTATATCATGTCTACCGTCATTGGGTTCATATTAGTAGAAAAATACAATGGTGTCTCTAGTTGTTATTTGAGATTGTAATGTTGCTGGTGCTGCAGCTTTTTCTTACAATTTATGATAACTGGCATCAGGGTGACTGTGAATAGTTTTGTGTAATGTGTGGCTCTGAAATGTGTGATGGTACTGGTATGAGAGATAGAAGTTAGTGACTTTTGTTAGTAATAGAATATAAGAATGTGATGGTGTTGAAGGTGGTGTAGAATTGCATTTGATCCTAGTGTAATTTAATGGTTCAGTTTTATTTTGATTTATATTTTGGGGCTGATGAGGCCATGTATGATGTATGTACTGATAAGTATTTTGATTGGTATTTGGTTCAAATAAAATTCTTTTTGAAATTTTGAATTGCTCTTTTTTAATGCTATGTGGCAGATATTTCAATTAAAGTCTTTTTGCCTTTTGTCTATTTTGTGAAAAATTCCTCAAACTCAGTAATTGCTCATGATTTGAATTTAATATGAGATCCTTTGTAAGTTGATTGTCAAACTTGACCAAATGATGTTTTTAATGCTTGGTCATAAGATGCTTCTTGACTTGGTTAGATGATGTGTCTTATCTTGATCAGATGATGCTACATTTCTTTGATGAGAAGTTGCCTTCAACACTTGAATAGATGATTGGTTATTATTCGAGATGATCATCTTTTTGTTATGACCTAGTGCACTTCTTTGTGTTGAACTAGATATTTTTTATGCTCAAACTAGCATGAGACACATGCGTATTTTCTGTGTTATGAGTTTAACTCTCTCCTCTAAAAAAAACTAACAATTAACTACTAACATAAATATTTCAAAAAAATATATATAAATAATTATGATATATTATTTTAAATAATTGGTTGAATTTAATAATTACAAAAATATTTTTTTTTACATGTATTGCAAATATTAAAATGAATTATAAATGTGCATTGTTAACATCTTATAAATGATATAATCAAAACATGAGATTATAAAGTTGAAGCTTATATAATTAAACTATTATGCAATAAAGACAAAAGTTATATTAAATTTTAAAAGGAAAGTTAATTAACAATACATAGATAGTTGAAGTTATAATAGTTAATGAATTAATAAACTTATTTTTATTTTTACTAAAAGAAACGATGTTCATTGATTCAAATGGTAGAATACATCGATGCAATACAAATTCAAATTTGCTAAATACCTCAAGGATGAATCTACAAACAAATTCACAATATTTAAGTTAATAGCAAAAAACGACAACATAACAATTTTCTGGAATACCTGTGTCTTGGGATTTGTATCGTTGACGACGCTAAAATCATTGATTGAATCTGTAATTTATCAGAGTTACTCTGTCAATCTAAACAAAAAAGAACGCCGCATTAAGATGGGAAAATAAAAAAAATATTGCACTAAGACGGAAAAATCAAAAACCACCACATTCAAATGACGAAATCACAAAAACTAAATACAAAACAAAAAGTAAATTTGTGCAGAAATTTAGATAAAATAAAGGGGGAACGATTTGGAGGAGTCATTCTATAACAAAAAATGGTTATAAACCACTCCTCTCTAATGGAGAAAGAAAAAAAGAAATTTGGATTTTTATTGTTGAGAGGTGACTGAGCTTTTCAATATTGTAATGAACTAATAAATTTATAGTACTAAGAAAGATTTTACAAAAGTTACGTGTCATGGACACAAATGATTTCATATTCATTTCAAAAACACGAACCAATGTATTCCATTTAGTATCGCAAATTTAAGATGAATGTGATTTCTCTATACGAAGTCATTGCGAATATAAAATTTCCACCATCTAATTCTTATTTTGTGTGCTTACATCTAGTTCATGTTTTATATTGATCGAAAGATATATTGTCACAATTATCTCCATATAGACTAATAGTGTCAAAGTTATATACCCTTATATATTATACAAAATTCTCGTGTATAATTTAAAAATGAATAATAAAATTAATTATTTTCTTTTTTTTATTATGAGATTTAAAATAAACAAAATAAACAAAAAATAAAGTTAAATAAATTATAAATACTTAACTAATCGATATATGTTATTGTGCATTTAGATAGAGTAACATCAAAGTACACTATACACCCAATTTGGTATCAGTCCGTAAATGGAGTGAGTAGCACCACCTGAAAAAAGTGCTAAATTTAATTTATTAATTAGCAACAAATAATTTTCTTGTGTATGATTTTTCTTATAGTTAGTGTATTATAATTATTCTCATTTTTATGTAGGCGATATTAAAAAGAAATAAATTTTAATTAATTTTTTAATGACAAACAGTTGTCATGTGTATGGTTTAAATAATAAATTATAATTATCTTCAATTTTATTTAGAAAATATAAAAATATCAAATATTTCCCTTTGTCATGTGTTTTTGTTATATTTATCAGTGCTAAATGTTTATCATGTACTTTTTTATGTATTAATGATAAATATTAGTCCCGTATTTTTTAAAATTTGATCAATGACAAATATTTGTCTTGTATTTTTTATAATTTATCATTGGTAAATATTTATCCCATATAGTTTTTTATATTTATCAATGACAAACATTTGACCCATATTTTTTTTTATAAATTTATTATTATCAAATTGATAAACATTTGTCTCGTATATGAATTGTATGCTCCAACAGATTCTTTAGAGACCTGTTTCCAGAATTATATGTAATGTGAAAAAAATTGAAGTGTTAAAAATTATTGTTAATGTATTATAATTGTTCTTTTTCTATATCGATTGTATTAAGAAATATTTATTATAACAAATTATGTAGTTATACAAATATTCGTACCGTGTATAAACAGTAGGTTTCAATGGCTTTTTTAATGATTAAATTTTAGAAAAAAAAAATAAAAATGTGAAGTGTAA